>BCLK01000049.1:0-203962 GCA_001748405.1 Paraphoma sp. B47-9
TTCTTTTCCGTCGTCTGCATCCTCTCCTCTTCGTCTTTACGCTGCTGCGATACTTTGGTCCCGTCGCTGGCGTATCCCGTGATTTGCGTTGCTTCTTCGGGCGTGATGTGTTGGATTGTATCTCTCTTGCGCTGTGCGTGTTCGGCTTGGAGTGAAGCAAGAGAGGGCATTATGAGATTTCGGCGTGGGCTAGAGCGGGAGGTGGAGTTGAATGGACGGGTTGGAGCTGAGGCTTGAGGCGGTGACGAGAGAGGTGTTGTGTTGGTCAAATTAGGAGGATGGAGAAAGTTTAGAGATTAAGTCTTGCCGCAATACTGGAATGAGAATGCGAAAAGAAGTGTATGTGTTTGAGGAGCGCGAGGGCATTGCGCCAGCTGATGTATGCGTGATGTTAATGTATCTTCGCGGCGCAGTAATCGTATGGCACTGCCACTGTTGCTCAACTTCCGAGTGTGGAAGGTCCTGGATTGCACAGCCAGTTCACATGTAAAGATGATGGTCGATAATTTAAGTGATACAGGCTGCTTGTGCATCTTGACACTCTAAAATATCAGTGCCTACAGCGATGAAGTGGCGCGCAAATCAAGACGAGAAATGCAGTCCTGCGGAGAGGATAATTCGGGCTGATGCGTATAAGGCCAACGGGGCGTGCGCAGGCATCACAGGGCGCTGTACACACAGCAAAGACCGTTCGAGAGAGATGTCAGCAGGAATTCGAGTTGAAGCCCACGAGATAGTCAAGAGGCACGCGATTGTGGTTACCAAGACGATCAAATGCTGACATACGGCAAATCGCAGAAGGCGCCGCCATGGCTCGGCTGACGTGCAGCGCCGCAGCCTCGCCAACACTGCAGGTTGCGGGCACTCCGCACTCTGCCCACAAGCACCAACATCCCATCGCGCTCAATGCCATCGCAACGCGCCCTAGTCATGTCGAAATTTGCAGCTCGATGCGGTCTTTGCTAATGTTAGCCTTACGGCAAATGTCGTCTAGCGTGCTCCAGATCCTCGTATTCCGCTGACGCATCAGTGAATCTACCAGGCACACGATGGTGATTCGCCTTCCGAAGGATAACTGAAGCGTGCAACAGACAGATGCCGATATTAAACCCCTGGTGGAATTGTCCCGCGACGATGAGTTGCCTCCGTGCTTCGAAACTGTCATTCTTTTCTTAAAGTCTGCGTGATCGCATCCGTTCGTTTCTCATTCCTGACCAGATAGACTTCACGATGCGCTCCTCGACTTACATAGCCCTCTTCGCGGGCTCCGCGGCAGCCCAGTCGACAGTTACCTTATTCAACCTCTTGCAATTACAGAGCACACTCACACAGGTTGGCGCGGATTCGACCGCGACGACATACAAGAACGACTGTCCTGCGAACAACGCCGGCATATCCGCAGTTCCGTCGCAACTACGTATGTCGCGACATTCCTGCCAAGGTGTCGACTTGACTAACTCCTCACAGGGCCAACACCAGATGCCTCTGGCGCAGTCATCACGCCAGCGCCGAGCCCGACCCCACGAGCGCGCCTCGCACGCCAGCTGAGCGCCGACGAACCTGACTACTCCTTCTGCGAACCATTCACGCTTAAGCAAGGCCCATCGACATGGGAGTTCCATCTTACCGACCCCACTCCTGGCGCGTGGACGGTGGACATAGGCTGTAACTGGAAGGGTGCGATGACTGCTGCTGATTTGACGTGCACCTATACACAAAGCGGATACGTTCCTAGCTCCAGCGTGCGAGGAGTCAGCACAAGCATCCTCTCCAAGGCCGAGGCATCGGATATGGAAGCCTTTCAGGTGGTCACGATTGTGACTGCCTCGGGTGCGGCATCCGCGTCCGCATCGCGAACATCTGGGTCAGGGACATCGGTACCAAGCGCGTCGAGAGCGGCTTCTGGATCGGCTTCTGGATCGGCTGCTGGATCGGCTGCCGCATCGCAGAGCACTGGTCTTGCGCCTGCGGGTCCACTACTGACGGGCGCTGTTGCATTGGTTGGAGGCGCCGTAGGTATCTTTGCTGCTGCTCTCGCATTGTAGGTGTCAATCGCTTTCCTCAATCCTGTTGCGTTTGCAATGTCCGCAGTCAATTTTCGACGTCGTGCTGCAGTTGCCCAATTGGCAGTCACCTCCATCGCGTGATCACGTGTCGACGTGTTTTCCTGGTTCCAGCAGCTCAACCTTGGAAAGTTTCTCTTCTACCGTGGTTCATGTACATTCACGCCGACATTGTGTTGCGTGGTCACCATCAATGCAGGGTCATTCAAATTGTCTCAGTAAATCTCACTTCGTTTGCAACTCCCCTTTGTCTTACCTGCCTTATCTTCCACACCAACCTTTCATACTACCACAAAGCTTCCGCTTGCCACAGTCAGTCTCGTTGTACCATTGACACCGTTTGATTCAATCGAAACAGTCGCGATGGCCATTCAGCTCGACAGTGAAGCACCTATTTCGTTTCCACGTCCGAAGGCGCGCCTCTTAAAAGGCCTAGTTCGTCATGTATCTGCGCCAGCACGCCCGCAACGCACACTCGACCGATCCAACTCAAGTGATGTCGACAACACAATATATACAAAACGCCCAGTCCTACCAACGAAGCTTTCCAGCAGTAGTCCTCGCTTAAAGCAAAGCTTTCAGGCTGAGCTATCCATGGTGCATTCTGTAGCCGCTCGGCTCCGTCTCGCCCGAGATGAATGGCGTCATACGGCTCACAAGCATGAGGAACTACTAGTATCTCAAGGGCACGAATTGCAACGACAGGAACGAGCAATTGCTATCCTCCGGGACGAAAATGTAAATCTTCGTGCCACGCACGAAGAGGACGAGTCCAAAAGCAGGGCGCTGTTGAATTGCCTTCAAAATGCCAAGGACAAGTACGACCGGCTTGTTGATGAGTTCAACGATGCGCAACGGGGAATTGCAATGCTTAAGAAAAGCGACCGCGCGAAGGGCAAAGTATGGCAACGGAACTTGTGCCTCAAGGCTGCTTACAGACGTTTAACGTCACGCTCCAAATCAGACTCCGAGTCGAAAGAGAAGGACGCACAAGCTGCTCTCCAGGAAGCACTAGCCATGGCGCATGAACGGATTGAAGAGCTGGAAACCACGGGTGGAGCGTTACTCGACGCGCTAGAGAAGCAGAACGACAGCTGCGGGAGCGATGAAAACGAAGATGAGGATCACGACATGGGCGCTGGCGTCATTGAACCTGAAGTTGCGTTTCGAGGAGTGCTCGAGGACGAGACGTTTCACGAACAGAAAGAGCAATGGGGATACTTGCTGCAGGAGTGAAGAATAGTGAAGTACAACGCAGATCTGCAAGAATAAGGTGACTAGCCGAATATTCAGTCGCCCAATCTGGGCAAGTGGAGAGATACGACGACGGTGCCTGGGGTGAAAGCGATTCCTTGTAGTCCTTTGGCCAATGAGGATGATCAGTTACAGTCAGGTGACAATCGCGACAGTCTATGCATCGCTCCGCCACCAACACGCCAAGACCGATTAAACTGCGAGCAGCTGGGTGCAAGGGTTAGTTAGGGTGCACTGTAATGAGAAAGTCAGGCGATATTGATGTTTTGCCGAAGGGCGTCATTCACAACAGGACGTACCAATTTGGACAACAATTGTCCAACCAGTATTCGACAAAATCGCACATCGCTGGACCGGAGTTCACGAAGATCACAGCCACCTTCATATACTATCTTGCTTCGGCATCCCAATAGATCCCGCGACGCAGCCATCGCGTGCCGGCTTCCGGAGATTCCTTGGCAGTCATCATCTGACCTCTACAGCCTTGCTTTGTGAACAGCCTTATGCCGTGCCCAGAGGACCGTGCGCCTGATGTACGATTAACAAGGCTACTTAAGTGTTAGAGTTCCCTAGGACTTGAGATTTATCCGCTAGGGAAATTCAAATATAATTGTTGCGAGAAGAAATGTCTAGCCGAAGAAGCCCAGGTGGGCTCGACGATCCTCCGCCCCCATACACGCCATCACCAGATCCGCAGGCAGGACCAGTACATGCACGATTACCGCCGTACTCGCCGGAACAATCCTACGCCCCTGCGACGCCCAGCCCTAACCAAATCCCAAGGCCAGACCAACAACTAAATCCAGAGCTCTTAAGCACAGGAACCTACTACGCGCCAAACAGCCGCTTTACACCTAACGACTCTTTCCATACACTCTCACTCGATCTCCCACGCTCACAAGATCCCGTCCCTCCAAAATCACGCGCTGCGTCCAATCCTCCGGTCCGCCACCACCACTCATCCTCTGGCCTCCGATCCAAATGGAAGAAACTCAAAGCCGACAACGAGGAGCGGAAATCCAAGCGCGTATATGTCACGCCTGCCGAAGCAGCTGCCATCTCGGGACGGAATAACGCAGGCTATGAGTGGGAAGGGACCATGTCTCAGGACCGTGACCCAAGAAGAGACATGGAGAGGGGAAGGCGAGCAGGTGAGGATGAGCTGGAACAATCACGCGTCAGAAGTTTTGTCGGGTGGTACGGTTAATTTCGCGACGCATTAATTCTCTCTCCTACTTTTATCTCTTATAACTATAGCTATCCTGCTTTGATTCAGGTAAAAGATATATTAAACCATATAGTAGTTCACATAGGACTGTACAGAGATTGAGAAACGTTGCAAAAGAGCAAAGAGTGGCGCGCGGAGATCAAGAGATGATACGAGGTGGATGAACTTGGCTGCAAGATTATCTTAACCAGGCAGCCGAAAAGTCGGACCAGATGCTTGGCCGAAGACAAACAAGGATGAGACTGGAAGGTCACGAGGGCGAAAAAAGGGCGGACTGCGAAGGCCTTTACCTTTGGATCCTGACTCGTACTTGAAGAGGAAATGGATGTCGGGAAGGTGTTGGAATTAGCATTGATGCAAATCTGGACGGAAAATGGATATACATCCCAAAAACCGAGTGCTCGCGAAGACTTCAAGACGCGCTTTTCGCGGTTCGCACGGCACGCCTTGATCGTTTAAATGAACGCGGCCTGAAGTATGTCGCCGGACATGCGACTCGGCAGATTCAACATCCAGCTCGTCATCGATCACCGCTGTCCGAACCGCCGTGTCTACACATTTCAAGCGTGAAGAGGACAGCCATTGCTAAATGCTTAGGAGAAGCTACAGTGAGATTGGAAAGCAGAGGATTTTACCATTTGCGCATCGCACCCATCAACGGCGCGATACGAAGGGCGATGTCAGGTCTTAGCATGTATACTTTGAGATGATGATCGCTTACAACACCGCTATTTGTGTGGCGATGATCATGATCATCAGAAAGTAGTGAGAGTTCCAAGGCCTGGATGATGTAGGAGTCGTGATTTGCGTATATAGACGGATTTTGCCACAATCAACATCGAATTTCTCTAATCCTACCTTGCTCGCACGCATGCGAATCGTTTTGTACATTGCCCACATTGCAGCAGCTGAGCTTCCACCATATCGTCCAAGAAAAGATCTTTGCACGTAATTCCAAGCTATGATATACTACGTAGCAATCGTGTAATGATTCCACAGCGTTACGCCTTTCTAATCTGCAACCAGCACCCCATTCCGGTTCGTAATGATGTCAGCTACGTACTTGTCAGCTTCAATCTGCATGTCTAGTGTTGATTTCAAACGTACTCAACTCGATGCGTGAGTGTTTCATTTCCGCACCAGGATGGGTTTTCTTGATGAAGCAACTCGTTTTCAAGAATACCTTAGTTCCATCTTTCTCGATATCCAGATCGTGGTAAGGGCATGTTTTGCGATAGCCCGAGCTATTGCGATTAGTACATCAACTTCATGAATGTTTTACAGTGTATGCGAATCAGACACGGACTAGGTGTGCGTGCAGGCTTACCTAGGATAAGTCAGAACTCCATTCATGTTGCCGATGATTTTGTCCAGATCGAGGGACGTGGTGAGATAACCGGGCTTGTCGTTGCCGGTGTAGCATTGGCACTGGAATCTGGGGTGACAATTGCACTCGCAGTTGTAGGGCATGTCACATTGAACGCAGGATTGAGTGAATCCGCCGCTGATGACAAGAGGAGTAAGTAGAGACAAGAAGGCTAGAGAATACGCTAGAATGTACATTGTAGGAGACACAACGATTGGAACTGGAGATGCTGCAGGTGGGCAAGGATATCACCGCGGCAATGACCGGTCTTTTTAGTCTGTCTCTGCGCTGGGTCATACATTGTGGCGTCATGTGACAACGGACGTAGCACCTCCAACGTCACATTTTGACGCTACACTCATCCGTTTGTGTACTTGTAGCTAACGCATAAATTGCACATCTACCTTCGTCACATGTAATGTGCATCCATCTCATCACTCGTGCTTGATACACCTAGATATGGAAACATCCTGTGTCTTACAATATCTACTCATATGTGCACCAGGAAACATACAAGAAGGGAGTCGGATGGATTTCCACGCCGTCATATTGAGATTACGGCGCTGGTCCGTTATGTTACTTTTGTTCAGTCCGCAACCAAGACCCCGTTTCGATTCGTAATGATATGGGCTAGTCACTGGTTAGTTCACCTTCAACCTTCATTTCAAGTGGCAAACATACTCAATTCGATGCTCGTTTTGCGCTCATTCTCCCACAATGGGTCATCCATAAAGCACCACGCCGAGAGGAAGATGCGCTTGTCCTTGTTGACCTTGATTTCTTCGTCCTGACATGTTTCGCTGTAGCCGGAGCTGGGTCATAAACAGTAAATGGTCAGATCATTTTTGAAGATTAAAAGGAGCGATGGTCGCCGCCTCCACGTCTGTTCGACTGAGGAATATGTAGTTGCTTACCCAGGATAGGTCAAGGCACCCCTCTGATTCCCAATGAGTGGGTTAAGATTTAACGTTGAGATGAGATATTCGCGAACGCCTTTGCCAGTGTAGCATTTGCAAATGAGATGGTAATGCATGATGCATTCATCACAAGAACTCGAAAATCCGCCGGCCATGACATGAGGTAGGACGAAAGAGAGGCAGGTGATTAGAATCTTTGTTAAACGGAGCATTTGGAGAAATTGGAGCAGAAATGACCGAGTCTAGGCGAGGGTGTCGTCGCGGCGACAATGGCCCTTTTCTAAGATCCTGTTGTGATTTCAGACACATATTCCGATCAATCTTGTCTAATGTGCTACATCTCGAGGCTCGTTCAATCACTCATAATGCTATCCTGTTCGTTGCTCTGTGGCTATGCCACTAACGCCAAGAGGGTCGATTTTGCTACATTGCTTACACCGTCGAATTCATCGAAAGTCATCAGCGCATATTTCACTACGCATGGTCAACGTTGCGCACACGTTGATAGAGCACACAGCAAGGACCCATCATCCCACACGGATCACTGCCTTGCACACAAGACAGCTGTCATGGAACGATGACACGAACAAGCTCACTAAAATGACATGCTCTCAACCAAGTGTAGCATCGAGGTCGAGTGACGCCACAATGTACTTCCCGCTTTGTATATAGTACGCGAAGATGAGGTGAATACGATGGGTGCATTATTTGTGGTTATTTGAAAACTCGCCAGGGGATCACGGAGGCCGAGAAGACTAGGGCGTGTCGTACGCTGAAAAACTCTAATAGAGTCCATAAAAGGGAAAACAATCCAGATTTACTAGTAGAGTACGCCGCTGTGATGCATGATCTTGCTACATTTCGTCAAGTCGTGGTATGTGTTGTGATCGTAGAACAGGGACAGAATTGGTCTTACTTTCCCTGACCACAACTAGCTTTCCAAATAGTACTTGTCAGGGTCTATCACTTCGTGGCTAGTGTAAGGAGATGCACATGTGTTACCCAATCTGTACATGACAGCTGTCATCGAGCTGTCACATTGCAGATCGACGGCTGAAAAGGAGTAGCAGGGTTGCGCATGCGACGTTCTCCAAATGCGCGCACGGCCTTAGGGTTCAAGTCTCGAAGCATTCTTGAACGCAGCACAGTCGGACGAATAAGAGCGTCGCATGAATGTGACTGTGAGGCTGACTCAATGTACCTCGGCAAGTGATTCGGGGTGGTTCGACATGCAGGACCTTCGACACAAACATCACCGGATCATTCACGACAAATATAATTTCAAACCAATGCATATGCCAAAGCGCTATGCACAGTTCGCAATTACTAAAAAAAGACAGCCACAGCTCCATGAGTCGGAGGCAAAGCGAACTGCGAGCCCCTTTCCCTACCTACCTTCCCAATTCGAACCGCCCTTTCCCTTTGTGCGCCCTCCCATTCCCATCCCCAAGCAAACGCATCAGAAAAAAAATCGCACAAGTTCAATCCCCCGTCCAAACACATCAAATGGTATTAGTAACAAACACCATGCACATGCCAACCATGACCTGACCATGGTACCCGCTCCGCCGCATCAGCTCACCTCAACTCTGAGGCCGGCAGTACCCGGCGCACACCACCCGCCGCGCCCCCGCACAATCCACACCCGCGTCCGCTCCGCTCGTTTGCCTTGCCTTGCCTTGCGCGCTCGCCAAAAAATGAACCCAGATCTGAGGCCATCGCAACGTCTCCAACGTCTGGGGCTGAGGCTGAGGTTTTTGCTTGTTACACGGGGCGTGTCTTGTAGGGCGTAGGGCTGGGGCTGCGGAGAAGCTTATTTTGACTGCGATGCTCTCGTTTGCTTGCGTGTGTGGTTTGGCGACTTCGGCTTACGCATCGTGAGATGGGTTAGCCGAGGCTGTGTTTACGTTTTGCTTTGCAGAGTTTTCCATCTGGCTGAGCGGCTGGCTGGGTAAAGGGCGACACGCATGGTGAGCTCGGATGTTGTGGATGCTGTTTTGTGGAATTTCTGTTTGTCAATGGCGCGGTGATGAAACTTGACGGCGTCAAGTTCGCAATTTTCGTGGAGTAGCTTGTGGGGTAGCATATTGAGGGGAAGTCGAGACCTCGCAGTAGTGCCATGAGGGCAGAGCAAATTGTCACGTTGATTGAAGTTTGCAAGAATGGAAGATCAAAATTATAGACACGCTTCAAGCGACGGTATCATTACACATCTGTAAGCTAAATAACATCAAACTGCGATGACTGCGTCTTCATCGCGTTCTTCCGCCAGAATCTACACGATATTCTATCACCATCCAAACACGACAAGTGTCGCGGGAAGATGTAGGCGTCTAGAACATGCGGTGGAAAAGACGCTTCCACGCGGGCCAGGTGGCAATCTCAGCGCGCTCAGCGTTGATGAGATCCCAGTCGAGCTCACGGCGGCCAGTGTCAACGTCCATCTGGGCGGTTCGGAGCCAGCCCTCGCGCTTCCAGAAGTAACCGCAGACCCAGAAGGCAGCGACGACGAAGAGTGCAAGGTAGGACTGGAAGAAATCCGAGGCAGTACCGAGGCGCTTGCCAATGGGAGAGACGGCAGTGTAGAACTAGAAACAGTCAGCAAATGTTGCTTGGCAATGTGTGCAGAACAAGCTTACCTGAGCGATGAGGACAACCAAGATGATGGCAAGGCCGAGCCAAGATCCGTAAACACCTCCGGCAGCCCTGAATGGAATCTCATCCAGAGTGTGGCCGTGATAAGCCCACGCCTTGCGGAAACGGATATGGGCCAAGCAGATGGATCCCCAGGTGAAGAGGGCAGCGAGACCGGACAAGGCGACGAACCAGTTGAAGACAGTTTCACCAGTGGCGGCCAAGTTCATGTAACCGAGAGCACCCCAAAGAAGAACGAAAGCAACGGAGTACAGAGGACGACCGGCACGATCCATGTAGGTGAAGCACTTGGGAGCATAGCCCTGGTCGGCAAGAGCAGTCAGGGTACGGGAACCACCGTAGACACCCGACACACCAATGGAGACAACGGAAACAAGAATGACAACGTTCATGAAGCTGTCGAAGCCAATGAGACCGGCATCCTTGGCGGCAATGACGAATGGCGAGGTATCCGAGTTGGAGTCTCCACCAAGCAGGCGCTCATCATTGTGCTTGACCATGAGGCCAACGAAGAAAAGACCAAGGACGTAGAAGAGGGTGACACGCCAGAAGATCTGACGGATGGCTCCGGGAAGCGACTTGAGAGGGTTCTTTGTCTCGGCAGCAGCCAGACCAACTAGCTCGGTACCGGAGAAGGCGAAAGCTGCGGTGACGAAAACGGAGCAGAAGCCCTTGAAGCCGTTCGCAAACGCACCTGGATCGTACCAGTTGCGGGCGCCATAGTATTCATCGAAGATGCCACGGCTGGGGCCACCGCCGAGCACGCAGACGAGCGCGATGATCATGAAGATGACAGTCGCGGAAAGCTTTAGGCAAGATGACCAGAATTCTTCCTCAGCGTATCCGAGAGTTCCCCAGACGTTGATGAGAATAATGAAGACCCAGAAAACAGTGATGAAGACTGCTAGACTGATGTTTTTGGCGCCGTCCCAATATTGGACGGTAAGACCAGCAACAACCAATTCGAGCGGCAAGACAATGGCCCACTGGAAAACGTAGTTCCAGCCCATGGCGAAACCCCATGATGGATCGATGAAGCGAGTGGAGTAGGTGTAGAAACCACCAGAGACGGGGTACATGACAGCAAGTTCACCAAGAGCGTAGACTGGAATGCTTGTCAGTTCCAAGAACGTCAGCCAAGAGTGCCACAATGCAACTTACCGACGTTGAAGATCATGATTCCCATGAGCGAGAAATCAATGAGGACCGAGGCAGGGCCACCTCTGTTGAGGGCACCGCCGGAACCGACGAAGAAACCAGCACCAATGGAGCCACCGATGGCAATCATGTGCAGATGGCGCGTCTTCATGGACTTGTCGAGGACGACAAGTGGGCCGCCCTTGGGACGGCGCTGGAAGGACTTGAGGTTCAGACCGTTACGGGTCATGAAGTCCTCCTGGTCGCGCCACTCGTCGACGTTGACGGTGTCCTCGCCATTGACGTGGGCACGCTGGGGCGTGACCTTCTCGTCGACGGGAGCAGTCTTCTCGTGGTCCATGGTGGGCGGATGGACTGGGTGTCTGCCAAAAGGTGAAAGGAGAGACAGAGTAGCAGGAAACACACCCTGGGAGCTGGCGGGCTTTAATGGTGGTCGGGATCAGCGCAGAGGAGCAGCAATTTATCCCCAGTCCAAGTCGAGTTGGCTCGTGGCGCGACCGACAGGGTAGCAGTAGTCCCCTCGCGATTGCTGATGCACGGGGCCATTGCTTGGCGACACCGGTGCATCCTTCACCGTGGGAGGCCGAACGAACGGCAGCGGACGCTGATAGGGCCAGGCGGTGATGCTATTGGCTGGGGGTGCGGCGCTACGAGGAGCACGCGAGTGAAAGGGCAGCGAAGCGTTTGGGGAGCGTGCGCACTAGCAGGGTGGCGGTCGCGGCAAACCTTGGACCTCCCCATCGCAGTTTCCCCGCCGGTGGCGTAGGGGGCTTGGCACGCGCTGTGAGGGGTCCGTTGGTCAGACCAGGCAGCTGGGGCGGAGATGAGCCCCGAATGAGAGAGATAAGACGCCCGCGACGGCGCCGTTGGGAGTCCTTCACGCTGTGCTGCTGGTCAGACTCTGGTCAGCGTCCAGCAGCACCCTGGCTGGCAGTCTGCGCGCGCCTTCTAGCCTGTTTTCCAGAACACCACGCTCGCCTTGGCGAACTGCCTTGGCGCAGCGCTTTCTGTCGGCCGGGATGCGCAGCGGACGCCTCGCCTTGGAGCGCCTTGTCTCTTGCCTGTCTGGGAACGTCCAATTGCGCACGCATCCTGCAGATAAGCCGGACGCGGCGCCCGTTGCTGCAACTGAATTTCGACACGACGCGCCCGGTTGGTGCCAAGCAATAGGCTCCTAGAGCGCATTGAATTAGTCTGTGGCCCGCCTCACGTGCCTTCTCCAGCATTTGGTTGCGGGACGCACCTGCCTGTCTGGGCCTGGTACCGTACGCCGTGATAGGCCTCGACGCCTTCTTCGCTTGCAATTCGTATTAGTGTGTCATAATGAAGAAGGTGGCTCTCGAGGCGTTGCGTGTCTGATCTGTCACTGTCGAGCAGAGACATGTCCATTGTCCGCCATTATTTGAGGGCCTCGTTATTGGCAGCAATATGGGCCAAGCAGCATCTCATTGCGGCGCTGCCGTGTCGTATTGGGCGCATGTCACGGCAGTGTCGTGTTACATTTGCAGCCATCAATCTCAATGCAGTTCCCTCCAACACCGCGCCCTCGTTTCAGTTGCCTCCCCAAGACCCAATATATCGCGACCCTCTTTTACCACCCTCCTCGAGCGCCCTTATCAGCGCGTGGGGTCCTCCAACCCTCCAAGACGCTCCCTCTTTCATAAGAGGCGCCCATCGCGTGTTCTTTGTCGATGCTTTCGATCCGAGATCCTCTGCGCTGACGCTTGGAGGCGATGCTCAACTGATCTTCTCGCTCGAGACGCAGCATGAGCATCGATAGCCATGCACTTTCGGCCTGCATGGCGAATCACAGCCACGGCATATGCTGACCTGCACCGCTATCCCCATATGGCCTAGCGTAGGATCCATGGAAAGTGCCATCGTCCAGACTCCACACCACAATCTCAAAGTCGTCGAAAGACCAGCGCATCCATCGCCGCGATCCCGAGTACCAGGCAGACAATCGGGCTTGCCACGACCTGCAGCTACGCGGCTGTCGCATGTCTGCTAGGACTTCCAAATTGCGCTCTGGAACACCCGCTTCCACGCTGGTGCTGCTCCACTGATAACCGACTGTTGGAAACTCTTGGCCTTGGTCGGATCGTCGTCAGACACACATTGTGCCCCATCCGGCAGACCCGCAACATGACCCACGTATTTCTGGAACACCGGAGCAGTCGTGTCGGCCTGCCCTTAGGATTGCAGAACGGTATCTGTGGATCTTAGCGCAGGCTTAATTGCGACATTGTTATCTCTGGCATTCCAGCCCTTTGTCATTTTGTGTGGTGACGTGCACACTCCGAGAATCTTGCCTCTATCTGTCACGCTCAAAGGATTGAAAATTTTGCTCGAGCTTGCACACGACTAATCGCGCCATCTCGATGCAGGGCAGCCGCGCAAGGTTGACCACGGGCTCGGGTGGTCCTAGCGTCCATGTGCCTTGCGCTAAGCTACCCGGCTTGGTGCGAGGCATCGTCCTAGGCGTCGTGCGACCGGTGCACCAATCTCACCGCTTTGCTCACACGTGTGCGACAGTATCGTCTGATCAACTCTCACCGGCGTGCTGCAATGGCACGATGCGATCGTGTCAGCCTGCGTGGCAGACTTTCTTCGTGTTCGAAGGGACTGGCGAGGCTGGAAAATACGTGACGAACGATTGACGCGCGGGAACTCAGGAGATGAAGTATCTTATAAGCGCGAAAGGCTGCAAACATCTGGCTCAACAAAGAAAGCCACAGTTTCAAAAGGCTATTTGTCGACCAACATCTATTGTGCTTAGCATCGAACTCTAGCACCGCAAACGACAAGAACACAATTTGATTTACACGCAAGCAATCTACGCATCCGGCCACAACCATCTGACAATCACGTCCCATCACACATCCGACCTCATCGCCCCCTCCTACCAACCACGCATCATCATCTTATCCTAATTGGAACCATTCTCTCCTCCTCCCAAACCATCAACCCTTCCACACCTCCAGGCATAGATCAATCACCCACACATCACAATACCCCTCAGTGCTGTCAACGTCTCCCTCGTTTCTTTCTTACTTCTGACCACACCCTTCCATCTCCCAAACTTACCCTTCCATCCCCGTTTCCTCTCCTTCTCTCCCGTCTCTTCCAAGCTCTCCCACCGCCTCACAGCCAACCACTGGAAAAACTCACTCCGCCACAACGCCCGCTCTCGCCCCATTGTCAACACACTCGTCGCAATCGATGCTTTCCTCGCTATGAGCGCATCTACAGCTGATACGCTCCTGCGCGACGCAAGCTCGGGAACACACGGTGGCGTGCGCGGGAACAAGAAGCGTGGTGACAAGGGTGTCGGTGCTGAGGTCAGACTTGGTCTTGGAGTTGGACTTGGCGGGTGTAGGAATGTCCACCCGCACTGAACGGGCGTTGATATGCATGTAGATGTAGGCGTGTGCGGGGACACAAGCCCATCTGAACTTTTCCTCTCTATTCTCATTCCCATTGCCATTGGCGAGACCGCATGATCAAAGACAGATAATGGCGACGCAGGTAAGAGCGGCGACGCGAGTTGAAACAATCGAGATGTCTCGCATGGTGGAATGAGAAATGGATTGAGAGGCGAGTTGGGGCTTATTGGCGAGACGGGGGTGAGTAAGTGTTGATGGGAGTGAGCGTATCTTGGCGAGACAGTCGTGAGTAACGGGGACGGTGTATCTGGGAGCCAATATGAGAGTGGTGGAACTGGTGGTATAGTGCTTGCTTGATTGAACGCGGGCAGCGAGGTTGGTATTGATGTTGTCGTCGACTTGGTGCCGGGTGACGGAAATGTAGCGCGTCGAGGTGTTGGTGGACGAGGCGTGCGCCATGAAGGAACGGTAGCGATGGTAAGTGAACTTGGTCGTGGTCGTGCGGATGCCATGGCTGGCGGTGGGTAAGTACGTAAAGTGGTGGTTCTGGCTTCTGATATCATCTTCGTATCTAATTGTATCAACATATACGTCCACGAAGAGCTTGTGCGACCTCACCAAGTCGCCATCCATCAAAGACAGACTCTGCCGCGTCCGGGATTGCCATGTGTGAATCCTGTGCGCAGAGACGAACATACAATCCGTGTATTTGCCTCGTTCATCTGAGCAGGGTATTCTCAGACATGTCGGTGGTGCAAGTCAAGGAGAAGACATAGCGCAGATCCAACCTGAAGACATCACCGATATGATCTCTACGCTTGACGGTCCATGTCGGCGAAGTATACGACCAAGTAGCCGCTATGATAAAGGAAGGAGTGGTCGACTGCACATGTCTGAGTTTCCACGTGCTGGCCATGTGCTTGATGCGAGACAGGAGGTGCGAATAGACCCCTGATGAGACTGAGCTTTCGAACACGCGATATCGTGAAACAACGTCGACCAAGATCCTCAATGGATCACTGCAATTCTCATTCTTATACGCCCTACGTATGGATGTCTAACTTCACACACACGCCACTTCACGAGATCCTTTTCCTCGTCACAATTTTTTCTCAACCATTTCAGATCGTCTGCAACACCACCTCGAATTCAAAAGGCTTCGTGAGCAACGCATACTCGTCCAACGTCCTTGGTCCACAACTGCCGCTACCCAAACCATGATGTTCCGCATCCAAGCGAAGCACAACCTCCTCGCGCTTCTTGCGCGCTAATTCGTACGGATGTCCTGCCGCAGCAACGTCCTTCGCACGATAATGCGAGACTTGGAAATCAAACAACTTCCTCTCATTCTTGGCCTTCTCCTCTTCCTTCCCCGTCGCCGTAAATTGCGCCAACAGCGTCGTTTTCGACGACTTATCTGACAAGGAAACCCATCGCACATCGGTCCGATTTGACGATTCTTGCGGGACTTCGTAGTCAACCCACAATTCATCCACGCTCTTGGCCTCGTACTTCCCAATAGGTTGCGAGTACTTTGAATCACGGTATGATTCGCCTGGGCCGCGACCGAACCACTCGACTGCCTGAAACGTAGCTGGTAGTTCCATAACCAGGCCGATACGCGGGAGTGTGCGCGGGAGATTGTCGCCCTTGGGTGTACCAGATAAATGAATGGCTAGTGTGCCATTGGCGCGGAATGTATATGTGAGGACTGTATCGATGGACCAGGATAATGTCGGCGGCGCGAGACGCTGATGCACAATGACTTCCAGCACCGAGGATTCGGGCTGGGACCATGTGACTTTTCGTGTCGAGAGGGTCGCGAGAGGAAGGGCTTTGTCGGTCCAGTCCCATCCGTCTTGGGGTATATCGTTGTCAGTCTGTGCGCGGAAGATGTTGAACTCGGGTGGTGCGGAGATGAGTTGGGCTGAATTTTGAAGCCAGGATGTGAGGGTGCCGTGAAGGGTGTTGAATTCCCATGTGGTGTTTTCGGAAGATATCTGAAGGACGTTGCGGGATGATGAGGAGACGTCGAGTTTTGTTGATGATGCGGTAGGAAGTTGGAGAGGTGAGGCTGTTGTGACCGGGACTTGTGCGGTCGCGATCTCGAAGCCTTGCGGGAGGTAGCTTGTACCTTCCTTCAAGACGAGTGAGATGTTGAGTAAGACCTCTCCTTTGAGCTCATCGATCTTGGGCAGGTCGAGGTCGAATGTTTGGCCCGGTTCGATGCCGGAGGGAATCTCGATGACGCCAGATGTACCGACATCGCTTGCCTCGGAGGCGACAGAATACTTGCACTGCAAATGATCCAAGTTGATGAAGTCGTACCTGTTCACAAATTTCGCCTTCGTAGCACTTGACTCCAGGAGCTGGACCGGTTCAATGGCCTTCTTATATTCCGTCAAACCTGCGTTGGGAGTGTGGTCCGAGTTGACGAGTCCGTCCATGACGAATGTAGAATCGTGTACTTCTTCACCGAAGTCGCCGCCATAGGCCATGTACTCTTCATTCGTCTTCTTGTCTTTCGTGACAAGGCCGTGGTTGGCCCATTCCCATGCAAAGCCACCCTGCAGGGTTGGGTACTTGTAGAAAGCATCGACGTATTCCTTGATGTTTCCGGGTCCATTACCCATGGCATGTATCTGTTCAAATTAGACGCGAATTTGAATAACCAGCTTGTCAACTTACAAACTCGCAAAGCACGAGCGGCTTCGTTTTGCTCTTATCATTGGCGAACTCAATGATCTCGTCGACAGGCGGGTACATCCTCGAGTACATGTCCATAGTCTCCGCGAAGATGTCGGCTTCGTAGTGGATCGGTCGGCTGTCATCATATGCCTTGATGTGATCGTACATTGCTTTGAAGTTTTGGCCGAAGAAGGCTTCGTTACCCAAGCTCCATACAATGATCGAAGGATGGAGCTGATCTCGCTTCACCAAATGTTCCGCACGATCAACGTACGCCTTGGTCCAATCAGAGTTATTGGTCGTCCACTCTGCAGCTTTTGCTCGGGTAAGGAGTTGACGTTGGCGGAAAGGCATCTCTCGCTCGGTTGGGGACAAGGCTTTGTCGGCAATTGTCTCGAAACCGTGGCACTCCAAGTCAGCTTCATCCATTACCCAGAAACCCATTTCATCGGCCAAGTCGTAGAGCCGTGGATCGTTGAGCTGGTGAGATGTACGAATTGCGTTGATGTTGTGGCGCTTCATAGTCAAAAGATCTTGCTTGAGGAACTCAAGCGGCACCGTGCGACCAAATTTGGGATGATGCTCGTGGCGGTTGACTCCGCGGAACACGATACGCTTGCCGTTTACTTTGATCAGCCCATCTTTCATTTCCACTTGCCGGAAGCCTATCCGCTGCGTAACACGTTGATTGGCTCCAAGGGACACGACAAGGTGATAGAGATTCGGCGATTCTGCAGTCCACTTCAACGGATTCTTCACGGCAATCTTGAACTCGGTCAGGCCGCTCTTGTCCGCCTCCGCTTCCGAGGTTGTGACCACGGCCTTTTTTGCATCTAGGACTTTGACCGAGACCGTACCGGAACCTTGGGTACTGACTTTGACTTTGAGATCGGCGTCGGTGTAAGAAGCGTCCAAAAGCGTCTGGGCAAAGACGTTCTCAATGCGCGACTCTTTTGGAAATCCTACTAGGAAAACGTCACGAAAGCTATCATTGTCAATCTTGACAAATTTCAAGAGTAATCGAGATACTCACATGCCACTGAGCCACCACTGATCTTGGTCCTCAATGTACGTGCCATCGCAGAATTGATACACTCTTACTGCGAGTACATTTTCACCATCGACGTTGATGAAATCAGTTACATCGAACTCGTCTGGATTTCTGCTTCCTTGAGAGTAGCCAACCTCTTTGCCGTTGACCCATACATGGAAGGCAGCATCGACTCCTTCGAATCTGAGGCGTATCTGGCTCTTCTTGAGCGCCTCTGGAACGTTGAATTTCTTCAGGTAAGATCCAGTCTCGTTCTCGGTGAATGACACGTTGGGAGGATCGACTGGAATTGGATATTGGACATTGGTATATTGCGGCCCCTTTCCAAAACCTTGTAGCTGCCACATGCCAGGCACGGCGATATCACTCCATTTTGAGGTATCGAACTCCGGCGCCTCGAAACCTTCTGTGGCCTCAAACGGGGAATACGCATGTTCGAATTTCCACGTCCCAGAAAGACTGTGCGTCTTGGACTTTGTTACGTCATAATTGAGTGCCTCTTCTTCCGAGGTGTAGTTGTGGAAGTATGCACGGGGTGGCAACGTATTTTTGTGGAGAATGTCGAGGTTATTCCAGTCGGGCGCCTGACTAGGTGAGGATCCTGAAGCCATGCTGAACAATAATGCTGTGGAGTGAAGATGTTCTTGACACAGCTCTCAGCTCTCCTTAATTCACAAGATGTTTGCTGCTCCACTGTCCCACCTGCTGTAGGTTCTGGCATGTACAGATTAGGAAAGCCGCCCGCGGCGCATCGATGAAGCCAAGCCTACAGTTTGTGCCTCAGGTGATGCCGACACGATGGCTTGGCAGATGGCAAGAAGCGCCGCCTTTGGCACTTTCTGAGGTCGCATCGGATGTCTGTTTGCGCGATGGCGGGGTTTCCTCGGGTCCACGGCACTTTTCACGCAATAGGCATAGCCTATTCCTACCTCGGGCAAGATCGGCAATATGTCTTGCTGGAGACCCACACTTTCTCCGGGATCTCTCCATGAATTCATCTCCTTGGTCCGCATGCTAACCCGAAACTTCACATATTCTCCCCACAACCACCTCCAGAAGCATGCACGATTCAAAGAAGGTCCGAATAACCTGCTTTCCGACTCAGCAAGGTTGAGCCGGCGTGAAAGTGTCTGCAAATGGCTACCTTCATCGTGGACTCCCTTCCGCTACCGCCCTCCTTATGGAACTATAGCCGCTGACTTGGCAGTAACCCTCTCCATCGAGGCGTAATTAAGCACCTTTTCGAACCGGCACAGTTGCTGTATGCTTGATGTGGCGCTTTTTTTGCCCTGCCCAAGCACACTTGGCGCGCGGGGTGGCTGCGACGTTAATCCTACCAACAAGCTTCGGGCATCGGGGCATGTTGAGCATGGCAATATGCCTCGGTGCTGTTCCTTGCAGTCTTCACGCTGTCTAGCTTGTGGAGAAGCCTGCAATTATGTCTTGTAGTATAAAGTGACCCACTACCCCGGATGCCAGAGATCGTCGCTCAGTATCCGCGGAATTGGTCTCTGGTTCAACATTTGCTCTGTCTCTCACCATGTCGGAAAAGCACGAAGTCGTGGGCGCAGAGACGGAGCGTCACATCACCAATGACGATGACTTTCAAAAGTCTGGCAACATCAAAGAGGCCAATGTCGCTTCAGTGGCACTTGGTAAGGCATCAACCAAAATCACAGCGTGTGATCCAATAGCAAGCTCGAGCATGATACTGACTACATCCAGCTGCCGCTCTGGAGGCCCAGAAGCCGAAGCTATTCTCTCGCAGCATGATCCAGCTCTACGGTATCATGGGTGTTGGATATCTTGTCTCGACCCTCAATGGCTTCGATTCTTCCTTGATGGGTGCCATTAATGCTATGGAAGCCTACCAGAAAACCTTCAACTTGACTGGCGCAGGCGAGTCCGCCGGTATCGTCTTCATCATCTACAATTTGGGACAGATTGCAGCATTTCCGTTCTGCGGATTCCTGGCTGACGGCTACGGTCGTCGTGTCTGTATCTTTGTCGGTTGCCTGCTTGTGCTAGTCGGAACCGCTGTTCAGTCATCCGCGCACGAAATGGGCCAATTCAAGGGAGGTCGTTTCATACTCGGCTTCGGTGCATCAATCGCGTCTGCTGCCGGACCGGCCTACACCGTTGAGCTCGCGCATCCCGCATACCGAGGAACCATGGCCGGCATGTACAACAACTTTTGGTGAGCCAATACTCATGTAACATGCTTGCAGTGAACAAGGGCTAACATGCCTCAAGGTGGCTCGGCAATATCCTGGCTGGATGGACGACATACGGCACTAACAAAAACATGGCGGACTCGTCCTGGGCATGGCGTCTACCCACCGTCGTGCAATGCATTCTTCCGTCCATTGTCATGGCTATGATTATGTTCTTCCCTGAGGCAAGTCAGTCTGAAAACGAAACACGCAACACTTATTGACCTGATTCTAGACTCCTCGTTGGCTTCTGGCAAAAGACCGCCGAGAAGAGGCTATCGCAATTATGGCCAAGTACCACGGCGAAGGTGACCCAAACTCGCCCATCGTGCAGCTCCAGCTGCAAGAGATTACGGAAGACTTCTCCGTCACACGCAACGACAACCCGTGGTGGGATTTCCGCGAGCTTGTGAACACAAGGGGCGCACGTTATCGATTGGCCATGGTCATCTGCATGGCATTCTTCGGACAGTGGTCTGGTAACAATGTCGTATCGTACTTTATGCGTAAGTAATTGTTGCCACGAGAGGCCCACGCATCACTGACGGTACTAGCACTTATGATCAAGAATGCCGGTATTACCGATCCCAACAAGCAACTCCTCATCAACGCCATCAACCCTATTTTCAGCATGATTGCCGCCGTTTACGGTGCCACTCTTCTGGACAAGCTTGGTCGCCGCAAGATGCTTATGGGTGGCCTATGGGGAGGTCTTGGTGCATATGTCCTTCTTACCGCCTTCACCGCGACAGCAACCGAGACCAACAACCTCGCATACGGCACCATCGTCTCGATCTACCTTTTCGGTATCTTCTTCGCATGGGGCTGGACGCCGCTGCAAACCCTATACGCTGTCGAGTGCTTGGAGAACCGCACGCGTGCCAAGGGTTCCGGTCTCAACTTCCTCTTCTTGAACATCGCCATGGTGGTCAACACATACGGCATCTCGATCGGTATCGAGAAGATTCAATGGAAACTCTACCTTGTGTTCATTGTCTGGATCTGCGTGGAAATTGCAGTCATTTACTGGTACGTCGACGATCGCGAACTCACGCTGACATGAGATGCTAATATGTTCCAGGTTCTTTGTCGAAACCGCCGGAAAAACTCTCGAAGAGCTGAAGGAGATCTTCGATGCGCCAAACCCTAGGAAGGCTTCTTTGAAGCGTGCGAAGGTCGCAATGACGGAGGGTGGCCAGGTGCTAGACGTCAAAGAGGCATAGGCGGTCTGCCGCAAGCAAATACTAGAGTACTCGCGTTGCTTCTAGTCTGTTACTGTCTAGGACTGCCGCATGACGCGCGATAAAATCTTAAATCTAAGCATTGATGAAGCTGTCAAATCCACCATCAACATTTCCTTTATGATTGCCATAAATAAGCTTTCGTTGCCGCTCATGTACAAGCTTCATTCAGCCATGGCACCAAGAAATCACGCAAGCAGTACACACAAATGCCGGTCATATTATGAGAGCTCCACATCAATCCTAATCGCAATCGTAAGCGCATCTTGACTCGTGTTATGGTTACCGCTGTACCAGAGATACCATATAGATGTAGCCTCTTCACCTAACTCTCTACCCCTCACATACACACACACCCATATTCAAATTGGGCATTATTCCCACTCCGACAAATATCATCATATCAAAGCCTTCATTCACAAATCCGACGTTCGCAACAGGTGCCGATGTGGGGACGACTGGAACGACCAGGGTCTAAAGTGCTTCTTCCTTTCAGCCTGCACCACATAAACTCGCACCTCATCTAAACGCCCTCGCACCCTTTCGCACACGTCTTGGCCGACCGTACAGCACTTATTCGTAAGGCTAATAGTAATATGCATTTCAGATGCGTGTGGGGAGGATTTTCGGGTATCTTTGATATACATTTCCATCATGCTGCCAGGTCCTGAACCGGTACGCGCAACTTTTGACGTTGGGAAACTTGGTTCAAGATGAAGTTCACTACCGCTTTATTCACGGCATTCGGCCTGCTCGGTGCGAGTGTTGCGCAAACAACGCCGAGTGGATTTGCGCCCGCTGCAAATGTTACTCTGGATGTGTATTATGGGACACAGTATATCAGCCCTGGGATCGTGGTCAAGAAGTCGAGTACGTTTTATCCTTTGCGTTTTGGCTTCCCTGGTCAAGCCATCACCGCTGTGATACTGACTTGGATGCAATAGTCACGCAAAAAGCCCCAACAATTGGACTCACGAATGTCACGTTAAGCGGGAAGTACTTGCTCGCTATGATTGGTATGTTGTTTCTGTATGGACCAGTAAACAAGAAAGCAAGATCTAAGCCATTTCGAACCAGACATTGACGGTTCCCAAAACGGCCGCACGACCACTGTCCTCCATGCCCTCTTGCAAGACTACACGACGTCCACCCCGCCAGTCGTCCAAAATGGGACCACAGTCCTCACCACAAAAGCAACCACCCCGTCATCCTACTTTGGTCCAGCGCCGCCCGCCGGTGCGCCGCCAACACATCGTTACGTATTTGTGCTACATGAGCAGCCAGCCACCTTCGCTGTTCCGGCGGCGCATAAACAAGCGGTGCAGAGTCGGTTTGCGATTGATTGGGTCAAGTTTGTCGCGGATGCCGGTCTGAAGCCGCCTGTGGCGGGGAACTATTTGCAGGTGAAGAGTGGAGATAACACGAAGAGGAAGATGGGATGGACTGCTTAGGTGAAGGCTGAAGCCGCGGGTTCGATTGGGGAGATTATGGGTGACTGGAGTTGATTGTTGGTTGTAGCTAGCGGAGTTGAGAATGTGTATATAGGACTACTAACGATACCGCTCTTTGTGAACGTTATTCGAAATTGTGTATGCTATTGACGAAGCTGTATGCGGTTCCCATACGAAAAGGTCATTCTGGCTGATGTCTGTCTTGCTTTTGTGGACGTGTAGTGTCCAAAGTCAAAGTCGAGGTCGCCGATACCGGGCAGTGAGATGATCGTGACAAAGGACTTCGGGGTGTAGTTACAAGACGCTCTGGAATGTGAGCAGACTGTTCTATCTGCAACGAGCCATTGCTGCATCTGTGGCTGATCACCACTTACCCATTTCAGCCGGTAAATTCATCACAAATGACTATGGCGAATGCTGAATGTGGCTTCATCTCATTTCGGCATATACCATAGTATACCGGGCTAGCCTACCTGTTATACTGTCGGCGGCCTTGTATTGATGAAGGTACACGCGTCAAGTCCGACTGCGACCAGCTCTAAATGGCAATATGGGCAATATGGGTTCGAGGGTCTTAATCAGCGTCCAGCTAGAGTGCCGAGGATTGCGCCCCGGCGTACAATTATCATCGACGGAGAGCTGCCGGGCCGCTGATGGTACCTGCAGGATCCAACATGACCCCTATAGCTCATCAAAGATTCCAATCTCCTCTTATTCTACTCACACCGGTGGATCGAGTAGGTTTGTTCGTCCGGGTTCATCTGAAGGGTAATTGAGTGAACAGATGATGAGCCCATACTTGCCGATGGCCACGGTACAGTTTGCGGGTGCGCAGAGCAGATGCCTCCCGGGTCCTTGTTATAAAAGGTCTGCGTCCTGCGCTAGGATCTAGTAATTGCTTCGCTCAGTGATTGCAGCATCCAGAAAGACAACGAAGAGACGTTCTTGAAACTATGAAGTCCATTCTCGCCGTTGGTGCTGCCATTTGCAGCGTGGCATCAGCCTGGCCGCTTCTCCCCTGGTTGCAACTTGCGCCCCCAGCGCCGGGTACTCAGTTCTACCAGCTCCAGGCGAAATCGTGAGTAGTGCATCGTCAAAAAGACCCGCGCCTGACATAGTGTACCAGGGCGACCACAGCGGTCAATAATCAATGGGTCACTCTTCCCACTTCATCTAGCAGCTACAGTCTCGCGACCGCGCAGACTGCTGCTACCAAGTTCTTCGTGCAGAAGTACAATGCCACGAACACCTGGGCTTTCCATAACGCGGACGATACCCGTCAACTTGCACTCAGAGGTCCAGATGGAGTGCTTCTGTATTTAATTGACGTTACGAACCCGAACGCGGGTAATATTCCTGGCGGACAGCTCATGGAGTGGGCGACGTTCACCATGGACAACAATGTCCTGGGGGTGAATGATGGAAGTACGCTCAAGAACAGGACGTTCGTGGCTGTGAGTGGCACTGGTGCTTCGTACACACTTGCCCTGTATGATGGTGAGTTAAAAGCTTCGATGATGAGGTAGTAGCAGGCGCTAAATGCAATGGCAGGAGTCAGCAGTACCACACAAGCAGTCACTCCAGTCACGCTGAATTTGGTCAGGAGTGGAAGCACATAGTGTCAACAATGCAAA
The DNA here is from genome assembly GCA_001748405.1 of Paraphoma sp. B47-9. NCBI lineage: Eukaryota > Fungi > Ascomycota > Dothideomycetes > Pleosporales > Phaeosphaeriaceae > Paraphoma > Paraphoma sp. B47-9. The sequence continues at coordinate 24,306 of BCLK01000049.1, forward strand.
GGTAGCTCGGGGTCGACTCTCGTGAATGCTGGGAGAGCAAGTAGTCTAGCTGCAAAATAGATGAAACATGAGGTTGTTCTGTTGTATTGATGCATGTGTCGTTGCAGGTTGCGCAAGTCGTAGTGGTGAGGGTCTAGTGGGGTGCAGTATCGATAGCGACTTCCGCTTTGGAAATTTGAAATCTTGGCATCCCACCAAAGCGCAACCGCCCTCAGTGACGACGCCCACAACACCGCCCATACCCAGCGCCCGCTTCCTCTATCGGCCTACCCGCACGCGTCAATCACTATGCCGGGCCCCAAGAACACGCTCCTGATCGAAGGCACCTTCGAGGAGCTTACCGACGAGTTCGCACAATACATCGACACGCTCAAAAAATCCCAGGGCGACGAGGCATCCAACCTGCAGGGCGAGATCGCGGATCTGCTGAAAGAGAACAAGAAAGATGAGGTGCTCAAGAGGCTGGTAGTGGGCGGACAGGCGCTCAACCAGGCGCCAGAGAAGGGTATGCGCGCAATTCGGCCACTGGAGACATGGAGGGGCTAACAGCGGCGCGACAGAGTTCATCGCAGCATACAACCTGCTGATCCACCTCGTAAACCAGTCGCCCAACGTCAACATATTCCTGCCCAAGATATGCCAGAACCTGAGCGCCCCGATCTCGTCATCGCCGCAGAACGGCGGCGGCCTCGCCCTTTCGATTCTCAGCACAATCTTCAATACCACCGCCCCGAACAGCGAGATACGGTACCACGTCCTCCTTACGATCCTTCGTGTCATTCGCGCGACATCAAACTTCGAGACGCTACGACCGCAACTCAAGCAACTCGACAAGTGGTTAGAGGCGTGGGAGACTGAGGATGAGGATGCCCGCAAGCTGTACCTTGCCGTCAGCGATGTAGCATCGGATGTGGGCGAGGACCAACAGGCATACACCTACCTTCTGCGCGCCCTGCGGACCTTCCCATCAGAGGAGGCGTCGTCACAAGAAGCCCGCGATCTTTCGCTGCGCGCACTCAAGTCCGCCCTCACGCACCCCACCCACTTCGACTTCCAGGACCTCACGGACCTCGACTCGATCCAAGCCCTCCGCAACTCCGATCCCGTCTACTTCCAGCTCCTAGAGATCTTCAACTCGGATCTGCTCGATGACTACAACGACTTCAAGGATGAGCATGACGGCTGGGTCGAGGAATCAGGTCTCGATGGCGCTGCACTGAACCGCAAGATTCGACTCCTCACACTCGCCTCCATGGCTGCGTCAGCAGGCCAAACGCGCTCGCTCCCGTACGACAAGATCGCCAAGGCGCTGCAAGTTCCTTCGGAGGATGTTGAGATGTGGGTCATTGACGTGATCCGCGCCGGCCTCGTGGAAGGCAAGCTCAGCCAGCTCAACCAGACATTCCTCATCCACCGCTCGACGTACCGCGTGTTTGGCGACAACCAGTGGAGAGAAGTCGCCTCGAGGCTCGATATGTGGCGGAATAGCTTGGTTGGCGTGCTGCAGGTCATTCAGCAGGAGAAGCAGCGGTTCCTAGAGGAGAAGGAAGAGGAGGCGAACAAGGCGGAGCAAAAGTACGATGGCGCGAGGGGATTCCAGAGGGGCGGGCAGAGGAAGCAGCCGAGGGCGCTGGATGATATGGAGTAGCGTTTTGGTTTACGATGGACAACGGCATTCATGGCTTCTCTGGTTACTGGATAGCAGCCCTCGTGCTGCGAGATAGAAAATGCGAAACATGCACAATTACAACATTGCTGAGAGCGGTCATCCTTTCCTTCGTCTATATTGTCCTGTCTAGTATATACGCATGCATCCTGTGTGTTCACGGACGTCAAGTCAAATTGGCTGCACGCCCCTCTCCGCAAATGACTTCTTCACATCCTCGTACACCTCATCGGGACCCCTCTCCGCATTGACTTTGACAACCTTGCCCTTCTCCTCCATCTCGTTGACAACAGGCATGCTCGTCTCGACAAACACGCGGAACCGCTTCTTGATGCTCTCCATGTTGTCGTCTGCGCGACCGGATGTCTTGCCGCGCTGGAGCAGGCGCTCTTCCATGACGGCTTCGCTGCAGTCGAAGAAGAGGGTGAAGGCAGAAGGGACGACGGTGCGTTCGAAGGCGTGTGCTTGGTCGAGTTTGCGGGGGAAGCCTAGGTAGCATTATCAGCACGCTAGGATGAAGAACTGGAGAAGGAGCAATTCTTACCATCAATCAAAAACAACCCCTTCTCATTCCCGCCCTCGATACTCGCCTTCATCGCATTCTCCAACAATTGCACGGTCACCTCCATCGGCACAATTGTGCCCTCCTTGATGTACGTCTTGATCATCTCGCCAAACTCGCTGCCGGGCCGGTCTTGTTCTTCGCGCAGCAAGTCGCCCGCAGACAAATGCTTGAATCCATAATCCGACACGATCTTCGCGCACTGTGTGCCCTTGCCAGCGCCAGGTCCGCCGAGCACGAAGATGACGGTGACTTTGTCAGGCGACCAGAGGGGCGAGGTGCGGGTCGTTGCGCCGAGGTTGGAAATAGCTGGCATTTTGACAGACTTTGGGCTTTATGAGGTCGTATGGTATGGTATCTAGTGCGGGTGACTAGGTTTTATATTTCGCCCGCTCGGTGCAGGATTCGTGCTCGAGTAGCCCACAATTGGACCCTGTGGTTTGAAAGCAGCTTGTTCCTTCTGCTGATCGACGAGTTTCTTGAACAAGAAGCTTCCCAGTGCGAAGATGGCGAGGATGGGCCAGACCTTCAGGGGAGATTTGGATTGCGGGGCAGATATGTGCGACGGGGGTTCGTTGGGGCCCGTGGGCTCGCCGGGCTGGCGGAGGCGAGAGGCGTGGGGGCGCGAGGTGGTGAAGCTGCGGGCTGCTAGAGCGCGGGTGGGAGAAGGGAATTGAGGACGTAGGAGATGTCGGGAGCTGCGTAGGAGGTGGGTGGTGGTGGGAGACATGGTAGATGTGGAAGGCGGTATGACGATGTGGGCTTGGGGTGTTGTGCAGCAGCTGTTTTCGTTAGCGGGTACTTAGCGCGATTGCCGACGCAGGAGGGATGTGAAGCTTGCTCTCACCTTCCTCACTCATCTCATCACAGCTCACGCTTCATGAAGATAATGTGGTTGCTGCCTTGGCAGGCTTCACTCAATTTGATCACGATCGAGTCATTGATCTCTCTACTGACGCAATAGTAACTAATCTTTATCGCTTGCATTCAGGGTTAAGCTTGATAAGCACAGTCGGTGACGGCCCGACAGAAATCCTACATAACTTGAGGTCGTACGAGTCTGTTCTTGGAAAGAGGTTGACTGACAACGTTGTTACTGACAGACATCCAGAAGCATCAGCGGTGCTGGTGCCGTTGCAATGGGGACCACTCCTTGCCTTTACTCACGCGGCAGATCCGGCAAACCCGCAGCCAAAAAGGTTCGCGGCTTTCTCGCGCTACCTGGCGAGTTGAGGAACAAGATATACGGATACTACTTCGAATCTGATTGCCGGTGCGAGGTTGCCGCGCAGAGCAGCAGATTCGAAGAACGCAAATCTAGAATTGTCAGCCTCTGGGCTGGCGTCCATCATTCTGACACCCGAGTTCTCAAACACGAATCGAAGGTCCGAAAAGAAAGCCCAGCAACCATCCGGATCTCCCGCCTTCTCGGAAAGTATACCATCGTCAAAGGCCTGCAGACAAACTGGTTCACCTCACTCTTCGCCATCAACCTAGTCTGTAAACAGATACACGGCGAGACCCTGCCTTTCATCTACAAGAAGACTATGTTTGTATTCGACGCTCCAGCTCGTATCACAAACTTCCTCAACGTGGTATCGAAACAAAGGCTGGAGCACATCACGAAACTACAACTACACTACTCGACCTATGGAGCACCCAGCTGGACCAAGGACCGCATCTGGCAGGAGAAGCATGCACAGAGCTGGATGCGCGCCCTTACGCAAGCTTCGAGGAGGCTTGTGGGCTTACGAAATCTCAAGATCTGGATAGCCCTCAACGAATATTCTCCAAGCTTGACATTGCGCGAGCCATGGGTGTTACCATTGCTACAATTCCGCCGCCTGACCCGCGCATCGAAAGCATTTACAGAATGTGCCAACGACAGCGCCTCGGATCAGCGACCGAAGACGCTAAAGGTGGTTGACATTGTGTTTCGGAGCCGGGTGTCAGGCTGCCACTTTGAGGGCAACACAGAACTGGCGCAAGCAAGCGATAATCTGCACCAGTTGTTTGGCCACGCAATCAGCGCTGCCATACTCGGTGCAACGGAAGAAGAGGCCATGGCAGAGTTCGAAGAAGCGTGGAATGGAAAGTATCAGATGTGGCAATTCTTCCTTGGGTTTGGCATGGAACAATGGTGAAGCAGTGCCGACGAGAAGATTGTAGGGCCTCATTGAATGAAGGACCAACCCATGTTGACGTTCTCCTGGTGTTACAGAGTGCTTTCAAACTTTGTGGTGCCAGGTTGATAGCAAATGACTTCATGGCACTTGAATCTGACTTCGAAGCGGTGACCCGCATGGTGAGGCGTAATCGTCGACACATGCATCCCGGTCATAGCCATGGCGTCAAAGGCTTGCGATTCGTACATCCAGCCTTGTGCCAATGGAAAACGTATTACCTCGCTCTCGTTCTCCATTCTTCCTTTTGCCCGACGTAGCCTTGTCGCACTCTGCTCCTTCACTCAACAGTACCGATCCAGTTGCTAGCTATCCAGCTCTATGCCACCATTCCAAGAGCTTCTTTCGCAGGAGTCTCACCATATGCTTCGAGATTCCGCTTTATACATCCACCTTGGTAATCGCCGTTGGACTTCCCAGCTTCGCAAGGTTGCTTGTTCTTCCATTCGAACAAATCGTGTCAACATTGCACAATGGGCTATATGCGGTACTTATGCCCTTGAGAATCGTTGGCTGGCATTGCAAGTGGTCTTTGGTGCCGAGACTTTGCAGGATTCTCTTTAACAAGTCATCTCCGAGACTGAGGAATGAACACAACGCGTCAATTATGCACACGATCCTGGATGTTGTGGCGCTACCCCACTTCACTTCATCTCTACACCTATTTCTCATTCTACTTTTCATACCCATCATGCTAGTGCCAGTTTTAATTGGGGTATCGTCGCAACGCAAATCTACAAACGACGACATTGGTATCGCCTTATTCTTGTTCATATCGATCTATGCTCATGGCGCCTCTCTTATCGCGGCCTTCCACATCCTCTTCCGTCTTGTCTCCATGGACAGAACACCTGGGTTGGTGAGCGTCGCACATCAGGGTGTTAAGTATGTGTCATTTCAGCCTTATATCCAAGTATTTCGGGCCACGATGAGACTCGGTGAAGCATCGAATTGTACTTCGGATCCCCATCTCCGCTTGACCCATTCCGACACTACCTAACGAAGCAGGTTTTAGTTTCCCAGTCCGCACAGTACCACTTCATGATTGTGTGTATTGGTACTCAACATCGATCATCATTGTTCATGTACAATGTGGACTGTATCAGAAGTTTACCGCGCGCTGTCTTTACACAACACTCGCTATAGCAATGGCAACTACGCCTTTAAATGCACTACCCATCCTGCTCCCAATGTATTCGTCAGAACTATTCATCCGCCAGAACCACCCAATCCATCCCAGACCCACATACGAACCATGAACTCCCTCGCCAGACTCTTCCAGATGACCAATCAAGCCGCTCCGCCCGTGTATACCAAGCCCCTCGTGCTTACTCACTCCGATATCTCAGTCATAGCTTGGTGTCGCGGTCTCGACCTCGCAATGCGCAATCCCTCCGCCCTATACCAACCTCTCATAGACAACTCTTTCATCCTCGTCACCGACCACGAACAAGAACTCTTCGATACTCACATGTGCTTTGTGCTCGTATTGTTTCTCCAGTACACCGAGAACGATGGCATGCGAGAAAGAGTACATGACGACCAAATGAGCGAAGCGGATAGGAGAATGGAGCACATGAAGGAGGGCGCGAGGACGATTCCCGAGATGCGGGAGCTCCCTAGGAGATTGAGGCCGCTGCGCTGGGACTTTGATGCAATGTTCGGGCATCTGGATTTGTTGACGCTTGATGATGTGGCGAATCAGGAGTCTGTTGATCAGACTCGTGAGAGAACTGACACTGCTGCGCTGGTGACTGTGGTGATTGATGTGGCAGAGGATGCAGACTGTCCTATATGCATGGAGGATGCGGGCGCGGACGGCCTTGTGAAGCCGCAATGCTGCGATCACGCGTTCCATCTGAATTGCTTGGATGAATAGGTCAATGGCCCGGCGGGGAATGCGGCCTTGTGCCCGCTGTGTAGACAGAGTATTACTGTGGCGAAGTAAACGATGCGAACTATGAGCGCGGAATAGAAAATATAGGGCCGCTGGTACGGCAAGTATATTTCCGTGCGGGTATAAATTGACTAACTCGAATATTAGATGAAATCCTAAACTTTGGCCGGCGCCCTGACGCTCCAGGGCTGTGACTGACTTTCGAAGCATTTGACATGAACACGAAACAAAATGCCGCTCACCTACCAATGTAGTATATTTCAGAACCAGAAAAGGAATTTTAACCCTTCCTGACAGCAGATTCTTCGCTGATCCGCCGAGTCCCAGAAGACTCAAATTGAAACGTCCACGTTGAACTCAGATGTCCGACTCTCCTGGTTTCCATCATAACCCATCTCTATCATAGATTGGGCGGAAGAGTACTGTAAAAGAAACTGGTACGCAGAAATCATTGATTTGGATGAGATGGCTGAAGTCTTTGCTATAATGGCCTTGACTCAAGCCTGCCGGGTTTGTACAAGGAGATTTTTGCCCAAGGTCTTCCACATAGATATTATCAGGATCAGAATTATACCAACTGGGTGCTCTTCTACAAAAGCAAAATTGCCATTGCACGCGCCTTGAAGTTCAAGTTGAATGTCACTAATTTTCCTGAGGTAACATCTTAACGTACCATGCCTCGGCATCTACCCAAGCCGCTGTCACTCAAGCACTACCTGGACTACGCCATACCCAGTCAGGCAATGCGCCCCAAAGCTTGCCTCAGGCTAACTACCACGGGTAACCGCCCGTGGTAGTGACGTTCCACATGCACTTTTCGACTAGGACACGGCAGTAGTAGCTGTCTCAACCTTGGACAGACTGCATATCACTGCCCACATGGGCAGAAGTATGGGTGCGCATGGTGTGGAAAACTCCGGGGACAGAAAATGGGTCCGAATCGAAGGTCTCCATATATATCTGGGGTACCCCGCGATCTGAGACGTGGTGCCACTCTCAGTACCGCGCTGCTGAAAATTCTGGTGTATTGTTTTGACCGACTGACTGCGACGTTGAGTTTCGACGTACATTCTGCGAGCTTGGTTTGCTGATTTGGAAGCACATCGGGCAGCAACATCAACATGTCGGACAACCTTCCGACAACGACTGTCCAGCATCCCCGCTTCATGGGGATGCGAGGACGACCGCTCGACTTGATGGTGTCGGTCATTGCTACCACAGGCTTTCTCTTGTTCGGATATGATCGTGGGTACATCTCTGCCGAATCTTTTGGTCACCACTGACATGTGCAACAGAGGGCGTAATGTCTGGCATCATTTCTGCTGAGCCATTCATGAACTACTTCCCTGAAACGCTGAACAATTCGACGTGGCAAGGCTTCGTCACTGCCATCTATGAAATCGGATGTACGTAACTCACTTCAGCTATCTTGAAGCTACGATCGCACACTGACTGATCACAGGTCTGTTTGGTGCCATAACAATGCTCGTCTTCGGCGACGCACTCGGCCGTCGCAAAGGTATAATGATTGGCTCTGGCATCATGATCCTCGGTGCTATCATCCAGGTATCTGCCGTCAAAGGCCACAACGCGACCGCACAATTCATCATCGGGCGCGTTGTGACCGGGGTCGGAAACGGCATGAACACAGCCACTATCCCCACATACCAAGCCGAGTGCTCCAAGACCAAGAACCACGGTCTTCTCATCTGCATTGAAGGCGGCATCATTGCCTTTGGTACTCTCATCGCATATTGGATTGATTATGGCTGCTCTTTCGGCTCCGACGATCTCTCATGGCGCTTCCCAATCGCCTTCCAAAGCGTGTTCGCTGCCATTGTGCTGTTTGGCATGCTCGGTCTTCCCGAATCACCGCGCTGGCTACTCACCAAAGACCGACATGAGGATGCAGCCAAAGTCATAGCCGCACTTCGCGGACACGCCATAGACGACGAAGAAACGCGTTTCGAGGCTCACATCATCATGGACAGCATCCGCGCTTCTGGTCACAAGGGCGGAATCACTCCATTCAGCGCTTTGTTCACCAATGGCAAGACACAACACTTCAGGCGTATGATGCTCGGCGCCTCCTCGCAGCTCATGCAACAGATCGGAGGATGCAACGCAGTAATCTACTACTTCCCGCTGCTCTTCGAGAACTCCATTGGCGCAACGCATGATCTTTCGCTCCTTTTGGGAGGTGTGAACATGATTGTTTACTCCATCTTCGCCACGACATCATGGTTCGTTATCGAGAGGACCGGGCGCAGGAAGCTGTTCCTTATTGGCACCTTTGGGCAAGGTTTATCCATGGTGCTTGTCTTTGGAGGTCTGATACCAGGGACAACAAGTGCAGCCAAAGGTGCTGCAGTCGGTCTATTTACATACATCGCCTTCTTCGCCGCGACATGGCTCCCGCTCCCATGGTTATACCCCGCCGAAGTCAACCCCGTCAAGACGCGCGGAAAAGCCAACGCAGTATCGACCTGCACGAATTGGCTTTTCAATTTTCTTGTGGTTATGATTACGCCGATCATGATCGACCATATCGGATGGGGCACGTATGTATTCTTCGCCGTGGTAAACGCGTGCTTCGTACCCTTCATCTACATCTTCTACCCCGAGACCAAACAGCGCAGTCTCGAGGAGATTGATTTGATCTTTGCAAAGGGCCATGTGGAGAATATGAGCTATGTCAAGGCAGCCAAGGAGCTGCCGTTCTTGGATCCAAGGGGCATTGAGCAGATGCAAAGGGAGTACGGGTTCTTTGATGACGCGGATGAAGATGGCGTGTATCGCAGCGGATTGGAGGGCAAGGGCGACGAAGTTACGGCCATTGACGATGTCAAGGTGTGAGCCGAGGCGGAGGATCAATACGAGCGCGAGCAAAACTCGGAATGCCACAGGGGCTACTTGGTGGAATGAAATGGGGATATTGCGCCGAGCTAGGTAACGATAGCACGTACGTGCATCGACCCATAATCACATGGGCAGGCCCGAGAGTCAGGGTCAAAGCTGTATACACTGCAGCTGCCTAAGGATCCTTTCATACAGCCTGCATATGATGTGATAAGACAATAAGCACTAGATAAAAATAACCAAATCATCATTACGTGATGTTACTGTGTCGCCTACGAGATGTTGAATGACACCCATGAACATGTGAAGGTTGTGTGACGCTAGCCTCCGAAGAATTTTGGAGATGTCCAACATGCTTTTGTTATTAGGATAGCCTTATAAGTAGACATCGACATTGATTTCACATCGAACCCTTCCTCAAGGGCATTGAGTTCTTGAGATCCGCTTTACCTTACTGGCATTGGCCACATCCAAATATACGAACATAATAATACACTCTAGATGGAACACAGGAACGATTTACTTCGAAACAATGAGTTCGTGAATTCCAATGAAGATGCTAGCCTTCGAATAACATATCCATATCACATTCAATCATATCCACACCAAAACCATCCAAATCCCCAGCAAGAAATCATCCCATCAAGTCCGCCCCGGCGGAATCCCACTCCAAGTCCCATTCCCCCACCACGTCCCCGCGCGCGTAAAATCACTATAACTAACGCCTCCAAACGGTAAATAACTCACAAACCCAAATCGAAAATACTCCCTCCCTTGCTCGCCATCCACGGTCCTATTCCACGTAAACCCCGCCTCCCCGCCGTTGCCCCTGAATCGCTCCACGTCATTTACCAGCACACTCACGCCCTTCCACCCTCTGCTCACGCCCTCCCAAACGAATGAAATACTCCCATTTGCAACAACGGGATCCAGGATCTTAGGCAAACTTGATCCTAGCTGTGCATCTCCACGCAACGCCGCGGCAGTTTGCAAAATTGGATCGAAGCCCCATCGCGCGATGCCGTTGACGAATAATCCAACGAGTAGACCCTGCGCGAGGAGCGAGGGGCGTGTTTGCATCGATGTACCGGGTAGTAATAATAGCGCGAGAATGTAATGATGGATCCTGAGATTCAAGCCCGGAAGCGCAGCAAGGATACCTAGCCCCACGCCCAATAATGCGTATAAGCCTAGGAATCGGGGTAGACGGCCTTCGAGCCGCAGACACCAGCATTGGTATAGGATGACGCCGAAAAGCACGAGGATGATGATGACGAGCGCGGTGATGGCGCCTGGCTGTTGGCGAATATCGTGGCCTGTGAGGCGTTGGATGGGGATTTTGTCAAATGTGTAATTCCCCAATGCGCCGACCCATGCGCCGCCGAGCCAGAGGATTGTCTTTTCGACATGTGCTGTGCAGCCGCGGAGACTCTTGCGGACACTGAATTGGTAGAATAAGCATGCGGCCAGCGCGGCGGGGAGAAAGCGGCCGAGGATCGTGGATGCGAGGGAAGCGTAGGTGGTGTATGATGGGGGATCCGATGCCATTCCGACCTGAAAGAATAGAATGGTGAAGACTGGCGCGAAGAACGTTGCGGGATGTGATGTTAGGATGCCGAAGAGTGTGGTGAAGATTGTAGAGAGGATGAGCAGGTTCCAACGCGGGTCTTTACATGTCGCTGAAGTGTCGAGGACAGAGCGGGATTGGTTGAATGCAAAAGCCATGGGAAAAGTGGCGTCGAAGGGAACGCTGTTGATTCCATTCCGCGATACGCCTGCGAAGTTGGACTTCTCTCCAACCAGCGAAACAACGCCGCATCCGCCTCGGTTGTTCTTGATAATGCCAGCGTGGATTGCCGCACCGCATATGAACGAGTCTCCACGATACACGCGCCCGAATTTCTCAATTGGATCGACTTGGCCTCCAACAACCAGCTGTCTGTAGTTTATCGAGACGTTTCCGATCGCGCGGGGGTTCAGGACTTGTGCGCTGAGACAATCCGCCGGACAATTGAATGCAAAAGACGTATTCGCAAACGGGAGACAATTCCGTCCATCAAGGCCGCAGGATTGTGGACTCGGCCTATTCCAGACGTTAGTTACCCATATCACATTATCCACATCAATTCGACCGCAAACATACCATAGATTCGCAACACACCCCACCCTTACCGGCGCTCCCCAACCCCCGATATTCGCTGGTAAACTCCCCTTCTCAAGTACAACCCCGAACACTGCTCCCCAGACCACAAACAGCGACATGTATACCAGCACCCGTGCCCATCCCGGCAATCGGCCCAGCAGCCTCGCCGGCAGCGTCTGCACGCGCTCGAACACGGGCTTGATCCGATGCCGACGCGGCGGCTGTGGGCCTGCAAGCCATGTGGTAGTTATTCGCCCATAGCGACGTATGCGCGGGGGAAGGGCAGACTCGAAGTTGCTCCAAGCGCGGGAAATGTATGGCGCATTGTATCGAGGCGCGCTTTCTTCGATATCGAGACTGCGGCGCGGGGTCGCGGCTTTCGAGATCGGGCCGGTTGGGGTGAGACTCGACGATGCGCTCGGCGTGATTGTATCGCGATCGGCGCGTGCGAGTTCGAGATCGATTGGGGTTGCGGTGGCGATGGTCGGGCCTTTGCAGGGCATTCCGACCGCTCGGTCGCAGTGGAGAATGTACACGGGAGAAAGAAATTTATGTATATAGCAATATCATGTTGGTTATGGGAAAGAAAAGCGAACGAGCGACGCTTAGGGACATGTGCGACCGACAGACTGTGACTGGATTGCGTTGGATGCTGGCCTGAAGCACGGCATGCATCATCAAGGTGTACTTCTAGATCCAATGTGCCAAGTCGGAAGCGTTCCGACACGAGGCGTGGGTCCGTCAGCCTTGCGACTCGAAGACGCCATCAAGTACTCGAAGACAGTTGGAACAATCGCTGCTAAAAATAATGCTTCGTTTCTCATCTACTATGCCTCTCGACGCAAACAATGCTCAACACACAAAGGGTATCATACATTCCACCTCACAAAGATCTCCAAACCATCTCACGGCAAGATCTTGGTCTGGGACTCGTGCCTCTCGCGGTACTTAGCCAGCGGGATCGGCACGTCGCCGCTGTATCCAACCTCGCCCTGCGCCTTTTCCAGTTTCCTCGTGATCTTCCCTACCAGACTCGCAATCCATCGATCGTTTGCCATGGCAGAGACGGTGTTGACACCCGCTTTGCGCATGCCCACCATTGTCTTGGCCGACGCATCTTTGAAGCCAACGTCGACCTTCTTGAGGAAGTCTTTGAACCCTTTATTCGAGTTCACCGTCTTGTTGGTATCAGTGGTGCCTGACGTGTCTGCTGTGCCTGTGGTATTTGTTGTGTCGACGGATGCGACACTGTCTACGTCGCTGTCACTGGCGGCCGTGCTGACGCGCTTGAGCTCGCGCAGTACGCGGGCCTCTTCGAATGACTTGTCGCTCTCAATGACCTTGGTAGCCTTGACGATGGCTGCGACGAAGTTGAGCAGGTCCTGGTGGAATTGCGCGGGAAGATGCGCATGTGCGTTGATGTGCATGCTAGCTTCATCCTTCTTCAGCTTCTCGAGGTTTTTACGAGCTTGTACCTCCTTAGGTGTACCTTTCAAGTCCTTGATGGCTGTCTCCATATCCATGAGCTCAAACTCGGTCGCCTTCTTCGGGAAGATGTGCTCATGATGGGGAAACAGAAATGTCGGAATCGTGAGCACTGCGTCCGCGCCTCCGAGCCGAACAACCTGCTTAAGCTCAACAGCCTCAGGCAATGCGCGGTACGCCATGACATCCGACATCTTGAAGTGGCACTGGATGTTGTAGTTCATGTTAATCGGGAAAGACGCCTCGCTCTCAATGGCGCCCAGCTCGACAGCAAAGTTCGCATCCGCACACCAGGCTGAGATGCGAGCTTCAAGTCTACGGATCTCTGAATCTTGCCCGACGTAATGCTTGAACAGATACGTTCGCATCAAGTTGACAAACCATTTCCCGGAGCCAGCAGCTGTCACTGACTTGAACTTGACGGGATGGAAATAGCAGAGCGGGCTGAGCATCATCCTGTATAGGAACGGGAGTCGGTGAAGGAATGCCTTGACGTTAGGGTAATCGGTCTTGCGCAGCGTCGAAACTCTGATCGACGTCTTCGGTGGGTGCGGTATTGAGGGACTATCATGGATGTGCGCACAAATCGCAGCCCGCAGGTCGTCCAAATTGTCCATGTCGAGCTTGTTCTCTCTGTCTTCATCCTGACTAGCTTCCCTCAAGGCCCTCTTTGCGTTTGTGATCACACTGGTATCGTGGATGTTCTTGACCAAGGCTTTGTACTTTTGCGTGGCGTCCTTTTCACCCGGAGCCACCTTCTTCACAGTCGCAAATGCTGAATCAGTGTCTTCAGCATCAGTCGGCTGCTGGTCCGCTGTCATCTTCCTGACCATGGAGACGCGGCGAGGATATGTGCCATCGAGAGCGACCGATGCTGCTCTCAAGATGGCAGTGTCGCTGGCGACAAAGGTGTCATTTTCTCTCGTTGGCTCTGGCTTTCCATAAGCGACGTCGCCAAAGGTAACTTCCCAGTCCCCGCCCTTGACGTTGGCGTAGATGTCGTCCACTTGAATTTCCCGGAAGAGAGGTACAACGACCTTGTCCGTTTGGATCGCCAACTCAATATCGTCCGAAAGTTTGATGCCCGCTTCCACACCATGCGCTACCAGTGTCATTGTCGATAGCGAGAGCGTAACGCCACGCACAACAAACAAACCCTTGACCTCCGTGTCGATTTCTAGAGCTGGCAAATCGAAGAACGCAACCTGATCATTAATAAAATGCAGGTCCCTCAGGAACGTCCTTCGCAACAAGCGTCTTGCTAGCGCACCCGGCGCATCGAATTGAAACAACGACACCACCAGCACCGCCGGCCAGCATATCGCCGCAAACACCCAATACAGCAACCACGACGTCGCACTAATCACATACACCAGATTCACCGTCACGAAAATCGTCCAGACCGGTACGAAAGGCAGGACCCGGGCGCCGTATGATTCGCCGAGCAGAACGGCGTAGACGAGAACAGGTGCACCCGAAATTATCCATCGTAGCGGCCACGCCAGGGATGTTGTGCTGAGTATCGTGCACACCAGGAAGAGATTCGGAATGACCTTGCTGCTCAGCGTGCGCTCTGGCGCGGGCGTAACGGTCGTTGCTGGCTGTTGCGTGCCAGGAACCGGTTTGCGCTTGGCGATGCTAGGAACCTCTGGCTTTGCAGGCGGATCCATGTTTGCGAGGGGAGAAGAAGCACCCATGATTGCGCGGGCGGAGTCTTGGAATCGCGGGGGTGATCTTGATAAGGTTTTAGACGCTCATGTTGTTTTACTTGAAGGTTGCTTGGTTTGCGAGGATGAGTTGTTGTTTCCTCGAACACAGACTAGTGGTTTACAATGTGGTCATTCACAATTCGCATGTGTGACGTCACGGCTTAACGCGCCCTTACCGCGCTCATCTGGGACAGGTGCGGCTTCCAGATCCTGTGGTTTTGGGGAACAGGGAAGAGGCGTGATTGTTTCCGATTAGCCGGCTGTCCTCATGCGTCTTTGTGAGTCGCTGGTGTGCCTGCAGATCAGTGTAATGGCTGATGGTAAATGCCATGACGTAAAAGTCAGCTAAGCCGCAATGGGTGTCGCTTAATCTACAGAGGGGCACCATGTTGCCTTAGAAGAACTTGTAGAGTATACAGCACATGTTCGTTATTATTATCGACACTACGGATAGTTTTCCTCATATCTTTGCCCACCGTAGTAGCACTGCCGCAGCAATGACCGGTAGGACACTGACCAACTCTCCCAACCCCGCATACTCGGGCGGAATCCGCGCATTCACAAACGCGCCCGCTCCAAGCAGCACTGCAAACAAGTTGTACACAAAACTCCAGCCAAAGTTGAATGCGACGCGATGCATCGCTTTTCGACTAATGTTGATGAGCGTAAGAACGCATGCAAGATCCGACCGCACGAGAACCACGTCGGCGGCAGACTGTGCAATGTCGGTACCGCTGGAGACATGAACTCCTATGGTTGCTTGAGCGAGTGCGACCGCGTCGTTGGTACCGTCGCCAACAAACATGACGACCGGCTTGCGAGCTTTTTTGCTTGACTGAGACTTAGCGGCGAGGAGGTCTTTGATATATGCTGCCTTGTCGCCTGGGGAGCAGCGCGAGCGAATAGTGTCCGTGGGAATGGCTAGCTCCGTTGCGATGTTTTGGACTGCGCCATCGTCGTCGCCGGAAAGGATGTGAACATTGAGACCGCGTCGTTGGAGTTGAGATATCGTGTTCAGAGCATCGGGGCGGAGTGTATCCTGGAGTCCAAGGACGGCGACTAACTTCTTATCTATTGTGAAGCAGAATGCTGTGAGTCCTTTTGCAAGCATGGCTTGTACTGCCGTCATGGAAGATGTGTGAAGCCATCTCGAGTTACCGGCACGGAGGAATTCGTCCTTGTGGTTGCCTTCTACGCCTTTGCCTGCCACGGCTTTGGCATCTCGCACAGCTTTCGCTGCAACTCCCTGCCCAGTCAAGTGAGTCGCGACAGCAACAGATACAGGGTGCTTGATGCCCGCAACGAGGCCGAGCAAGAGAGATTGTGTTTGTGAAGTATCATCGCCAAGGTAGGCCTCTTCCACGACTGCGAGCTTTCCCGCGGTCAAGGTGCCAGTCTTATCGAAAACTACATCTGTAGTCTTGTAGGCGATCTCAATGCTTTCAGCTGACTTGAAAATGACACCACGGCTCGCTGCCACGCCAGAAGCTACGACGATGACCATGGGGACCGCCAGACCGATAGCACATGGACAGGATACGATGAGAACCGTGATAGCGTACGTGATCGCTTCAATGACCGCTTCAGACCCAGATTGGTTTCGGACAGCAATGCCGATGGCGACCCAGATTACGAATGTTATTATCGTCAGAGCGACAACCACCGGCACGAAGTAGCTCGCAACCTTGTCAGCAATGTCCTGGATTTTGGGCTTCGATAGCTTTGCTTCATCGACCATACACGCGATAGTCGTAATTGTGTTGTCTCCCGGTAGTCGTGTCAAGCGAACTGTAAGCATGCCCATACCGTTGATCGAGCCTGCAATGACAAGAGAGCCTACTTGCTTTTCCACTGGCTTTGATTCGCCCGTCAACATGGACTCGTCGATTTCAGAAGCGCCGGATATTACTGTCCCATCAGTCGGGATACGTGAGTCTGGTGCGACCTTGAATATGTCACCATATTGTAGCATCCTCGCATCAATCTCTTGCTCCGTCTTGTCGTGACCAACAAGTACAGCTGTGTTTGCCTGCAGTGCTCGGATACTGATTGACTCGGCCGCCTTCTGGCGTGCTAATGAGGCCACCCATCGGCCGACCATGATAAGTGTGACAAGCAACGTGCTGGTCTCGAAGAACTCGCCGGTCGATAATGGTTGACCAGCGACCATGTACCCATAAGAAACGACTGAGAAGATGTAGGCGGCACTAGTGCTTAGAACGATAAGAAGGTCCATCTCAATGACTTTCGAGAATACTAGTGCTTTAATAGCTTTTGGATAGAATGGCCCGGCGATGACGACCTGGACGATAGTCGCGAGTGCCAGCGAAGCAGATCCATACGCAAGCTCTCTCTCCGGAAGAGGGGCCCATGCCATGACCAGAACAGGTATCGTAAGGATGGCGGAGATCAAGGTCAACAACCCCATCTGTCTAACGTGCTTGCTGCCCGCATCAAGTGTGGGATCAGGGCGTGGCGGAGCGAGTTGTAACGTGCGAGCCCAGTCGTGCTCAAGCAGTTCTCGTGCACCGATAATCTTTGCGTCGAAAGCTACGCGTATGGTTTCCTTGTCAACCAGTGTGACCTCGAGAATACCATCTGGCCATTCGCCCTTCACTATCGAGGACGGGTCGCCTTGGCAGACAAAGTCGAGAGAAGCTCCCTGATTTGAGACCCGTTCGCACTTGAACTCGGTCGTTCGCTGTAAGTGTTTAATAACATCATCCGCGGCCGCTGCCCCTTCTTTGATGTCAAGTTCTGCTCGTGCAAGCACAAGACTAGTTTTAAGGTTGCTGACATAGTTGAGTGTGCCCAGCGTGCGCTTCAGTTTCGTTTCGCATCCGGTGCAAGTCATGCCGGATATGCTGAGGATTATGTGCTCCTTTCCCGTCCCGCCCTTCTCGAGGTCAATGTTGTCGGAGGAACTGGAGTGGATCTCGATGGCGTCAACGTTCGCTGTCTTCTTGTCGCCGCCGCAACAACCATCTGATGTCTGCTTGCCAGCACAGCAGTCGTCCGCACTGCTGGTGATCTCTGCATCTCCACAGCAGCTATCAGCGCAGTCTGAGTCCGGTGCCTCGCAACAGTCATCCTCGCACGCCGATTCGTCACCGCCACAGCAACCATCCTCGCAGGAGGCAGCTGAAATGTTCTTACTCTCTTGCTCCATCTGGTTCGCGGCTGTATCTTTTGTGCAGCAAGAGGATCTCATGTTCGAGTTAGATGGGGGCGCGCAGCAATTGTCTTTTGGGAGGTTCCGGGTCGTGATTGCTGATCTGTCCTTCGAAGTACAGCATGACGACTTGCTCTTCTGATCTTGCGTAGCTTCATTGCATGTGCCTGTGACTGGTTCGCAGCAGCTGTCCGACTGGTTGAAATTGCTTGAAGTGGCTTTGTCTTCTGAACAACAGGACTTCTCGCAGGCAGGAGCCTCAGTTTCGGTTTGCACTTTGGCGTGGTTTTTAATACTAGCCACAATATCTTGAGCAGAAACCTGTCTCTGTGTCTGGGATTGCTGTTCAATTTCGAGGTCGTTAGTGGTCTCTTGTTGTTCTGCCGAGTTTGCGCCTGCGCTGTTCGAACCGCAACAACTTCCTCCGCAAGCCATGACGACGGTGAAATTTTGGTAACGGATGAGAAGTTGCTCAGACCAATTTGATTCAGCAAAGGAAATTTCGCAACTATAATTTGAGATGTGTTGGTTATAGAACGCGATCGACATATCGATATGTCACCGTTTTGGGGCTTGGCACCTTAAATAGGGAAGGCGCCATCAGTCCGCATCTGCTTGCAGGTGTAGAGACTCAGGATCCTAGAAACATTTTCACTGCTTTGCATGACACCTGCATGTCGAAAGGAATCGTTTTATCCATTTGAAGACTACATTAAACATAACCTTGCTCGACTGGTATCATAGTGGGAAACAATGAGCGATCGCATCCGGTTCACTCAGAACTACTTTCACCTCCCTCCTCATGAAACTCATTGAGCTGCATCAAAACACCAACAGGATCGCACTTTCGTCACGCTAGTCTTCCTCGGCTGAGTTTCTACCTTCGGTGATCTGTCCTCTTTCGCTGCACCATCCTAGGGTGCAATTGTGTAGGCATTGCCGTAAGCGTTATTTCCACCGGCATTCGCGTGTCCATTGGAAGCATGACCATTAACACCGTTCACGCCATTAACACCGTTGAGAACAGTTTCATCGTCATAGTGCAGACGCAAGCTGGTAGGAATCGGGCTCTCCTTCGAATTGGAGTCGAGGTAGTGTCGCATCGTGATGCCTGCAAGCTTGTGCTCAGTGATTGTGAAGCGACCCTGCTTGCCGGGTGCGCGGCGAACGTTCTTTAGTTTGAACACTTCACGAAGAGTGGCAGCAAGCGAGGGGCCGACAAGACGAGCTCCGAAGCAGAAGTGCAAACCATGGCCGAGGAGGGTGTAGTCCTTGAAGGGCCTGTGTGGATCCAGGACTTCAGGGTTCGGAAAAGCGACCGGATCCATGGCGGCTTTGGAGGTAGCAATGAGCACGGTGTGGCCCTTCTTGATTTGGACTGGGCCTCGAACACCATCATCCACAATGATGTCGCGAGTAGCGACACGAGGAAGGCCAGGAACAACTCCGACATGGCGCATACCCTCATACACGAAACCCTGTAACTCGCGATCCGAGGCAGCAGGATCCATATGTGCCAATTCGACAATGCGCTCCTTGTACTTCTCGTATCCTTTGCTAAGATAGAGATCAATCAAGAGAGAGGCCTGCTGGGTCAGGTTACCAGCAACGGGTGCGCCCATGCCAATACAGTCCCCAACTTGATCTCCAATAGGCAATTTTGTATCTGCAAGAGCGTGATAGATACGGTCGGCGTGAGGGCCAACTTCGAATGCACTGCCCTTAGCCATCCAGTCGACAATGCCCTCAAACTTGCCTGTCTGCGTCTTGAGATGAGTTTCAAAGATTGAGCGCAACGGAGCTGCAGCTTTCATTGCACCTTCTCTGAGCTTCCACTCATTGGCAGGCATGATGTTGAAGCTTTGGTACATGAACAAGACCAGATACGCCGTGAATAGCTCATGAATCGAGAGAAGCCCGCGAGGTCGCTCAGCCGTCTTGAGTGGAATGGCAAATCGGTCTGCTAGCCACAAAATAGGTGTGATGTTCGTCACATCCCGAACGATGTCGATGGACATCCTGCCCTTGGCTCCTTTGAGGGAATTCTTCTTGATGAGGCGACTCACATTTGAAGAAAAGAACTCGTTAATGTTCTTCTCGAAGCCTTCCTCAAAGAAAACCTTGTGCAGAATGTTAGATCGTTCGTCGTGCTTCTTTGCTTCGTCCCAGCCGATCATGAAGTCGTGTCCAGCCGTGCAGTTACGGATAGCAGCCTGGTACATTACGACGAAGCTCTCGCGGTCCTCGAATATTTTCTTGCAGCCTTCTTGCGTTTGAACGCTGACAATGTCATAGTCGTTCGGTGGTCGCTTGAGGTCGTACTTCTCAATGGCTTTGTTGCCCTTGAGGATGCCCTTTGCGGCCTCAGGGGTGTAGAAAGGCAGCAGTACATACGGCGAGGTGCCTGTAAAGCCACCTGGTAAACCTTGAAATAACAGCCTTGGGAAGACTCCTCCGTACGATCCAGGCACGGTATCGGAAAGCAGTGCAGCACCCCACTGGGTGAGAGTGTTGCTGTTGAAGTCGTAACTCAAGTATCGGTCGCCGCGCACCAGCGCAACGGCGTCATCTAGGATGCCTCGACCCGTAGTCTGACCGGGGCAGACACCGCTACCAGGCATGGCAGGCTTTGTGCATTCGGCCATGAGACCTGGATAGAGCTCCATGTTTTCGATGTGACCATATAAGAGTTCTGCTGCTCGTGCTGTGTCCTTGTCTGAGCACCAGTCTTCGAATGTCTCGTAAGGCTTGAGGTTGAGGTAACGCCGGAACTCGTTTAGAGTGCAGACATTGAACATCTCACGGGCTTGCAATTGTCCCAGGATGTCAACAACCTTGAGAGAAGCTGGCGTTCCATGAGCACCGAACTCGTGCGCTGGCTCTTCCGTGCAACTCTTGATCAGTTCTGCGAGCTCGGCATCCTTGAAGCGGCCGTCAGCGCCGCGCTCCAGTCCACCGAATGTCCATTGCCTGGGTAGCTTGTTCTTAAGGTCGTGCCCATAGGTGTACATGACCTTGTGGAACATTTCGATTGTGACATCGTCGATGTGTCGGAGGTCGGGAAATACAGAGCGAATGATATCCTCCATCCATTTGTCGTCAGCAGCGCTCAACGCGGCGTGCCAGTGGTAGAGCACGGCAAATTCAACGGAGACGTGACTGCCAGTACCTCTCTCCACTCGAGTTCCGCCTTGCTTGATCTCTTTGCCGAGATCGAGCGACCACTCGGAATTTGCGCGAGGCGTGTTGAGAATCGCGGCGACGTAGTCCCGCAGAACGACAGACGCAAAAAAGCCGACGTTGATGTTGCGCGTGATTTGGAAGATGTCCTCGTCTTGCCTTTGTGGTGTGTCAGTAAGGCGGGTGCGCAGTCAACGATCTAAGTACACTTACCATTTCTTTCCAGCTTCATCGAGTTGATCCCAAGGCTTGTACTTTCCGTCTTCGTTCACTGAAAGCAGCGACTCAGCGATGTGGTTGTGATTTCTCGAAAACATCAGCAGGACTGCAACGACACCCGGAGGCATCATCATGATCCGCTCCGATGCGATTGAGTCCGGATAAATCTCGCCATTGTGATATGTCCTCACGCGGACTTGCTCGTTCTCGGTGTTGCCATAGAGTGTACTCAGATCGACGTAGCTGGAGGTTTCGTTGATCCAAGGATCTGTGCGCGACGTCTGGAAACACTCGTGGATGACGATGGTCGCAAAGGAAAAGAAGAGTCGATTTAGACCTGATGGATGAGGTCTGAAGGGCCCTTGGCGCTTCAAAAGCGATTCATACACATCCTCGACATCGGGCAGATTGGGGCCTGTTTCGGGTGAGGTGAGGAGCAGCGCGCTTGGGGGGAGTATACGTACCCTTGGGCTTTAGTGGAGGCACATTCCTTGCGTAAGGTGAGCCTGCCTTTCCCATGTCGGGATTATGAGGATTGTTGTAAGACCCATCATGTCGTCGATATCGCGCAGTCGGGCCAGCATGGGTTGGGGTTGGATGCGGCAGATCGTTCCAAAGCATCGTGATGAAGCCATCCGATACTTTCGAGCTCAGCCCGCTGTTGGGCGGAAGCCCTTGTAGCATTTGCACACCATTCTCGAGCAACAGATCTTTGTCATCAAGAGGCTCGCCTGAGGCCAGAGTGGTGATGGCTTCGACTGCGAACTTGGCGTTCTTAAGGCCCAAGTTTTTGAGATCGTGGCCAATGGTGGTCTTCTCAGTGTTCTTCAAGCCGCTAGCCGCTTCGTCCGACCGTCCATCGCTGGCTTTGGTCGGCTTCTTCCTAATGGTGCCCAGCAGTGATCGCAATTGACTTGGCATTGTGAAAGAGTTCTCGTGTGAGCCTGCGCTGAGAGCAGAACATGGACACGAGGAGTGTTCAAGTACTAGCAGGAGCTCCAAGACAATGGCCACGATCAGCTTCCCAAGGAAGCTATGTTCGAGCTACCCATGACGCCACTCTATCGGTGCAAGAGCTATGACCTGACACCCAGCTGCGTCCGATCAGCGCCGTCCATGATCAGCACATGCAGCAGCTGCGATGCAGTGATCAGCATGACCTTCGGTGATTTGTCTAGGCGAGATTTGACAAGTCTGTGCGTATGGTTCTTTACCCACTTGGTGTGTGCAACCAAAATTGTGGGGGTACACCAAGTCAACAGTATGACCGTCTCTGATCACCGGCATCATTATTGGTGGTGCCTAGCAGAGTGGAGCGCAGCACAAGACGAATGTAGGCTGCTGTTCGCTACTGGAAACTCAGTTAGGAGATGAAGCGGTGCATACCAAGGAAAATCTACTATGCTAGACAATATCTAGCTGTGATGCTGCAGGTGTGCTCCACAATTGCGAGGTCGCCGGTCCGCCAATCGAAAGTGATGCATAGGAAAGCGTGAAGCGGGATCTAGAGTGATGGTCGGCCCGATTCAGTTAGCAGAGCTGAGGTGGCAGCTTCAGATGGAAGTACATTGCACCGCTCTGCGGACCGTTACATCCGAAGCGTACGGTATTCGTACAACCTCATCGTGGAGGTGTTCCCGCGCGGCGATTGGCACGTTCTGGTACAAGAGACGAGACGGAACCGACCCGCATGTGGCATACACCAACGGACACGCCCCGGTAGTGAATCGCCAGCCGAAAACGATGCGAGTTGACCGAATCGAAAGAGCGATCGGCAACCCAATCGAGCTGATGCAGGCGATTGGCGAGTAGATGCGGACAATATCTGCGGGTAGACGTAATCGCTACCGGAGCATGCGCCTAGGGTCAACACATGCCTCGCGTGCACAAATGTTGCACATGCAGCACTACTAGCATTAGAGCGAACGGTGATGCCGTGTGGTTGGTGTTATGCGTGCACTGCATGAATTACGGAGCCCAGCGCAGCCTGAGATACCTTCAGCTACACAAGGTGAAGGATTCAGATACACAAAGATGGAGTTAAAGGTGGGTGAGATGAATGAAGTGGCGGCCTGAGGGGTTGGGGATTTGGGACGCCGATTCGCGACAGGGAACGAATCGTGCGGCCCGCAGTGGATCCGTGCATGGTCAAGGGTGTGAACGTAGATCCGCCTGATTGGGAAGTGGTCTCAAATACTTTTTCCCAACGTCGGCGACCCTTCCATCTAGTCTAGTTTACACATGCATATCAATCGTTTTGCCAGCAGTCGCATCATCGATCAGCATGCGCTTCACTGTATCTGTTAAAACACACAGCCAATGATGGGCGGCTTCATGCCTGACCCAGACGCACTCCGCAGCCGTACGTGCTGCGATTGGGCTCGATCGAGCGTGCGCATGAGTGGGGCTGCTACCTAACTGCTTTCTCCGCGAGGCATGAGTGCGTCCGACTGCTCGCATGGGAAGCGGCGTACAGAACGGTGTGCAGTGCTACGATGTAGTGCTTCCACATCGAAACATGAGGTCCGGAAATTAATTTGGGTGACAGGCGAATGACACGACTGGTCAGGATCATGTTACCGTACCCGTTGCTGAACATCGGGGCGAGCTTAGCATTAGCGGCGACACCCGCAGCCAAACACCACTGCCGGAATTATCGGCCTGAAATACGCCCACTCCGAATGACTATCGAGGTAGGGTGTGTGATCTTCAATCGCACATGCGTTGGCCGTAGCTCTGGAGAAAGGCAAAGACGCCACTTACTCAAGCTGTCCCACATGCAGGAGTGGTGGTTTCCTTGCTTATCTCCATCCTCACCGGCTGCTTGCTCCAAGGCCTGCACTTTCTATCTTGTCGAAGTCACAATTGCCATCCTCACAAAATGGGGAGCAAAGACACGGAACATTCTCGTCCGCCGACGATTGCGTCGCAGATAGTCCCCAGTATTAACCCAGACAACATGGAATACGGGGCGGTCGCGCGGAGACGAACAACACATGTGCGCAAGAAGTTCGTCCTGTGCTTCGATGGCACCGGCAACAAGTTCTCGGGCACCGACGCTGACTCCAACATCCTCAAAATCTATCGCATGCTAGATCGCAATGGCGATGATCAGTTTCATTATTATCAGCCCGGCATAGGTACCTATGTCACAAAGGCCAATGGATCGATGACTCGCTCGAGCCGGATTGATAAGTTCAAGTCGTGGTACGCGAAGGCAAAGGACAGCGCAGTCGGTAAGACAGACCCAGCACACTGCAGTCATTAGCTAATCAATCGAAAGGCACGTCATTTGACTTGCACGTTATGGCCGGCTACCGTGTAAGTAGATCCCCAAAGCTTTTCCAGCAGATTGGGTGCGCAAGAACCGATATTCGCAGTACTCGTTGTCGTGTCAAGAAAGCCTTGTGAAATGCTGGCTAACATCAATCAGTTCCTGATGCGTTACTACACTCCAGGAGACGACATCTACTTCTTCGGATTCTCCAGAGGTGCGTACACGGCCCGTTTCCTCGCGGAGATGCTGGATCATGTCGGCCTACTTTCTGTAAGTCCACAATCCGTGTCATCACGTTTCCACACTAACTTTAGTCCAGGCTGGTAACGAGGAGATGTGCCAATTCGCATGGAAGTAAGTTCTTGACAATTTTGCGTACATGCAAGGTTCTGACAGACAGTAGAACATTTCAGAAGTGGCAATGTAGGCTACCAGAAGACAAAGACAAAGAGCCCGCGCCTGGAGAAAAGTCGGAGAAACGAAAGCTTCTTGAGTTCATGTGCGCGTTCAGAGAGACTTTCAGTCGTCCAGTTCGACCCATTCGCTTCCTTGGCCTCTTCGATACTGTCAACAGTGTGCCCGCCTTTGAAAATGCTTGGATGCAGCGCAGCAAGTTTCCTTATACCGCCCGGAGTAGTGCTCGGGTGATCCGGCATGCTGTTTCAATCGACGAGCGCCGCGCAAAGTTCCGTCAGGATCTGATCTCCCAAGAGAAGCCGGATCGATCCATGTTATACAAGCGCCACCACAAGCACAAGCACCTGAAGGATCGCTTTCAAAGTCATGAGACTAACGGTTTGAACGAGAAAAGTGACGAAGAGGCAAGAGGTCGACGCGACACACTCGCACCACCCCTGCGGTTTAGAAACCCCCACGATACGTCTGGTGTTCGTAGTCTGAGCCCTGGATATCAGTGTGACGGCAGTGGTCATTCTGGTGCCAACTCTGTTATTTCACTTGACGCTGTGCAAACGTGGAACTCGGATGAGGACGAGGGTGAACAGGACATACGAGAAGTATGGTTCCCAGGGTGCCACGCAGTGAGTCTCCAACCGCCTATCCGCTCCTGTTCAAATCCGCTGACATTGTAGGACATTGGTGGAGGTTGGCCACTAGACGAGGGTGCGGATGCTGCACTTAGCCACGTTCCCCTAGTATGGATGGTCCGCGAGGCGATCAAAGCCGGTCTTGAGTTCGACGAAGAGAAACTCGAAGCACTCCATTGTCTCTGCGACGACGACGAGGAGACGTTTCAGTTTCGTCCTGAAGGCAACGTTCCCACCATCGAGATCGATCCAGGCTCGCCAAATCCAGTGTATGATCAAGACGGCGCGAACGGTCTCAATGGCACAGCCAACGGCGCTGCTGTCAAAGACTTCATCGATGCCGAGAATTTTGCGGACCATCACCGCACGCATGCGGATACGCTCTTCGCTAAGAACTTCCACTATGCTTGCACCAAAGGTCGCATCCACGATGTCCTCCAGTTCAACAACGGCGTCAGTCACGCGAGCGTCGCATCCTGGAACGTGATGGAATACATGCCTTTCCGACGCATGGACCTCCAAGAAGACGGAACATGGAAAGCTATCGTCTGGCCACTGCCCAAGGGAGAAACACGCGATATCCCTGCCAACGCTGTCATTCACAGCAGCGTCATCAAGCGCATGCTCGCAGACCCCACGTACCGGCCTGGTAATTTGATTGTAGGAGGTGGTGGGAGAGGAACACGACATGCACCCAAGGATATGGGCATTGGTAAGTGGGTTGTTGTGAGTGAAGAGGGACATCCAGTTGGTGAGTGCTTTGTGCGCAAGGAGCCGCCAGCGAGGACGAAGACGGAGGAAGAGGCTACGCTGACGGTTATGCCGTGTGGGCCGCAAGGGAATTACTTTGCTGGACGCAAGAGTTCGCGCGTCATGTCGTGAGATATAGTACTGCGCGATCGCCCGAGCAGTTGTTGGTGGAAAGTCTACCTGTTCCTTAACCTAAATACCTTTGACCTTAGCATATGCATCGCATCCGTCCATCCCGTTTGAATACTTGTCTTCGCGGTGATGTGCGCCTGGCTCACAATAATAATATTCGTGTATACCATGTTCCACATATGAGTGAGTAGCACGGTCTGCCAATGTGAACAGTATTCCGAAATGAGATCAAGTAGGTACAACATTCGATACAATAACAATACTTGTTATGAAAGCCTCAAGGTGACACCGAAATCAAGATATCATACCTTCTAGCTCATAATGAATTTGTCTAAACAAAGTTACAGCCTCGAAGTATGCCAAGGCTGCTTTCACTCCATTCTTCCCATCGTTCAAGCAGCTATTTTCTACTTTGACATTCTACAAAGGTACCATGGAAGAGTTACATGCAGCTCTGAATTTCCGATGTCCGACGTCATCCATTGGTCGTTCCCGCGATCTGCGTTACCTTACTTCCCGTGTTTCTGCACGAGTGCGGCACGGCCGCCGAGTTCGCTTGTCTTTGCAGAAGCTCATGGTGGTTCGAAAGGTTACACGTGGTCGCCACTATGGCGACATACGCCACGCTCCGATCTCCGAGAGGGACGATCGCGGGAGCCTGGGAGCGTTTATGGGGAAGTATGCGGACCTGGAGTGGCCCTTGGGCATGCTGAGTAGAATTTGGTGCTAGGCCGAAATAAGAGTAGTTTCACCGCGTGGAACCTAGCTGTGATTCTTCGAGAATTGACTATCCAAATGCCAGCGTGACGGCAGTGGACTCGAAAACTCATCTTGCACGTGAATCTAGGAAGACGCTCACAATAACAAATTCGAAAGCTACATAAACTAACTATGCTTCTGAGCGCTTCGCGCCTCCTTGTGTCAAAATTCTTGTTGCAACAACAAAGACACGGACCATATTCGAAATAGTTGCACAAAACCTTATGTCTCTCAGTTGGAGAAGTAGCTGCCTTGTTTACTGTCTGTAGTCTTGTCACAAGTATTCCCGCCCTCCGTAGCTTTGATCGAAGATGTCATTCAACTTCTCATCAAGATCCTCAAGACGGTGAGGGCTCATGCCCATGTTCTGAGCCAATAGCGTGGCCAGCGAGAAGAATCTTTCGTGGTCGATGGCGTAACCACTCCCTATATATGGACTAACAACTTCCATGGCGTCAAGAAACACTTCTTCCACTGTCTTTTCATAGTTTACTTCTAGATCAACCTCGTCAACTAAACCAAGTAGTCCGTAGACTCTGTCACGAGGATCCTCGCAATGATTGCCACTATATCTTATCACGCATGCTTTCAAGTTGTTCAGTAGACGAGCGTCTAAGCGGTTGTCCACAACCGTATCATCGTCGTTTTCGAAGTCTGTAGCGCCTTCCGAGAACAAGGCTAGGGGCACATTGGGGCAATGATCCCAAGAACAACTCTCAGCAAGCTCACGCATCGTTTCAAGTGAGAGCCAGATATCCCCGCACAAGACTCTGAGACTTGGTGCAAGAAGTATCTCTTGAACAATCCAGAGACGAGTGAAGTAGCGGCTATGAAGTACTGGTTCAAGGCACTTGTATTCGCCGGTGTCCGCAAATTCTGCCGCCGCTGCTACCAACTCTTGATCACAACCGAGCCATGCGATAACTGATAAAGATCCCTTGTAGATTCTACCCATAAGACGAATTTGGTGGTTCTTCTCCTGCACATTCGATTGATCGATGCATAGCTGATCGATCCACAGCCATGTTTCTTTCCCAGTGGCGTCGTCCTCGGCGTTGAGATAGATGCTCAGGAAGTCGAACAGATTGTTTCGAACCTGGAGCAGTTTGCCATCCACGTGGATGGGTCTTGTGGATCCAGCATCACCCCACATGTAAGATAGCGTAATGTATGAGGGCGCAGATGCCAGTTCCCAGACGTTTAGCTCGCACTGAATATCATCAGAGGAGGTTTCCGGCAGAAGCTTGACCAATCGAATCTCGTCTTTGCTTGGATCAAGACACTGGTGCTCGAAGTATGCATGGTCGTTGATAGGTGCCTGGAGTCCGGATTTTCCAGGCGACGTGTGTCTCTTCAAACTTCGAGACAGGTCACGCGGTAGGAAGGTCGCATGTTGGTGCTTATGCGCGGGACCGGATGTGGGAAAACTTGTCACTACGGTGTGTGTTCGATCCTCGCATGTCGTGGGCAGATCTAGCCCTAAGTGGGTTGCGGAACACATGTGTGCAGTGTCCCATTACAGCATGCCGAGTCTGGTGGCTTATACCTGGTATGCCTTGCAATGCGTCGTTGCGGGCAAAGTCGCACACGGTTTAGAGTATCACGAAGGATTGGAAATCAAACGTGGGCCTGGAAATTTGAGTACTGAAGTAGGAGAGTCAGGCATCCAGCTGATCAGAGAAGTGACCTCGGATGGGAGCTGAAGCTCAATCGTCTCATATTCGCCAGGCAGCTACGGTCCCAATACGGCTACAGCGCTAAGCTGAAAGCAGAGTTAGCGTGTCGCAACATCTGGACGCAAGGGTCTTATCTGAAGGATGGCAGGCAGCGCATCCTGCAACCCTTTGGACGACGAAGCTTTTATCGTAGTCAAGACAAGGTACGTATTGCGACCTGGGATGACCGGTTCTTTGACCGAGGCTTACTCAGATCAATGATGTCTGACCACCTGACAGACACGATATTTGCCGTACGATGGAGGTCGTTCTCAACCAATTGTGTCGTTCGTGGAACTTTCCCGTATCAGATCATCTATGAGTTACTCTATGACTCTTCACTGTGGCTTCATTGGCCTCGTATTCTTTGGTTTTGATCCTTTTTGCGACTGCCAGGCGAGCCGAAATGTCCGGGCAGGTGCAACTCTGCGGGGGCCCTCAAATCGAACTCGCTTCTGACTCTACAGAACAATTAGCTAATCATTTCCCCAAAATCAAGAAATAGCGCGAACCCTCGCCTCACTAGCATTGGGAACGTCTTGTGAGCCTGGTTCGAAGCCTAGACGCGCAGCTCAAACTCCAGATGTTGCTGGAGATGTGGGGTCTTCTCCGCATTGTGGGGAACGCAGCACCTCCACGCCACGACACTTCCTGATTTAGTGCCGTCTCCATGACAGGGGAGCTACCTGCAGGGACTTGCGACATATATCGACGAGACGCCTTGTGCCCAGGCCGCCTAGCACCAACACACCTTCACTATGCCTTCGTTCGCTTACCTCGACAATGAGTACCAATCCACCCACTACAACCTTTTCAAGAACTCCATCACGGCGCCACTAAAGCAGATATTGCCACCAGGAATCGAGCGCAATGCATTTGACAAGGCAATACAGCAGTACAGGCGTGCAGTTGGCGAAGACCAGGTACTGCAAGGGGACGATCTTACCGAGTACATCGATCCATATGAACTGCAGGAAGAAGAAGGCACACGCAAAATGCCGAGCGCAGCAGTACGCCCGAAGAATACCGACGAACTTAAAGAAGTTTTGAAGGTATCAAACGAATTCGGCATTCCTGTCTGGACTTTCTCCAGAGGAAAGAATCTCGGGTGCGCGATCTCATAATCGCCATCAGAGGTTACGGCTGCTGACCAGATGCAGATACGGCGGCCCGGCTCCTCGCGTCAATGGCTCGATTGCGCTTGATCTGCATCGTATGAATAAGATCATCGAAGTCAATTCGGAATATTCTTACGCCGTTGTCGAGCCTGGAGTCACATTCACTGACCTCTACGACCATTGCGTCAAGACCAAATCAAAAGTGTGGCCTTCGGTACCTTCACTCGGATGGGGTTCAGTAGTTGGAAATACTCTGGATCGCGGCGTAGGCTTCACACCAACAGCAACGCATCATCAACACATCTGTGGCGTGGAGGCTATGCTTGCCAATGGCGATGTAGTCCGAACTGGACAGTTTGGCATCTCCAATTCACCATCTGCGCACCTTTCCAAATTTACATTTGGACCTAGCATTGAAGGTCTCTTCCTGCAGTCGAATCTCGGCATAGTGACAAAGATGGGAATATGGCTGACGCCTGCACCCCAAGCGTTCATGTCTGTCGCGTTCGACATGCCTGATTTCGAGGATATTGAGACCATTGTCGACATATTCGGCCCTATGCGACGCGACGGCCTGATTCCCAACACAGCCTACGTCTCCAACATTACCGAGTGGTTGGGCATGATAGGGAAGCGGGATGAATTCTGGCCGCACAATGAGCCTATACCAGATTGGAGGGTTGCGGAATTCCAGAAACAGTTCGACTTGGGCTATTGGAACCTCAAGTTTGGTCTGTACGGCGCCAAGGACGTTATACAGGCGCACTTCGATGAGGTGAAGAAGATCATCTCAAGAAAGACATCAAAGGGACGTTTGACGGGAAAGATCTTTTCAGCGCCAGAGGGAGAAACGCTCGATCCGACATCTGTACCAGAGCGAGAAGGTGGCTTCTTCGTCGGCATTCCTACATTGTGGTCGCTACCAATGGTACATTTTAGAATGCCAAAGGACGGTGGAGGTGTCGCAGCGCACTACGACTATAGCCCTATCATACCAAGCAACGGCAAGGAGATCCTATCCTGGGTGAGAAACGCGAAGAAGATCTGCGAGGCGGAGGGTTTTGACCTCTTTTGCGACTTTTTCATGCACGAGCGGCATGTTATCTTCGTGAACATGTTTACATTCGACAAGACGAACGCGGAGCATCGTAGAGCTGTCCAAGCAATTTTCGACAAGCTCTTTGAAGCGGGCAAGAAGCGAGGCTACAGCAAATACAGAAGTCACGTCAGGGCGATGGGTAAGCTATCGAAACAAGACTATCGAGTATTACTAACATGGCGACAGATCGCGTTGCGTCATTGTATGAGTTTAACGACCATGCTTACCGTCGGTTTGTTGAGACAATCAAGGACGCAGTGGACCCGAACGGTGTACTATCACCTGGAAAGCAAGGCATATGGCCCAAGCGATTCCGGCAGAACGAGGCACTAAAAGCCAGCTTGTAAATTATCATGTTGTACACAAAATTAGCATGCCCTTCGCAAAACTCTACTCTTGTCGACGCTAGAACCATCTCCTAGTCCAGACTAATTATCAGCACTCTCGGCTCATTTTGACGCTGTGAGGCCTTCTCACATTTACTTCTCTAATACAAACTGGGAACTACTCCATGTACGACCTCTCCTTGCTTAATATCGTTCCTATGAAATAATGACTCGCTGTATGCTATTCACTAACCCGGCTGATCAATTGGCAACTCGAAAGTGGCTAAGCTTCGTGCTTTCACGTTGCTCAATTCGCACTGACCCTACCCGGACACATCAACCAGTCGTGGCGTAGCGCAATCAAACGCGTCCCCCGAGTTGGCCTAACTCTCAATACTGCGACCTGACGGCTGGGCTGTGTCAACTCCACTCGATCCGCAACGCCTACCATGGGGATCATGCGCTCAAACCCACGTTCGTCCGACTCTATCGACTTTGAACATACCGCCACGATCAAGGATATGGAAGAGCTCCAGCTGGCGGAAACGGTAAGTTGCACATGACTTAGTAGTCATGCATTTGAATTGACAGTCATTAGGAACATGGCCGCTTGGGTGAAGAACCTGCAGTTCGGGAGCTACCTGCGACCGACATTTCGTTCTCTTTCCCGGATGCTGCGACAAGGCGTCCGGCGCAAGACGTCATGAATCTCAAACCGCGGAGCACTTCCCAGCCTTCTCCGAACAGCAATGTCGATGAGAAGATCGCAGTGTACAAAGATACCGACTGCGAGCCAGCGAACAACGCAAGCAGCCAAGCCGATACTTCGGAACTCGTAACTCCTTGCAAGCGCACTAAAAGTAGCAAAACGACTATGAAAAGCGCTAGAGACAACCACAAAGACTATTCAGAGGCTCATCTGTCCATGTCCGAAGACCACGCCATCTATCAAGACAGCTCAGACCACACGCATAACTCAGTACTCGATGCTTCCGCGCTGATCCAACAACTACGCGACATCGCCGCCAAAAGGTCATCCCTCCTCCTCCAACTCAACGAGCTCCAGCATGAAGAGCAAAACATCCTCAACTCCCTTAACCAAGCAGTAAGTCGGACAACCAACGCTCTACCACGTCGAAGCAGCCCAAGCACTCCGCCTCCACTCCCTCCACGTGCACCATCATCACCAAGACCTCTAAATGCACCTCACCTACCAAGACCAAATCTATCACTCTCTCGTCTTCCACGCGTCCACCCATCCAAAACGTCCACCAAACCGCTCCATACGCGCACAGTGTCAGCGCCCACACTTTCGACTCCCGTAGGCGCGCAGCGCCTCGTGCCAAAGTCGGGAAAGCGTGTACCACTTGGTGACAAGACTCCATTAGAAGCTGATCCTGGTGCGCAGGAAGTGCGGGGAATTGGGTATGCAGTGTCTAGTCACGGAGCTGCACCGATTGGGAATATGATGGGTTTGAGAAAGGAGAGTGGACGCCTGTTTGCGGATCAAGAGCGGGCGTTTGCGGGGCGGAAAGAGACGAGGAAAGTCGCGATGCGGTTTGGCGAAGACGATAACGAGAGTATAATGGGACAAGGGCTAGATGTAAGTGGGATTGGGGTGGAGAAGATGGTGTCTCGTTTGTGCGGTAGTAGTGGTAGCGGGCGGGGTGGGGGTGGTGTCAGACATGAGAGTAAGAATCAGAGTAGGAGTAGGTCTAGGAGTCGTGGACGCATGACGGTGGGTACGTCTGGGTTTGGGAGGGGACGTAAAGTCCCAAGGGCGGTTGCGGGGAAGGAATGGGACTTTTGAGGTCCGTTGGAAGTTGCGTGGATATAGAAGATTGAGGCTAGATGGCGATGACAGGATTTCAAAAGGACTCTTTTCTTGAGTATTTTCATGTAGAAGACGCCAATACTCGCACTGCCAACGCAATCCCTACTCTCAACTAAGTGAATCAAATTTTCCCAAATCAATTCGACAAAACCCACTTCCAACGATACCCTGACTTCCCACCTCCCGCCCTCCCTTCGTAACTTTACTCCAACGAATCCCCACCCAACCTCTCCATCTCCGCATCATACCTCTCAACACACTCCCCAACAACACCCATCGCCCCCCTTACCACACCATCCGCATCCGCATCCGCAACCAACCCCTTCCCCCCCTCTTCTCCACGCTGACTCAAAACATCGCGCAAAGCATACTCAGCAATGAACAAATCAAAGCACAAATCTTCCGCCGCGGTCCTCATTTCCTCAAACACCCTTATCTTCTCCCATTCTGCTGGATCCGGGCCGAATCGTTTGCGCTTGAGCTGTGTGATTGATGTAGTGAGGGCATGGGATTGA
Organism: Paraphoma sp. B47-9; assembly: GCA_001748405.1. Classification (NCBI taxonomy): domain Eukaryota; kingdom Fungi; phylum Ascomycota; class Dothideomycetes; order Pleosporales; family Phaeosphaeriaceae; genus Paraphoma; species Paraphoma sp. B47-9. The sequence continues at coordinate 57,952 of BCLK01000049.1, forward strand.
GTGTGGAGGGTTGATTGTTCGGCGCGGAGGGCGTGGATGAAATTATATGTGGGAGAGTGCGGGGGTGCGATGACCGCTATGTCGTTGTCGTTGTCGTTGAAGAAGGATTCTGGGAGGGAAAAGAGTGGAGTCGGGGTGTTATTTCTGTAATCGCCGTTGTTAGATTCGTTGTTGTCCGGAGTACTTGAATCGGTTGAAGAAGTACGTACGGTGGGTTCTGGAGTTGGGGTGTCTGGAGGCCGTGTATGCGGGTTGGAAGATGTGTAGAGATTGAAGAGATGATCTAATGCTGGGTTGGGTCGGGTTGAGCGTTGGAATTGGAGCTCATCTTCTTCTTCCTCTTGGTCTCCGTCTTCGTCTTCGTCATCAGAAATTGTATAGATGCTGCCATGTGTATTTGGATTGATCAGAGGCGGTTCGGGAGTCGGACGGCGCGTGCTGCGTTTCGCGCGTTTGCGCTCAGACGATGTGGACTTAGGAGATGTAGACTTCGAGGATTTGCCCTTGGAGACTTTACGCTTAGAAGATTTGTGTTTAGCTCCTGTCTTCGACACGGATATCCTACTGCAAGACTCTTCCCGCCCGTGACGATGAGCGTCAGCCTTGAAGATTGAAGGCAGACGGCGCTGTGCAATTATATTCATGGTCGGCGATAAAGTAAGCGAGTCGTCGAGAATTTGTTCGGCTGGCTCTTCGTCCTCGTTGTCATCAAAGCTAACGTCGATCTCACACCCGCAGCCTGGATACGGACACAGAGGGCTGAATTCGCGAGATGGGTCCGAGATAGAGATAACGCTGTGAGAGTCTTCTTCGGTCTGTTGGGGGATATGGAAGATGTGATCGCGTTGGATCGGAAGCGTGTTGTACGTCGGCTCATGGGGTCGTAGGGTCTCGACAAACTCACGATCATTGGCGGATGGATGTTCGTGATTTTTTGGTCGGCGCGTTTTGTGTTTCGGTGCGATTGCTGGTTCTTTGACTGGAGACGTCGTGGGTACCTGCTCTTGCTGATGGATGTCGCTCGATGCCATGCCCGTTCCTTTCCTGCGAACGGTATCTTGTGTTTGCGATCCGCTCTCCGCATTGCTGTCGTGTGTTTGCAACTTGCTTTTCGCATCTGTGGCTTGTACTTGCGACCTGGTATCCTCACTGCTCTCTGTCCTGGCGTCCTCCTCACGAGGCTCATACGCGATCTGCGTTTCCTTCCCTCCCGCGGCATTTGCTCCTCGAAGCTCTTGGTGCGCCGCATCCTGTCCAGACTTCCTCCATTTCCTTAACTTGTGTGCTCGGCGTATCCTATTCTTTGCCTGGTGTTTGAGGAATCTCTGCTCTGCTCGAAGCACGTGTTGGTGCTGTTGGGCCTTTGTTGGCTTGCTGAGTGTTGTTGGTGGAGTCATCAGGATTATATTACTGCGACTGGCCTTGTCGAAGGAGGCAGTGAGGTGTGCTGCTAATTATATTGTTTGATGTTGCGTGATGGGTGAGATCAGTGGATAAGGAATTGTGTGGAAGGATGGCGAGATCGGAAGTCGGGTGGAGGCACTGTTGTTGTGATTGTTTTTGTTGTGGTGAGGGAAAGTGAAAGTGAGAGTGAAGTAAACGCGCAGCGAAAGTGGCAGGAAGCCCATCTCAATTGGAATGGATTGGTCTCGCGAAACGATGGAGAAATCAGTAATTTAGAGGCAGTAGGAGTAGGAACACTTGATCTGGGTTTCGAAATACATGTCAAGGCAGAAGTAACAGTGACATGGCGATGCACTACTCGTAGAATACCAAGCACCTCACCTCGATGCTCTGCCGTCCGGGCGCATCCGCAGGAGTCTGCGGATCAGCAAACGCTGTATGCGGTGTTCGCACTGCCAATCCCTTCTTTCCATTTGGCATACCCTCGCCCCAGCTGTCAAAGCACTTCAATAGCAAGACCTCCTCAGGCGTCATATCCTTCTGGTAGTAGAACTTGTGCTTCTCGTTCGGCGCTACTGCCATGGTCTCGCCTCGTACCTCGTAGCCATCGGTGGAAGTATAGTTGTTCGGGTCAGGTAGCTTTTCCTTGCCGCGGTCGTCGACGTCAGCTGAGTCGGCCCGCTTGGGATACATCAGATCTGTGGCGATGAAGTCGTCTGGCGAGGTGGAGCGCCAGTCGATTACAGCAAGGGGATGATCTGATGCTGCGTTCTCAATGGGCCGCCAGACGTTTATGATCTGGTATCGACCTTTGACGAGCTCGTCGGCCTCAGTTGGCGAAAGGTGTCGCCGAACACGGGCCTCCGCTGCGCCAGGCGTCTGATCTACGTGGACCTGCTGCACAGGCTGGCGTGGTGCATCCTTGACCCGACGCCGAATGGTGTGGTCGAAGATGACGACTTTCTTGACTCCAGTGAGTTTGTCGCGAAGTAGATTCTCCACCTCTTGGTAGTATCCTTCTCTTACAGCGGAGTCATCGGTGAAAAGCTTCTCCTTGGCGGGATATTTGTAGACAGCGAAACCAGAATTATCGGTGCTGTAGTCTTGCTCTCTTCCGCGCAGGTTGTGCACTTCCCGAGTGTGCTCCCTTCGCACGAAGTTGTTCCCTGGGCCGTCAACCTTGCTCCAAGGCTTTGTCTCGTAAGACGTAGGATCAATGTGGAAGAAGGATGCAGTGGTCATGTTGAAAGGATGTGTTTGAGTGGTCTGTGATGTGGAGTACGAGCGGGATGTTGGTGTGGTTATGTACTGTTTGCTTAGAAATGAGCGGGTGCGGGCATGACGCCACCATGGTAAGCTCTGGCCGAGATGCTCACGATGCGGCCAATCAGACCCCGTTCTCGGCGAGCTGAATAACGCGGAAGGTACCGCAGAGCCATTGCTTGTAAGCTGACTGCTACAAGTAGACGACAAACCTTCAGCTCGTGAGCTAAATTGAGAGATTCCTTTGTGCACCTTGGGAGCCTTATGGGCGAGTGTTTGTAGCCGGCCTGACATGATAATTTAGACTCAAAGTTCTGTAGCAGTGCTGCTTTGCAAACGAGACTACAAAAGTTGCGGTAGGGAACTCTTTGTCGTGTTCTGTGCAGTTAATTGTAACATGTACGTCTTCACTATGGCAAGACCGGCCTCACCTCAGCCATTGATATCTAAGAGAGCAATACATTGGATGAGGAGGGCAGATCGCCTTACAAAGCGCGATTAGCCAATTCTGATGACAAAGTACACAGCGTTTACGTCATCAAGGAACTCGAGTGAAGGGTCTGGGGAGATATCTCGGCCTTGTAATGGCGACGGAGTCTGACGTTCTCCCATTGGAGAGGAAGTTTCCCCGCAATCAGCGGCTCTGACGTGCCGCCACCGCCCGTCCAGCTTCGAAAATGTGTAGTGCTGGAGCAAAGCATGTGGCAATTGTTATTTGCACCATCGCAACATGCCGCGACACGTGAGCGACGACGATGAGCCCCTGGAAGACACCACGGCTGCCCTCACCCTCCACAATAAGCGCACCGAGCGTATGCAACGGAAGAAGGTGACGCGCGACAAGAAACGCGACGCCATTGTCACCCTCACGAAGCTCCCTACCGAGCTCATCCTCGAGGCGCTCAAGTACCTCGAGCCACGCGATGTCTTCCGCTTTAGCTTCGTCAATCGCCGCTTCCTCAGTCTCGTCGACGCCAACGCCAGCGTCATCGGGGATGCCATCATCGCGCGCCGTTTTACCATCCTCAGCCAGTGCTTTCCCGTACCCAGGCTTCTCTCCAGTGTTGAGCCTCCGCTGCAGGATCTCTTGACAAATGCAGGGCGGCAGGCGCAACTGGGCATACACAAGCGACCGTACCAGCACATCCAGTCGCCCGACGCAGCGCTGCTTTGCACGTGTCTGACGTGCATCCTGACATGGAACAATCTGGGGCTGGTGCTCGATTTTGCGCACTGGCAGGACAATCTCGACACTGGGCAGCCTATACCAATGATAGCACGAGGCACAACACCAGAATGGAACAGCGCCCTCATCGCACGCAATGCGCGGATATCATGGCGGGCCGTGGAGAACTCTTTGTGGCATGCGCGTATACTTGAAGCCCACTTGGACAGCACCGTGCGCGCCATCCGGCGACATGCGAAAAACAAGGGCAATAAGAGGACACACGTCGCCATGACCGACGAGGACAGTACGTCTGGTACTGACAGCTTCCTGGTCAAGCATGGCCCTCTGAGCCTGGAGTTTCCCTACCACCGCGACGAATACTACATGCTGTGAGCGCTACCCATTCCACAACCCTAGCCCCTTCTGACAGCTCGCAGCGAAGCATATCTCCCGAATCGCTGGTGGAGGAAGATCGAGGGCCGATGGGTATACACTATCGCGGGATCACATGAGCGCGATCTCGAGCTTGTCCAGCGCCTTTCCAAAAGGTAATGCGGCTTTCACATACCTCGCCTAGCCTCAACTGTGCGCACGCTCATGAAAAGCTGCGCATGCCTGCAGAAGCATTCTTGCACATCATTTCGAAGTGCTGCTGATCCAGCGCAGTGATCAACTCGCCCAATTGACCCACATGATGGCCTGTATCGACCAGGACAACTGGATGACAGATGTGCTTCACTTCAAGTCGTCCATGTTTTCGCGTGAGCTTGAGAAAGCGTCCCGTGTAGCGCCACGTCTGAAATATTACGCGGCTGTCGTATGAATTTTGCATAGTCGGTCCCTGGAGCGGACGACGCCAGCAGCATCGTCTCATCTGACCTATGCATTCCTCCTATCTCGGCAAGTGTCGGCATTTCATAACTTTCGCACTTCTCCCCATGGTGTCGGTGCGGGTAACGGCAAACTACATCATTATTGCCGTTTATCCCCGCGCACCCCTCAAACCATCGGACGTCATCTATGCCTACTAGACGTGAACTGGCCCATCGGTCGACATCCCGAAAGACTGCTTCGCTCAATTGTACCTTCGCGCCAGCTTCGAATCTTTTACAAGCAGGAACTCATTACATAGGGCGTGAGTCTGTATCCGCTTATCAACCTACTTCCACTCTCGTTCAACGCTAAGCTATCACACTTTGCTTCATGACTCAACTCTTTAGCTAAATCCAAACTTTGAGTCTTCGCTTCCTGCACATAAAATAATTAATGGACACATTGTACTTGCATCTGGCTCAGCGACAATGATGAACTCCCTGGAAAGCAGTCATGAAGAGGATGATATCGAGGTCGGCGAGAAGTCCGACACATCGACAAACCACGACAATAACAGCACACCTCACCATCATGAAGACCACACACAACATCGTCTGTCAAGAATCAAGTCGAGACCTTCGGCAGCCCTGGCAAGGATTGCGAGTCGGATAACTACGCGGTCAATCCGCGACCCGGGCCCACCACCGGACGGCGGTATACTTGCCTGGACGCAGATTTTTTGCGCATGGCTGGCCATCATGAACACGTGGGGTTTCGTCAACTCGTTTGGAGCTTTCCAACCCTACTACGAGACCATTCTTCCCGAGCCAGCATCAACGATATCCTGGATCGGGAGTGTGCAGGCGTGTCTCTTGTTTTCGCTAGGCACGCTCAGTGGTCGCGCGCTAGATCGCGGCTGGTTCAGACCGACGGTTGCAATTGGCATTGCCATCCAGATTCTAGGCATGTTTGCTCTAAGTGCGGCCAAAACGTACTGGCAGTTCCTGCTCACACAAGGTTTTTGTACTGGTATTGGAGGCGGAATCTTTTTTGTGCCAATCATGGGACTCTGCTCAACATATTTCTCGACACACCGGGGCATGGCCCTCGGCATCGTAACGTCTGGGAATTCGTTCGGTGGCATCATCTATCCCCTCGTTGTACGTCAGCTGCTAGACAAGGTTGGTTTTGGCTGGACAGTCAGGGTGCTCGGTTTCATCAACGTTGCATGCCTGCTTGTTGTGATTGCTTTCATGAAGCCCCGCCTACCTCCGCGGAAGACAGGTCCGCTTGTTGACTGGGAGGCATTCAAAGACGGGCCATACTGCTTGCACGTGCTCGGCATGTGCTTTCTCATGCCACCAGTATATTGTGTATTTTACTACGTAAGTCCAAATCCATATCGCCTAATCGAACATTACACTGACTTCTCTAGATTGCCTCTTTCGCACGAGATACCCTCGATATGCCTTACACCACGTCCCTCAACCTTGTCATCATCCTCAACGGCGTCGGCATTCCCGCACGCGTCCTGCCTGGCTACGTCGCCGACCGCTTCATCGGCGTGCTCAACGTTCTCATCCTCTCTCTCATCGGAAACATCATCATACTCTGGTCCTGGCTGGCTGTTGATAGCATTCCCGCCTACTACGCCTGGACAGTCCTCTACGGTCTCTTCGGAGCATCATTCCAATCCCTCTTTCCAACTACCATCGCGGCGTATTCGACAGATATCACCAAGACAGGAACAAGGCTGGGCATGGCGTTCACTGTCATAGGATTCTCGGCATTGGTTGGCGGCCCTATTTCCGGCGCGCTGTTACAGGCTGCAGACGGGGACTATACGGTGCCGATTGCGTGGGCGAGTTCGAGCACGGTCGTGGGGACGGGCTTGTGTGTCACCGCACGGTGTGTAAAGTTTGGATGGAAGGTTTGGATTAGATGTTAAACCCACATACACGCACGGCGCAGACGAAGAGGTGACAAAAGCGGCATGAATAAACAGGCTGAAGAACCACAAAGTACTTTCCCTTCCATCAAATCAGATAACCACCTCCTTACCATCGCACTCCTACCCATACCTTCAATCCCACGCCCCCCTCATCCTCTCCGCCAACCTCTCCACCTCCTCCTCCCCACCAACCCCAAACTCCCCAATCAACCCCTCAATAACCCCCCACCTCTCTCCATCCTTCCCATCAAAAACCTCCCTCCGCCCCTTCACAACCCGAATCCCCTCCTCCACCCCGACAAGCGACAAACTCAACAACACGCTCTGCCTTTCGAGCTCGATGCTGTCAACTTCGTGGCGCAGGAACGTGAGCAGGGTGGTCATGTTGCGGTGTAAGCGGGCTTCGGGCGTGAATGTGGTTGGTGATAAAGTGCCGCGGATGTCGTGCCATGTTAGGCGGGTGAAGGATGTTATGCGGGTTTGGGTGGTTGAGGTGAGGGTTGAGAGGTGGGTGAGGTAGGTGTGTAGGGTTGTGGCGAGGGTTATGTCGGGTGATTCAGTAGTGGAGGAGGGCGGGGGAGGGGCGGTTAGGGGTCTTGAGGGAGATGACATTGTGGTGTGTTCGATGGAGCTGATAGATTATGGTGGTTTATGTTGTGGGTGTTGGGAGGTTGAGGTGATGGTTTTGAGAGTTGCTGAGAGTTGATGAGAGTTGCGTGTTCAGCTTTTCAATTACACGATCTTGTAGTCTGTGGATGGAGATCACGAGCGTGTAATGTAAATGACACGTGAGATACTTGCGGGTGTTTGCTTTCTTAGACTGCTATACATCCAGACTTGCTAGGACGTTCGGGTATGATCATGGACTAGAATTGTTTGTAGACCATTTCAATGCAAACAAGGGTTCAGAATAGAGTTTGGCTCAGCATCCTTCTCACGCAGGTGCGTACAGCCCCGGAGCAAACTAATCGAGCACGTGAGAGCTACATCGTGGTATTTATATCCGTGCCTCATATCTCTTGTATTCCTCATGAACTCATTCCCCATGCCCCCAGACGCATCAGACGCACAGCCACTCGTTCAACCTCCAGGTCCACAACCTCCAATCCAGCAACCCACAGTTCAGCATCTTGAGCCTCCTCAACCCATCACCACAGCACTATACACGGACCTCATCACCTCATACCGCTCCTACCTCAACCGCAGCATCGAAGCCTACAACACCACCATCTCCTCTGCTCAACACTACCTCAAAATCTCAGCCGTCCACCAAAATGGCTCCCAATCCATCACCCGGTGGGTCCAAATCGTTCTAAATGAATGTGGAAACATTGTCCAAGTGCTCACCCAGAACCTGTCCGAATGCAACAACCTCGAGCGGTCCTTCCTTGATGCAGCAAAGAAGAAAAAGTCCGCAGCTGTGGAAAAGTACATACTGAACCAGGCTGGTAAGCTGCGTACAGTGGTGAAGAAGATGGAGAAAAAGCTCGCAGGACCGACGGAGAAGCTTGGTGGCGTGGATGGGTATGGGTGGAAGGAAGGTGTCAAGGAGGGCGAGGAGAGGATTATGGCACCGGAGTTGACGAAGCGAGTTGAGCAGGTGTTGGGAATGTTGGACAATGACAAGTTTGAGTGGGATAAGGAGGATTGGAGGGAGGTTGACGAGGATGGGGGTGCGGATGGGGGTGCAGATGGGGAGATGGATGTGGATGGGAATTTGGGGGATCCGGAGATGGAGAGGTAATACATGCACGGTGGGATGGATATAATAAAGCCTAGACTGGGGAAGTGGAAGGAGAAACACATCTCTTGAGACGTGCCTCTACGACCGCGAGTCTACATCGTGCTTGCCATGGCGTGTTCGTGTCTTGTTCGTAACTCGAACACCATGCCAGGCGAATGTGTTGCTGAGTTGTCACAGCTCGACGATGCTGACAGCACAATGGGCAGTCAAAAATGTCCTGACGAATCGAGCTGTCTACGCTGACAAGCGCAAAGACGTCGACTAGCAAACGCGATCCAAGCGCGTGTGTGTCAAGCCTGGTACATGTTGGTTATGTTGACTAGTACAACCAACACGAGTGGACACGTTCTTTGCGCCTTTTCTTTTCAGTGTCGCATGACGTTCCTTTGCATCCTTCTGTTCTTTTCTTATACCCTTCCTTGCATTGCCATTCCTTACCGGCATGTTATATGCATGTGCGCATACAGGCTAATTCCCAAACCACGTTTCCCAATATTTCCGTGGAACCACAATCTCGGACTCCGACCCGATGGAACTTGTTTACATAAATCAGCGCCCATAATGGTTGCGCACTAACAGTATTAACGTGCTGTTCCTGTCGGCTCTACAAGCGATTTTGTGGACGGTGAGCCGCGGCTCGTGTTGCCCATTGGGTCGGGGCAGGGCGAATGCACTTCAGCCTCCACAGAATTTCATTCCTGCAGTGAGGACAAAAGGGTCGGCACGCTGTCGCTCGTATCCGCCTCGAATACGTTGCAGACGAATATAAAGCTCGACTCAGAATCTCTTGGTAGGCCAACAGTATCGAAGACATGTATTCAATCATGTCCAGGACTCTCATATTCTGTCTCCTTGCTTTTCTAGCATGCTCTACGTCGGCAATACCTGCTGCTGCTCCCGTCCGCCCGCCTGCGGGAGGTGTCAAGGTGACGTCCCTCGAGGTAGACTTGGACGGTGGCGGCTGTAAGCCAGGCGAAGCCTCAGTCTCTATTGTTCGAGACAACTCGGCTCTTACCATCATCTTTGACAATTTCGAGGCCGCCGATGGTCCAAAGGCAGGCTCGGCCAAGAGTCGAGCATTCTGTAGAATTACAATCGGTGTAAACTCGCCAGGCTACGCCTTGGACATAGATACGGTCGACTTCCGCGGGTACATGCTGCTAGAGAAAGGTGTTGAAGCCAGTCTTGTTAGCCGGTGGAAATGGGTGGATAAAAACGGCATCGATTTGAAGGGCAAGGCGAGTCAAACTTCAAGGCTGCCTGAAGTAGCGGCGCTAACAGCCAGTAGGGGAATGTTCAAAAAATTGTTCAAGGGCCGTTTAACAACGATGTGTTGCTGCACAAGAATGGTGAGCTATCAGACAACGAGCCATCAGTGTGCCAGAAGAAAGACGCAAAATTACAGATCAGTCTTTCCGCAACAGTATCGTCAGGTACCTCTCAGAAGAATGGATATGTCCAAGGAAGCTCGCAAGATATTGGCTTCGGGGAGATTTTGAACCTCTCGTGGAAGAAGTGTTGATGTATTTCAACGTTGTGCATATAGATTAATATGATTGTAAATCAGCCTGTCAAAAAGGTTATCAGACTGAGTCGGTACCTTTGAATATGCATTAGTTCTATCGTTGACTGCGCGAGTTGATGCAAAGGGGAAAGTACGGCTCCGCCGCGGCACGATCTGCATTAAAGTCAATGTATGGGCTGGTTGATATATGCAATGGACTGGTTTGGTACAAGATGTTTGAACTTGATGATCATCCGAGTTTGGGCGAGTGTGGTGTGGAGCAGGGGCGATGTGGGGCTGCCGAGGCTTGTTCCGAAGGGGAAAGCATGACGTAAGCATTTTAGCGTCAATCGAGTCGAGCCGTCCACTGGTCACCTTTTCACCTCCACTGGCACAGTTGGGGCTTGCAGATTTACGCATACAGATCGCATACATGTTTAAGATACAAGATATGTCGAGATAGATGGTGCACGGTCTTTCCAAGCAGTCGCTGACCAGGCAAGGAGTGACTGAGAACCTCTTGACCTGCTTACCATCTGCATATAGATGCCGCTCCGACAAACAGACTGAGAGCAAGCAGGAAAAAGCAAACTGTTTGCAAGCAAGAATTTGAACTCTTGTCGTACGCCTCAAGATCCTCATTTCCTATCTTGATGTCGATGAACGCCGGCAGGCCCAAAGTTTCACACTGGATGAAACTATTCCGCATGCACACTTGCTGAAATCACAAAAGCAATCCTCCTGCGCAATGCGTTAGTAATGGTCTACACACAGGGGAAAGCAACAGTCGAACATTTCTCAAGCAAACTCCTAGAGAAGACAACTGGTCGTGGATGCAGCGTGTCAAGTCTGAATTCTCGAAGCGTTCCGCATCACTTCTTGATACACTTGCTTTGACGCAATCTTGGACATGGACTGGTGTACGAATGTCCGAAGCAAGAGAAGTTGCTTTTCATATTCGTGATCTGATGAACGCAACAACTCCCACATCGTCCGCCCGGAGTGCTGCATCCACTTCTCGACGCCATCGTGGAGGCAATCCCTAGCGATGAAGAGGACTTTGCATCGCAAGCCGGATTGGTCATGGACACACGCATGGCGACGAAGTCTCTGCTCACAGCTCCCAAACCCAAAAACTCGTGAGGTATCCTGTTGGGCATGGCCTTGGTCATAATTAGAGGCCGTAAGAGAGTCTGCGTTGTTACCGTATATGGCCCCAGCGGGGTCGAGCGTCCAGCGCTGTCCATGAGCAGAAGCGCTGAGCCTGAGAAAGTGATGCTTTTCTGGGTCAAGGAGAGATCGGTTGCCCTTCCAATCAGCACAGCAGAGTAGGCTGGCTCGTGGTTCTGAGCGCATGGTAGCCGACATTTCCTCGACCCTGGACAATGGAACGCCTGGGTATGAAGTGAGATACGGCTGGTGACACTCAGAGTATACACTACCTTCCAGCATTTGTGCAACGAAGGGCTTTAGATACCCAATGGCATCTTCGCTTCGTCGCATGCACAGTACGGCGTGTCTGTCTAGCATTTTCCAGCCTTGGAATAGTGATGCTGGAAACTGGAACAGCACTTGGCCGACACAGCTTGGTGCCTGCGAGACCATGATTGCATCTGCTCCTTTAGCAATGACACCAACGCTATAGGTGAATGCACGTTCAGAGAAGGTGTGGAAGATTTCCCGAAGAGTTCTTCCAATTCGGTCGATGAGCTTCTGGAGCAGGCCGGCACAGTGACTCCTGTGCTCGAGTACGTCCTTGTCTCGGCAGTAGGGAGTACAGTAGCATGTTACCGAACATTGCGCGCAAAATATTGTGCTCTCAACTCCACATGTCGCGCAGAGCTTCGTCGCATTTGGGTTCATCGCTGCCGTGGTCACTTTGGGGTATCTCGGGCTGAGTTTCACAGTTCTTCAATGCCAATGCGTGAGTACCAAGGTGTACCCTGGAAGCGTGCACTTCATATCGTAGTGACTTACGAAGCTGTTGGGTCTTTCGACAGCAAGCTAAGCACATGTCAGGATGTTCCTTCACAGTATACATGGTCGCCATGTGTACCCGGCCGTGGGCGCAGCCAGAGATAGATGGTGACGAGTGGGTGGAGACTCGTGGTGCCGGCGCAATTGGATTTATGACAATATTCCTCTGAAGGCGTGGAAAACGGGTCCTAAATCGACAGGTGTTCCTCGACTGGAGTCCGAACAAGGTTAAGGAGCGACAGTTGCAGGAAGGTTGAAGGAGCGACAATTGAAACTCAATTGGTAGGTGGAAAGAAAAAAGAAGGAGAGGTGGATCAGGCGATAACTTTATACTGCCATGGGAGCTGCTACGCTAGATGGTGAGATGCGCCGATCTCAGATTTGGCCAGTTTACCCAGCCGCTGTGAGAGAACGTACAGCAATTTGTACGCCAAGAGGGTGAGTGATAACTCCTTTGCCACGCCCCAAAACGAAAACCCATTGTGAGAGAAAACAGGGATCAAAGATTGCAGCGGAGCTGCTGTATGTGAGAGTGATCCGCGAACAGGAAGCATCGAGAGGTTCTCGTGCGAGCACCGACGCTAAGGACCAAGAAGCTGCTCCCTGCCGCGCTTCAGGTCATGACAGCAATCTCTGTCACCACAGTATAACTCTTCTATTCGAGCATAATGCGGGATTTTGCTGCCATATAAGCACGGACAACAACCCACTTGGACGGTGAGGAGCATGACTATTGCGTGGCGTTTCAAACAGCCACAGAGTGTTTTGCATCCACCCTCCCGAACGCAAAGCTGTCTGGCAACTCCACTTGAACCCGGAACAACAGATTCCATGAATCATCTCCACTTTTACGATTCGGCTTGCGGAGTACCGTCCTCGCGGTACCTACAGCATACAACATCTTTGCAGCTGATCGCACACAGCACAACGACCAACCTACTCCCATCGCAGTCTCATTCCTGGGAAAGATCAGATTGCGCGCACAACTCTTGCTCTCGTACGACAAATCCTTTACGTGCATCTCGTTGCATGGCTCGTTCCCTACATCAGCTGGTCCACCATATGTTATGGTCGTGACAGCAAGTCATGGGCATTCAAGAGAAATACCGATTTGCAGCACCGGTGCTGGACCGCCTCGTCGCACGATCGTTGAACACAACAAAGCCCACTGAAGTCGGACTCGCTGGACCGGAACGTAATGGAGAAGGTGGTACCATCAATGTCGAAATCTCAGGAGAAGCTCTGCTTCCACAAGACAGCATAGTTAGCCTTCCAGCTACAGCGACGCGGTTACAATCGCCGCTAGATCGAACTTCCACCGCCACAAATTCAGCTACTTTAATCACGGCGAATCTGTCACTGGCGACCTTGGACGCAACTATCCCGGTAGAGTCACCGAGCAGAACCGCGCAGATTACGCTGTCAAAGCCAGAACCCTCGTTGGTCAGCTCCCAGTTGTCCGAACTTCCAGCCTCCAACACACCAAAGACAATCACGATGAAGCCAGTAGCGGACGATATTTCCACTGCATCTGCCCAAAGTCTGCCCTCATCTATCACACTTGCGAGCGTGAGAGTCGCGACTGTCACTACGGCCACCCTCAGTGGTAATCAGGAGCTTCCAGTCATATCGTATGCTCCAAAAGTGACAGCAGCAGATGCAAAGAACTCTACATCAACTCCACTCGTGGATCCTACTGGGCTTATGCCAGGGAAGAATCAGCCCAAGCCGGCTATGGACGCCGCAGCAGCCGCATCCTTCATGATCATCAACGGTCTTGTACCAGTAGCTACACCAAAAGACTCACAGATTCTGTTTACGACTCGGTCTCCCTTCGTGGCACCGAGTTCAGCTGCACGATCTCAGAGCGTGTTTTCAACTTCGCTGACGCCATCGTCGCGGAACTTTGTCGCCTCCATTGTCCCGTCATCTTCTTCCGTCTCAACGACTTCGCAAACACGGTTCGTCACTCTCACATGGGGTCAGCAGGGAAAAGAGCAAGCCCCCGTCACGCTGGAGTCGTATCAAACTTCGATCGCTGTGCCAACAACGCAATCATCTCGAACTATCGCTCGTTCTAGCTCACTAGTCGCATCAACAGTCACCCTCCAGACGCCCGCAGCATTCTCTCTCGCCGCAGCCAACACATTTGCTCGAGAAGGAGGTAGATTGACACCATTGGCAAGAACACTTTTCATCGTGTTTGGCGTCCTAGGTACTATCCTCGCACCATAACATGAGCAACTCTCTGACTTTTATAGGCGCAATTGCTATTCTGATCGCTTTTGGCGTCATCATCATGATGCGATGCAGTCGGAAGCGGAGACCAGTTCCACTGACCAATCAAGGAGATATCATCGACAACCAATTCTACACCTCTCAGAAGGGGAAGGAACCACAGAGGACAACGTACTTCTCGGAAAATCGGTCTGTGGCTTCAATGACGGAGAGCGAGAAGGCAATCGTCATGCGGGCAGCGTCGCCCGATGGTGAACCAAATGTGAGTATTCTCCATAGCCATATAGGCCAAAGCAAAGGGACGTATTCTAACTCTCTTGTCTCCAGCCGGAAATGACGAACCCTGGATCGAGAATCGCTGATGCCATCAACGCATTCGTCGCAAAGTCAAGACGACTCACATACAAACTCAGTCCTTGAACAACATCAGCATTTCTCGAAGCGCCGCGCCAAAGTAGAAGCCACACCAGCATCAACAGTTTGTATATATAGTCCGATATGATAATGTTCGTATATAGTCCGTAGACCAAGTCCTTGCGCATTCTCTTTCGCTCACCGCGCCGCATAGCGCTCGACCCAAACATGATCTCCTCAAGCACGTTTGAAACGTCCGCTCACATCGCATGAAACCATCTCATCGCACCGTAGCGTGCTTTAAAACTCCCAAATCACATTCCATGTAAAACGTTTCACCAAAACAGACCTCGTTTCAAATCATCTCGCATGCAACATCTCCGTGCACAACGTACTCATATCCACAAATCCAGACCAATACTCCCTTCCCGTCCCAAATTTTTCGAAAACATGTATTGTAGATCCAACAATCAAGCAACTCAAACCAATAATCATTCTTTGGCTTTTGCCTCCCCGTCTAAATCTCCGATCCTTCCCTCCCGTCCGCCCCTCGTCTCGCGTACCCGCCCCCACCAACCACGCCACACACCACCCATCCGCTCCGCGGGCCGTCCCCACCCCAATCCCCGGCTCCCATCCAGACCAAAACTAACTTTGTTCACACCTTGCTTGCTTTAGAGCCACTGTCCACATGTGCACACGCACGGCAGATGTGACGGTAGACTATTGAATCCCGCTACCGCGCGACCACGCCGCAGCCACAGAGACAAGGGTTATATGCGCGGCTAGGTGAGCCAAGACACGGTGGTTGCGCGTGGGCTATTGGGGGGTTAGGGCGTGCTTAGTGCTGCGTTCGATGGTTACGTGATTGGGTAGGTGGTTGGGATGGGGGTGGGCTGATGGGAGGAGGAAGGGGTTAGTGGGTTTGTTGGTTAGTGGGATGGGTGGATGGGGTTCAGCCTTGCGGGTTTATAGTGCGTGTATTTGGAGATTGGGGATTAAGGGAAGGGTGTATAGGATGTGGTGGAAGAGGATAGGGATTTGCAGACTGGTTTAGGAAATGCATGGGTAGGAATGACTAGAAGTTGGAGTTGAAATGTTTGTATTTTCGTTCTTTCTTCATCATACTTAATGGCTAGAGCTGAACGATTCTTTTGAGCCCTACATAACCGCCCTTTGTCCTTTCCCATTCGTGATCTCCCATTTCTCGATCTGCGTATCCACTCCACGGCTCTCTAACTAATTCGTCCTCTCGTCTCCTCATTCCACTTATCACGTATCATTCCAGAAAAAGAGTCTCGTCATCCGATACCACAAGGCTAGGAGGCACGGCTGGCAACTGAAGTAGCTCTCCCCATTGCTTGAGGACAAAGCGAAGGCGATGTGGATGGCGCGGCCATCAAGTCAAAATAAATCGACCCCAGCTGTCAGATACGGCACGGTAGATGTCAGCTCATTACGCTGACGACGTGCTAGGCTGAATGATAGAGTGGCCCATATGGACAAGTATCACATTAGTAGAACAGTATGATGTAGATACACGCAGTGGAACAGGAAATTGGCGTCTATTAGCGAATGTACTTTTAGTTCGAGGGCGGCATGGGCTTATCTGCGTGGTAGGCTTGCTGTTGGATATGGCAGGGCGAGGTGCATGGACGGTGGTCGTCAACAAGTGCCGGGTAAATGTGTGCTGGCTTGGCCCGCCGCATGTCAGAAGTAGAGGAGGTTCGGGTTCGTATGATCGGTGTGGACACTGCAAGACCGTGGACCTGCGCCGGGATTTGAGAGTGGTGGCGAAAGCACGGGTAAGAAAGGGTTGGGGTATCAATTTGAGCCTATGGAAAATGCATCTGCCTCCACATAGCCTCAGCACGACGCGCAATCACGTGTACTGGATATGCAAAGGCAAGATGTCGTCTAGTTCTTGTACGAGGGCGGCAGCTCCTCTGCCTGGCCCTGCGCCGTCTGTCGTTCCTGCTTGCGTGCGCGGCGCTCGAGAGCGCGCACAACTGAGCGGGCGAGCTTCTTGCGCTCCTCGCGCTCCTTGTTCTTGATGAGATCCACGCGGCCCTTGCCGTTCCAGCACTTCTTGTACTCCTTGCGGAACTTCTGGTTGAAGGTCAAGTTGCTGTCTGCCGCCTCCTCGGCCTTGCGCTTGTTCTCGTTCTCCTCGTCGTCGGTGTCATAAAAGTCCGAATCATCGTTGTCGGCATTGTCGACCAGGCGTGTGGATTCGAGGCTGATGGCGCCCTGATTACGTGACTTGTCCCAGGCCTTGGTGCGCGAGTAGGCAACGCATCCGGTGATGCCCATGACGATCATGAAGGGGAACGACAGGAAGAGCACCATGACGATGCCAAAGGCGATGAGATCTTCGTCCATGATGGCGATTGATTTATTGTGATTTGTAGAGAGTGACTGAGTAGTTGGTGTGTGGGGGAAGGAGAGATGGTGGCTTTAAGGAGACATATACTTGTCTCGAGGTTGTTCGCCACTCGCGTGCCTGCGCCCCGCGACGTCAGGGAGGCGCGAACCGCCGAGCAACGCCACAACATGTGACAGCGCTGTCACTCACAACTTCGTGAACATTCTCCGCGATAGGTCCACCATCGATTGCTACATTTTTTGTGTTGCACTGTGATATTCGGAAAATCTTCTTCAGCTTTCGATCACAAACATGGGTGCTAATTCCCCGATTCAAGCCGCGTCAGGCAAGCACGTACTGTGGTCTGCGACTCTGCGTCGAAGACTGGTAGACCAGGCAACGAGAAGAGCATGATAGAGATAATCATTACTGCTGGCAACACAGCAGCGCGAAGATACTTTGCGGTGAAAGTGCTTTTGAGGTTTATGTCTTGATCTTGGCCCGTCGATTGGTTGCGGTGGGAGTAAATCTGCCTTCACCTTGAGAAATGCCCTCAATTTCAGCCATACGCCGTCACCTCCAATTGAGGTATTTAATCTCTAATCCAAGACCAAGTTTCCTTCTTGAATTCCTGCCACCCGACACCTCGTTCGACAACGCCAAACGATCCAAGGCGTACGATAACGAGCATGGCTTCCGAACCCACCTCGAAATGCCATGTCTGCGACAAGCCCGCTGCAAGCAAGTGCGGTGGCTGCAGCTCTACTGGTAAACCTTATAGTTACTGCAGTAGAGAGTGCCAGAAGATTGATTGGCCCAAGCACAAGAATATCTGCAGCGATCTGCAAATGGAGGTTTACCTGCTGCGTGCAGCTAGACTTCTACAGGCCGCTTACTTGCGCTTCCGCGAGGAGACTTGGGATATGCCAATCCGCTACGTTGAAGTTTCCGAGGACAAATTGACCATCCATCGTGACGGAGATAACGACAAAGACTACTTCTTGAAGTTTCCAAATCATCTCGTAAAAGGTGCGGATAAGCGTCAGGTACTGTGTACTTGGATGTGCTCAGAGTCCTTGGCATGGATGCACGAGACCGTTGCCGCTATAATCACTGGTAAGTCTCACAGTTTCACTGATCTGACTATCACGCTAATTGAGACAGGACTGAAAGTGAAGCTTGAAGAGGTCAACGTGTCTTTGGAGTGGATAGGCCGTCCAACTATCATCACGCATCCCAATGGATTCCAGCATCAGAACTGGCCCGGTTCATCGCATGATGTTCTTCGCATCACTTCGTCCAAGACTGGTAGCCAATGGGTCATCGACCTCACCAATCATCAGTACAACATCGAACAGGGCTTCTGGAAGTGGAACGAGTTCGCAGACCTTTATGTCCAGTCTATCAATGCCATCTATCCATTCGGCACGCACCAAGAGGAAAAGCAACTTCTCGGCACTATCAAAGGCAATACGAGCCTGGACTACGGTCTAGTCGGAGAGGTCGCGGCGATTATGAACGCAACAATCAAGCAATGGTCAGTTCAGACGAATGTCAAACTCAAGGACATCCTGCATATGTCCGACAAAACCCACACTATGGCTGTGCTCGGTCTCATCAAAGCTATTCAAAGTGCCATCCGAGAATTCATTGGCAACAACGACTTCACGCAACGCGTTCAGGCTGTCCGCAAGTACGAAATGAAGTACGCCCATATCCGCGAGCAAGAGCGTAGAGAGACGGAAAATGCGTTCCTCGCCCCCCGCAACATCTTCAAAGACGACCCTGCATTCAAATCCCAGGAAGCGTTCCAGAAAGAAATGGAGAAGATGTGTGGCAAGATGAAAGTACACTACATCGAAGTGTGAGCATGTCTCAGCAAGCATGCTTTCGAAGTATGCCAACCACGACGGCCTTCCGGTCACCAAGAATGTATCACCTGCACCATCATTTGCAGACTTTGGGGCCTGACACTATCGCTACGACCTTCAAAGGTTTTCAAACTGGTCTGATCTATCAACTCGAACGTCGAATTCCAGCTTGCCGCAAGTCACGGTCAGATGCAGTCTGAAAAGATACTCTCTATCTCGCTCATGTAGCACACATATACCATCTTCATCCCCCCTTTGCTTGCCGTCTCTCTAAATCGACCTCATATTTGCTATCGTCGTAAATGGCTTACGGACACATCTACCCTCTGCTTGCTCTTTTTAGTGAAGTTGCACTTTCTCTGGTCGTTTCTAACCCGTAACACTCAAGTACTTAGCTGCATTGATCCGGATCTCAAGTCTGAGCCTTCTCTTCTGCTTCATCGCATAGGGTATTCGTTGAGGCCATTCCCAATCGAGACGAAATGCACGCCACGTGGAACGACACACTCCGCATTCACCTTGACTTCCTGTCTCCGATCATCGCAGGTGTGAAGCTCACTCTCACCCCGCGGCCCGTGCGAGCTTCATATATAATCCATTCACCATTGAGATCTATCGACTTCAACACCGGATACTCGACTGCGCGACTATGGACACCCATGCTAGCGCTGACTGCGCTACATGTGGCGCCGTTGCTTCGAACAAATGCGGTGGCTGCAAGACGTCTGTATACTGCTCCAGGGAATGCCAGGTCAAGGACTGGTCGAATCACAAACCTGCCTGCAAGGACAACCAGCTCGAAAAGAAGCTCGCTCGTGCCGCCGATCTCGCCCACCAAGCTTACTTGACCTTCCGGGAAGACACCTAGGAAACGCCCATCGTGAAGATCGAGGATACCGAAGACGCTCTCATCATCTACGACGGTGCTCAGGCGCTGAACAAGAACTTCTTCGTGAACTTCCCGCACCACCTCATCCAGAATGAGCGCGCTAAATCGGCTGTTCTCTCGATGATGATGTGTGATGAGCCGCTCGCATGGATGCACGATCTTTTACAAGAACTTGTTCGAGGTCAGTCATACCTTTTATTGGAAAAAGCTCTGCCCGCTAACAAGACACCTCAGCTCTGAGTGTCCGTGTCGACGAAGTTGTGGTCGAGCTACGCTCTGTTCCTCGCAAAACCGTCGCCGTGCTCGCGAACGGGGTCCGTCAGGAGAATTGGCCTAGCTATACCCACTCTCTGCTTCGATTCACCTCTATCAAAACTAAGACTCAATGGGTTATCGATTTTACAGGCGGTCAATATGGTATCGGTCAGGCGTTTTGGAAGTGGCACGACTACTCAAAGAGCTTCGTTAAACTCACGAACCAGATCAAGGTATCTTCCTTCGGAACGACGAAAGCGCTTTTCAATGTGCTTGGTCACCTCGATGGCAGCCCGGGATTGACATATGGCATGGTGGGCCAAGTTGCCGAAGAAATGGGCACAGCAGCAGCCTCTGCTGCACAAGCTGGCGCATTCATCATTTCGGCCCTTGTCTCCGATCCAGATGATAAGCAGTTCCATGACCGGAAGGCGGCATTGCTTCGCGCACTCCACCAAGCTGTTCAGAGCTCGGTTCGAAGCTCGGTTCAGAGCGGCCGTTTCGACCAAAAGATCCGCGCTGAGAAGGCTTACGAGCGGAGGTTTCCTGGGCGCAGCACCAAGGCGGTCGCAGAGGCCACGAAGATGTTCTTCTTGAAGTATCCGGCCACGAATGAGGTAGCGATTAAAGAAGTCATGGTCGATGGAGTTAGGCACATTTACCTCTAGATAGTGCAAGTGGGCCACAAACATATGGGTCGCAGGGGGCACGGAACAAAAGGAACTTTTGGAAGCTGAAGCCTAAGGGTGAATTTACTCGACGAGACCGACGTCTCGTCAGAACTCTCAGTTCAATCTAAAGTAACTCCCAATTCACACTCCACTCCACTATTTCCATCTACCTCCTTCCCAATGCAATCATCTAGCACTCAATCCACCTCAGGCTCCACCTTTCCTGACACCCACCATGACACCCCGTTAATCAGCTTCTGCACCCTCGTTGGCCTAAAGCCCAACACCTCATCTTGAATCCTGCCCAAACCCTCAACCACAAAGTCCGGATTTCTGCGGTCATACCTCTCCGCCTTGAGCCGCCTCTTGCCCAAATGCGTCGCCTGGACATACTCCTCCATCGCGCGCCTGCCCTTACGCAACACCTTGTCGCGATGCCGAATGTAATCCTTCTCTGGCTTAGTCAAGATGGCGGACCACGTCAGATTCTTGTCCTGCATCGCAATGTCGACAATAGCGTGGAAAGAAGCCATGGCATCGGCTTGGACTTCTGCTTCTAGGCCCGCGAGATCTTTCAGGTCGCTGATGTCGCGCACGTATTTCTGGAGCGTGCCGAAGGGCTTGACGAGCAGGATTTTGGCGATGAAGGTGTCGCATGCGGAGGACCATGGCGAGAGGTAGGTGTAGTGGTTATACTGTGCACCGGAAATGTCCAGGGCGTATTGTTCACCAGTGGTATTCAAGGTGATGCGGATGAGCCAGTGGTCGTTGTCGTTGAGGACGATTGTTGCGTCGGGGCGGAGGATAACGGTGCGGCGGGTGGTGGGTTTGGGACGGACGAGGATGTCTTCGAGCTTGACATCCATGCCTGGATTTGACGTATCAGTCTCGTTTTTTCCAACTCCAAGTATGTAATTCTTGGATTTCAKACCTTCGACCATCTGCTCGACCAGCTCCCGCATATGTCCCACATCGTCTCCTCCCATCGTCATCAGTACCGCGATTTTGTCCTGGTGCTTTGGCGTCATTGACACGGGATACGGCGAGAACCAGCCTTGATAGCGGAAGAGCTTGTTCGGGTCTTCTTTGATGCAGATTTGTTTGGGTTCAAGCTTAATGCTGTGGAAGTGGTTATGCCAGGTGACTTCCCGGAAGATGGCGAAGGCGGATTGCAGCGTAGACGCAGCGCGCTGGAGGCGAACCGCGTCGCTGACCTCTGGGGAGGGCATGGCCGCTACTCAGTGTGAAGTACGGACAGTAGCAGAAGAAGTTGGAAGGGTATTAGAGGTGTGTTTTGTTGACTTATGTGAGCGAGTGTTTGATACAAACGGATTCACTTTCACCATGGCGACGGCCAACAAATTTTTCACCTACCAGTGCGAGACCAAAACAACACGATATCGAGAGCATTGGTTTGCCGTCACCTCTTACACCGACTATACACACGATAGAAGCAGTACTCAACCTCGCCTTCAACCAAGATCTATTTCCAATCCCAAGGAACTCGGAGCTGCCCTCGACATGCCCACCGCTACCATACCTCCCGCTTCCTCCAAATGCGCTACCTGCACCGAATCCGCCTCTCTTACCTGCAGTCGCTGCCGCGCCGCAACTTACTGCTCGCCTGCTTGCCAAAAGTCCGATTGGCGCACGCACAAGCAGTCATGCAATATCACGAACCTGTCTCAAACCATTGAGCGCGCAGGCAAGCTCCTTCAGCAACTCATCCTGACGTGGTGTGAGCAAGCGCAAACCAAGAACATTACTTCTATCCAAGATACGGAATCCCGCCTCATAATCCACCAAGGCCGATGCCGACCAGACAATTTCTATCGCTTTCCGGCGGAAATTTGTAGCAATGATGAGGAGAAGCGAATGGTTTTGACGACGGCAATGTGTTCGGAGGCTTTGGCCTATTTCGGAGACATATTGAGGGATATGCTCAAAGGTAGGTAGCGAGGGGACCTTTCCTTTATCATAATCTGGTCTGTACATGCTGACGGTTCCAAGGCCTACCAATTACCATTTCCGAACTCACTGTCCTCCTCCAACCCGTTCCAAAATCCGCACATATCCTTGCAGGCCAATATGCAAGCATCCAGTCCCATTTCCCACATAATGTGTTTCGCATCACGTATTCGGGTCCCTCGCCAGCAGTCTCTACCGAGCCGACGACAAAGTCTTGGATC
Organism: Paraphoma sp. B47-9; assembly: GCA_001748405.1. NCBI lineage: Eukaryota > Fungi > Ascomycota > Dothideomycetes > Pleosporales > Phaeosphaeriaceae > Paraphoma > Paraphoma sp. B47-9. The sequence continues at coordinate 80,608 of BCLK01000049.1, forward strand.
ATCGATGCCACGGGCGCGCAATTCAACATCCACACGACGTGTCTCGAGGAAGCAGAATACATGTCTCGCTACGTTGACAAAGTGACCAGCGTCAACCCTGCTGGTATTGCCAAGGCAATGTATGATGAATTATGTGCATGTCCGGGTCTTGCAGGCTTACACCATCTCCAACGCCGGTCCAGCGCACACTCCATCCAGGTAGCCATTTTCCGCTGGAAATCTACTTGCTCTCTCACCCTCTCTTCGCTGCTAAGGCTTCCAGAGAAAGAATACTGCGCTGCGACGGAGAAGTTGTTGGACTTGGTGAAGAAAGAAATCAAGGTGTTCACGCTGATCTGGAATAAGAAGAAAGAAGTTGAACTTTTGTTGCAGTTGCCGACGGAGGTACATATCAGGCATCATGAGGAGGGGATGAGGGTGTTTGAGAAGTATGGGCGAATGGGCATGGTGGAGTGAGGGCCAGAGAAGTCCTGGCGTGGGATGGAATCAATACGAGTGAAATTGTGGTCTGTGATGTAAATGATACCCTGAATGGAGTATGGGTTATGGAGTGGGTTTATCGCTGTCAGTCGTTCGTATCCTCTGGTACTTGCGAAAGTGCTTCGGTCATCTAAGGTACGAGACGACAGGCAAGGCTGGCTAACGGCACTATTTCAATAAGCAATCTGAGATGCTTGTATGGCACCTTAAACTATGGGCATAACGTGAGAAAGAAAAAGCTGGGATGCATGTCCTCTTCAGCAGAAAACCCATGGGTAAGACTCGTGTTTTTACTTCTATTAATGTCACATGTCAAGACTAGGTAGCGCGTCTAAGAATAGCTTACAGTACGCTGGACCACAGTAGGAAGAACTAAGAGCTCTCCTACCTCCGTGGAACTTATAGTGAGTTACATCTAGCAGTTGTGCTGAAATTTTTAGCGGCTCGCTTGTTCATAGTTCATTCTGCTCCGTGAACATGTGTATCATAACGTTCATTGAATGTCCTTGGCTGTCTATTGCGCCCAAAAGGAATATTTACAATCGAAAGAACCATCCTTCGTCTCCATCCCGATCATGTCCCAAGATATCCAACTCTCAGCACTTCCCGCTTAATGGCCAAAGGCCTGCGAATTGCCAGCATTGACCTTTGCGAACGCCTTGTTCTCCTTCTGCCAGCCGCGCGCATATCGTACACCAAAGCCGTGGTGGAAGACCTCACGAATGTTCTCAAGCGGCATGCCCTTGACCTCAGGGAAGCAGAAGACGACGAACAGCCAGCCGAAGAAGCAGATGGCGGCGTAGAAGCCGAATGCGCCGCTGGGTGTGATGCCCTTCATCATGGAGAGGAAGGTGGATGCGATGATGATGTTGGTGGACCAGCAGGTTACGGTGTTGAGCATGGTTCCAATGGCACGTACTTCCATGGGGATCTAGTTAATGTATTAGTAACTATTTCGAGAGAATGATACAGAAAATACATACCAGTTCAGTGCCGATCCATGCGACAGTGGCGACACCAGAGCTGTAGAAACCAACGAAGCAGATGATGATGACGATTAGGAGGTAACCAGGCCAGCCGATTTCATCGCTCTGAACTTCGAGAGTATGAAGGTCGATCGGGATGAAATGGAAAGAGACGGCTGCAATGATCAAGCAGACAGACATGCCGAAGATGGTAACAAGCAAGATGCGACGGCGACCGAATTTGTCAACAATAATCAGGTTGACAATGCTGAAGATAAAGTTCGTGGCTGAGACGGTTATGGCGACAGCAGTAGCGTTGTTGAAGCCAACAATCTTGAACAGCGTGGCCGAGTAATACATCAGAGTGTTGAAACCAGAAAGTTGCGAGATAGCCATGATGGTGCAAGCGGTGAAGACAGCACGGAAGGTTGCTGGCGTGGTGAAGATACGCTTGAGAGTCTGCCAAAGGCTATCTGCGACCATGGTCTGGGTAGCTTCTTGGATGCTCATCTCGATGGACTGGATCTTCGCGCGTCGCTGTTCCTCGGTTGATGTCGGGTAGATACGAAGGAGTACGGTGGACGCCTGGTCCACATTGCCGTGTGCCACAAGTTGGCGAGGCGATTCAGGACACAGTGTCAACAGACCAGCGAGTATGATGGCGGGTGCAGCACCAATGCCAACAGTTGCCCTCCAGGCCTGAGAACCTTCACCTCCAACTTGAGCGAAACCAGCTCCAATTGCGGATGCGAGGAATTGGCCAAAGGTGACGGACATGTTGTTGAATGCAATCATGCGACCGCGATACTTTGCTGGTGCAAGCTCAGAAATGTAGAGTGGAACGACCATGGCAGCGCTGCCAACACCCAAACCAACAACGAAGCGACCGACCGCAAATTGCGAGACATGGTACGCTGCCGTCTGGAGAACAGTTCCGATAACGAAGACAATGCAGGCGAGGAAGATAGGGAGTTTGCGTCCGAATCTATCTGCGAGTGTACCAGCAATGACTGCGCCAACCAAAGCGCCGCCGGACGTCAAAGAAGTTACAAGCTCTTGCTCGCTGCTGGAAAGCTTATGGCCAAGAGAGGTTCCAATAGTGACTAGGACGGAGCTGATATATCCAGTATCGTAGCCTGGAGGAAGTCAGATACGGTCAAAACGATAAGATGCAGCTATAACAGCCGGGGCAACCCTCAGGGCCAGTCCAGTCGATGTTAAGAACACGCACCGAAAAGTAGACCACCAAGTGATACGGTGATGGAGATCAACCATGCTGCGCGTGATGCAGCGGTGGCTTCAATGCCAGAGAGCTCAGCGAGGAGATCGGCATTTTGTTTGGCGGCTGTCACATCCTCAATCTTCTCTTGTGAGCCCGATGTCTCAAACTTGACGTCGCTGAATTCAGCTTTCTCGGTTTTGTTGTCGAAGGCCATGGTGAAGTGGGGCGAAGGCGAAGCGATGCACGAAGCAGCGGAGAGTGGTCAGGGGGGTTTAAGAAATGCAAGCGCTTCAAGAGGCGATGATGTTCTTGCTGCTCAACTCTGCGAGATGCTGTGATGATGGTTTCCTGATGGAGGGATCGTCGTCCTACTTATGCTTCCATGGGGACTGTGGTCGGGCATATCCGCGGTCCGGCGTCGACACACTGACCACAGCCGTGGCCTTGGTAACATAAATTGACGCATTTCCACGTTGGGATGGCGGCTCGCGTGGTCTGTCTCCGCGTTTTGCCCCAGGCCGACCTTTCGTCATGATGCGGGTCATGTTCCCACTCTGCGGGAAACTCTGGGGTTGGCTAGCGAGCAAAACCTGGGGGCGGGGCTCTTCGAGACGCGAACGCCGTAGTCCAGCCGCTGCAAATTGACAGTGCCGGATGGGGTGGCCGAAGCCTTAGACAGGATCGGCTGTTGGCATTACGCTGCGTTGCATTGGCTGGAGCGTCTGCGATCGGTCTCGATGAACATCGGATGCGATGTAATTGGGTAGAGTTGGGCCGCGCTGAACACGGAGTCTAGTGCGACGATTCAGCAAGGAGATACTATGTTCAACGTAGAAGTTTACCCCATCGCGCTCGCACATTCCTCTTGCGGAAGCGACTGACTCGAGCTCCGGTCAGCCATGAAACTTCCCAACTCATGACTTCGCACTGTCATTGCCAGAGTTGACATGTTGTCTTCGAACGGGATCTCGATTGCAAAACCTCGAATACGGACAATGCGCCAGGCCGCGCCCTTCGGTTGTACGGCACCTGAACAACTTCTCAGGACTCTCTTAGAGCACGCATGCACACTGAGGTTCCAGCTTACGCCCTAGAAACCATTGAGAGTCTTCGCCTGCAGTAAATACTGCATGACTTGAAGACTGATTGCACCTGTATCTATTCGCGATGCGCTCAATCTACGTTGTAATTGCTAGGAATAGCTGTTGGGAACAACACGTACCTGCGGATATGGGCGTGTCCCACAAATTTGAATCGCGATGGCCCATTCACGAGTATGAGAGTATGAAGTGTGCCTTCAAATATATCGCATCATGTGCGATAGCGGATGACGGCAAAATTTCAACGAATATGAACAAAGATACGATACGCGTTTCTGACACTCGTCACTTACGAGTACACATTCAAACTCATAGGAAATACACACTATTGAGCAAAGAATCATCTTGCATTAGCAATCTATATACAAAAAATGCACGTCTAACCCCAAACATCCGCTTTCCACTTCCCTCGTTTCTTCAAGGCATCAGCCCACTGCTTAACCTCCCCTTCATTCATTCCCTTCACCTTGCCCACTGCATCCTCGAGCTTCCCATCCACTTCTCGAGCCATACTCGCCTTGCCGCAAATATACATATTTGCACCTGCGTCCAGCATCTCTAAAACCTGCGCTGCATTCTCACCAACACGATCCTGAACATACATTTTCGCGCCTCCGTTGCGAGAAAATGCCGTAACTACCTCGAGCTTGTCGCCGAGCTGCGATTGTATCTTCTCGATCTCGTCTTTGTAGATATAGTCGTTCCGATTGCGGCATCCGAAGAATAGTAAAATCTTGCCGACGGGTTTGCCGATGGCGTGGAGCTTTGCACGTTCCTGGAGGAAGGCACGGAAGGGAGCAAATCCAGTGCCTGCTGAGATGAGAACGATAGGCGTCGAGGATGTAATCGGGAGTTTGAATTTTGACTTGCGGACATGGGCTAGTACGGTCGCGCCTTGCACACCCTCGGTAGGTTCGACATGTCTGTATGTTGGTGTAGGTATGGCTGAGGAAGATGCGATTTGCGATGCGGAGAGGAGGTAGTTTGAAGTCAGGCCACAGATGGTGGGTGCTGCATCGCCAGGTAGGACTTTATTCACTACGAGTGCTGTAATGGCGATTCGGCGAGGCGAAATGACGGAACTTGACGAGATGGAGTAGTAGCGAGGTTGCAAGGGCAGGAGATTCTCGATGACGAACGATAGAGGAAGATCTTTCCACTGCGCGGTGGGACTTGCGAGTCGTAGGAGGCGAGCCAAGGTTATGTGTGTCTTCGAGGTCAACTCTTCGTACTGGTCTCGGTTCTGACCTAATTCGAGTAAAGTCGCTTTGGCTTCAGGGGTTGGAGCGAATTGTGCGATTTCCAAGGCCGTCTTTCGAGACACCGTACCGCAAATCTCGAGATGATGGCGGAAAGCTGTGTCCAAAGTGGTTGGTGATGGAACCTTCGCCTTCGCCGTGTCGTTGTTCGACGTGATCGTGAGAGCATTCCCTCGGCAAACTTGCATGCCAAGAGTGTCAATGAGCAGGTTGACTTCCTCTTCCGGATTGCTAGGCCAAATACCGATGTGATCACCAGTCTTGTAGACGAGATCCGAACTACCCAGGTCCAGCTCCATGTGAATGCAATTACGATCACCGGCTGCAAACAGCTCACGAGCACTTCTTATAACCAGTGGCACGACACTGGAGTTGTTTGTGGACTGCTGATGCACCGAAGATGTTGTGATAGCCGTCGACTCGAGCACTTTGTCATCGACGTTGACAGTGATTGAAGGCTGGTACGCGATGCTCTTCTGCTCATAACCCATGCTTCGAAACATCGAGAACACATCGTCTGTCCACGACTGGTAGTCTTCCACGGTCGCACCATTTGCATCATCGGCTTTCTGGCGTGGCATAAGCGCCGTAGCGCCTGCACCATCAAGAGCATCCGCTACGACGTCTAGAACCCGATTGTAGTACTTGTAATTGCTGTTGCCGAGGCCAAAGGCGACATATCTGAGATTGTCCAGTTTGATGCCGTCGTCGTTGACACGTTTGATCCAATCCCAAAGTCCCGCCGTATTGTCGCTTGGGTCACCTTCTCCATAGGTGCTGAGTAGGAAGATGGCGAAATGTGTTTTCTGGATTTTGGCAATGCTATCTGCATCGAAGTCGGAAAGGTCCGCCACGAGAGCTTGGATTCCAAATCGTGCTAGGCACTCCCGGCCGAGCGTTTCCGCGAAGCGCTCAGCGGTGCCAGATTGAGAACCCCAGAAGATCACACAATGATATGCACCCTCTTGTAGGCGTTCAGAGATATCACGGGTTGACTTGGAGGCGTTGTTCGAGTCACCTGCCGCAACCTGAGGCCTTTCGAAGAAAACGTGATAATGTGAGTCACGCTTGTCCCAGACGCGGCCGCGTGTGATATAGCCGAGGGATGTGAGAAGAAAGAGAAGAAATGCGACCCCGTCCGCGGTTGATGAAGGCTTCAAAGTTTGGAGGATTGGTGATGACTGAAGGCCTTGGAGCAGAGGGTTGATAGTGGTTTGAAGCTCGGAAAGGTCATAGGATATGTTGAGGGCCTCCATATTGACAGTAATGAACGATTGAAGTGTTAAGAATGGGGCTTTCGATCCTCGCGTATTATAGGAACATGATATTCAGGTCAAGGTCTTCCGTAACGTTCAATGGTGGTTCGGGGATGACTGCCAGGCTCGAGCTCGGCCACGCCCCAAAAGATAGCGAGCGAGCACAATCGCAAATTCTGCTACAGATGCTGCAGGTCATCGGTCGTTGCGGATGGGCCCGCTGTTCTCGAAGTGTTGGCATGATCTGCTGGTGCTAGCTTTCTTTTCTTGCCCCACGTTCACCCCGCATTTCGTCGTTTAACCCCTTCCAGCCACACGCAAATGGTAACTTGCTCCGGTTTCGTAGACATTCTCCGGAGACTGCCTCTTGCGTTTGTAGTGGATGCTGTCAGATGCCATGAAATAATACCACCTGGACGTGGGGAAACTCCACGGTCATCCGCAACAACACTTAAGTGACGTTGAAAGCGCTTTCAAGGATTCACAATCACAACGATTGCCAGACACGCAACAAGTTGTCCTCTTTCCATCCTCTTCGCCGAAAATGTCAATGACATTACTTTCTGCGCCTTACGCTGCGGCGCTGGGCGCATCCATCTTCTTGTATTTCATTGTGTATCCGCTCGTCGTATACTTCCGTGATGTCAATGGTAAGCTTCACCGAGTCAGAATTCAGGCTTAACTCATCGCTGACTGGCTAGGCCTTCGAAGATATCCCAACTTGCATCCCCTTTCGGGCGTATCGTCGATACCATTCATGGTTCTTGCCCATGGCGGGGCACGCTCAACCTATATGGCAAAGCTCCACCAAAAGCATCCAGTAATCCGGGTCGGGCCAAACTCCCTTTCGTATGGCGATGTGCGAGCAATCAAGGATGTATATGGTCACAATACACCTTGCACCAAAGATAGCTCCTACGTGATATCGGCGGGGTCCCACTACCACCTTGCTGATGTTGTCGACAAGCATGATCACGCCAGGAAGAGGAAGCTCTTGAGTTCAGCGTATGCCATCAAGAATCTTGAAGGCTGGGAACATAAGGTTGCGGACAAGACAATGAAGTTGAACAGACATCTGGACCAATGCTGCACTGCACCTTTGGCGCCCGGCGAGCTACCCAAGCCCGAAGATGTAAACGTCGATTATCGGAAATGGACCAACTTCTTCACACTGGATGCCATTGCAGACATTGGGATGTCGGACAAGCTCGGTTTCTTAGACCGTGGGCACGATAGGGTGACGGGACGTCGACTTGACGGCTCCACATACGAGTGCAATCTCCGCGATGCCCTATATCAAACAGCACGGAAACAGTCGCTTCTAATTTGGCCTTACGAGTGGTACCCTATCATCAACAAGATTGCCAACCTTATTCCATTCTATGGTCGCATGGGTAGACTTGCCAAAGAGTGGGATGGTATTCCGATCGAGCTGGCACACAAACGCTTGCAACGGTACCGTGCCGGAGAAAAGCTGGACGACTTTTTCCAGGCACTGATGGAAGACAAGAATGGCCATCCAAACAACCTTGAGTGGGGCGAGATTGTGGCTGAAATGAACATCATGATGAATGCCGGCTCAGCCACGACCGCTATTGCCATGGCGAACGTCTTGTACCAGCTCTTAAAGAATCCGGAGCAGATGAGAAAGGTTGTCGAGGAAATTGACAATGCGCTCGATGATGACGAGGATGAAGCAGAAGACGGGGTTGTTGCACACGACAAAGTAAAGCACCTGCCGTATCTTCGCGCATGCTTAGACGAGTCGCTTCGCCTCTTCCCTCCAACACCCCATGGTCTTCCACGCGTCACACCACCGGATGGCACCAACATCCTCGGCGACTACATTCCCGGAGGCGTTACAGTTGCCATGTCGGCAATGGTAGCACACCGGATCGAATCGACGTTCCCGCAAGCTGACAAGTACATTCCTGAGCGTTGGCTGGGCGAGGAAGGCAAATCGCTCCAGCCCTATTTCTTGGCCTTTTCGGCAGGTGCGCGAGGGTGCATTGGCCGCAACATCTCCTATCTAGAGCAGACGGTGGTGTTGGCTAGTGTACTGCGGAGGTACGAATTCGCGTTAAGCAGCCCGGATTGGGAGCTGCAGCGACTGGAGACGATGAACTGGATCCTTGGAGAGATGCCGGTCAAGGTGTGGAGAAGGGAGAGGAAGAGCGCGATCAGCGGCTAGCCGGAAGGGTTTGCGGCCACCAGCATTTGCATGGCGTTTTCATAGATTATGTACCCACACGCTTGAACACAAAAATTTAATCAACCAAGAAAAATTGATGGAGTCGCATGTTTGTGATGAGATGAAATAAAAACCAGCGCAGGCTCGCTCATGCTGCACCAGGACGCCGCCAAATGGGACACCTCGTGCGCATATCATCTCTGGCACGGCGCGGACACGTTCAAGTGCTAGTGGAATTCTACTCACATTGCGCATGCAGTGGTTTAAACGTCTTTAGTGTTGCAAAGAAGTTCTAGATGCGCGCGTGTCCCATCGGACATGCTAAGGTTGTCTGGGTCGCTAGCTTAGCGTGCAGGGTCCTCTACTCCTCCCCACAGAATCTTCGCTCTGAACACCACCACGCTTGACTGCCATTACCTTTGATGTCTGAATATGTGAATATAGCTCGCCTTTCTTGGCAAGGTAGTTGAAGTATGTCACCACCGTCGCCAGATCAACAGCCGCCGCCAGTCCAACAACCGCCAGCGACGCCAGTTCCTGCACCTGAGCCAGCCCCTGCAGCACCTCGACCGGCCCGATCAAGGAATGGCTGCAACGCATGTCGACGACGGAAGGTACGATGTAACGAGCGACGACCGCGTTGCGGTCACTGTGAACGTCTCAACTTGGACTGTACGTGGGATCGGCCTCGAACCGCTCGAAACACCACTTCCTCAACTATCGGCGCTAGTCCACAAGCAAGTGCTCTGCAGCAGCCATTCAATCCCAATCTCCTACCCCTTGATGGCTTCTCCATGGGCAGTAATAGCTTCTTCGATTTCTCGGGACCACTAGGCATCGGCACTTGGGATGAGGCCATGCTTCTGAGCCCGAATTCATGGCCTACTGACCCCAACATCTCGGGTGGAACACATATGGACGTGGTTCCTCAACCCATCTATCAACTACCGCTCGGTCATCAATCAGCTGGCCCCCTCATGGATGCTGCAACTTTGCATCGACCACGAGACAGCATACAATCTGTTCCCGAGCGGCCGGACCCAGCATCGACTTCACCATTTTCGTCCGAGAATGGACCAAACGGAAGTGTCGACGAAGAGTTTCTACTGAGCACTTTTCTTCAGATGCTTATGCCGCCAATTCTCACTCCTGTTGAGATAGGTGAGTTTTTTTCAGATACCTATATTGCCAATACTTACCTCCATCAGGTCCAAAGTGGGCCTCAACACGAGCCTTTTTCGGCTCGATGGCTGCAGAGTCTCCGGTTGTGAGAAGCGCTATCATGGCATTTGCCGCTATACAGATGCAGCGCAGCGGGATTGGAGGCGACACGATAAAGGTAGATTGGAGGCCGTTGTACGATAGTGCGGCCCGACAATTATCAAGCGCGCTAGCCCGGAAGCGACAGGAAGAGCATGGCGATAGCCAGAAAATGGGGCTGAAGTACATACTGGCTGCTCTCTTCCTGTTGACATACACCGATGTAAGCGATTCACGGGTCTTAATAGAGGGAATAGGACATCACATCCGGGCTAACCATCTTGTAGCTGCTCACCGAAACACTGCCAAGAGCACATGCCAACCTACGCGAAGCCTACACACTAATTCAGAAGACGGTAGACAAAACCACGTTTTCAGTCCCTGAAAGACGATTGATTTCCTGGCTTCGACTGCTGGATGCGCGCGCAGTATCTACTGCGGGCGGAGAAGGACTCTTCCTAGCTGATACCGATGAAACACTATTTGATGCGTCACCAGCCGCTAACTCTGCGTCGGAGCCAGAGACGCTCGATACGGAGATTGAGGAGATCCTCTTTGACGTCCTGTATCATCCTGGAATCGTGTTCTATCAAAAAGTGCAAAGCTTCGTAGGACGCATCTCCCGCATCGATCCCTGGCACCGCAGTCGTGGAACTGTGCAAGACGAGACCGACGTCATGGCCGTTGCCGCGCAAATCTCAAAGGACCTCCACGCTCTATATGACCAGCGTCCAGCGCTAATGGATCATGCTGTGGCAGGCAATCTCACTGAGAAGCATTTGGCGAGAAATCTCGCTGCAGCTCTCACACGAAGCTTCCGTACCTACTTGGCCAACTATTACGCGTCGTTTCTTCACCTGCACCGCGTGGCGTATGTGCAGTATCCCAAGACCAAGGACGTTATTACGGCAATAGCCAATATCAAGCGTCTCTCACACCTCATGGCGGAGACGGATGAGTCTTTGCCAGTCAATTTATTATGGCCCCTGCTAATGTGGGGTGCGGAGGAAGAAAATGCGGACGAAAGAACATGGATTGTCGAGGCAATTCGGGGATTAGAGACCATCGCCACAAATGCGAAACCTACCGCTGATCTACTTGTTGAGGTGCAGAGACGGCAAGACGAAGGCAAGAGGAGAGTGGACGTGCGCACCGTCAGTCAAGAGTACTTTGCAAGCCACCATTTCGCGATTGTATGAACAGGAAAAACGCTCTATTTAATTCTATGCTGTTTAATTCTATGCGATTACCCAAAACTACAAGTTTGCGCGGTCAACACGCTTGCCAGACTCGTCAAATCGGATCTGCTTGCCGCTGACGAGGGCTTCCTGCAGCCACGCACCAATCTGCACAGCCCTGACCGCGTTCTGGAACTCGAGTGGTACAGGTGTGTTGTCCAAGCATGCTGCTGTGAACTCGTTCGCCTCCTTCACGAAGCCTGGCTCGAACCTGCCCCAGTAATCTCCTGGCACCTCTCGTGTGATTCCGGCCTTTGAGTAGATGTTGACCAGGTTCTTTTGTGGGTTGAGGTTGACTGTGAGCTTGCCTTCGGTGCCGATGATCTCGGTTACATCTTCCTGACCGTGTGTCATCATGCGCGAAGCATAGTAATGTGCGATCCGTCCGTCCCAGAACTCGACAATACCAACGGCGTTGTCGTAGTCCTTGTGCTGCTTGAGGCCGGGCAGGATTGCAACGACACCGTTTGCGGAAATTGATTTCGGGACCACCTTCGATCCGAAGTACCACAGTGTGAGATCGATGTCGTGCACGGACATGTCAACGAAGACACCGCCAGACCAGGCAGCATACTGAACAAAGAAATCTGCGATAACCCATTAATGAATGCGGTCTATAATCAGCCTGGATAAAACTCACCAGGATCGGGGTGTTGCCTGTCGCAAGTTTGCGACCTGATGACTGTTGGTCGGCCAATTGCGCCTTGCTCGATCTTTTGCGCAACATCTTGGTAGCTGTCGTCGAAGCGACGCGAGAAGCCGCACATGACCTTGAGGTGGGGCTTCTTCGCGGCGGCATCAACAACGTCCTGGCAGATCTTCACGCTAGTTGAGAGTGGCTTCTCGCACAAAACGTGCAGATCTTTCTCGATCGCTTGGAGGGTCTCTTCAGCGTGTACAGATGTCGCTGTGCTAACAACGACCGCCTCGAGGCCTTGGTGGTTGAGCATCTTCTTGTAGTCATCGTACAATGTGACGCCGTATGGCTCGAGGTGCTCCTTGGCCCATTGAAGCTCCTTTTGGTCCGGCGAGAATGCGGCAACAAGCTCAGCGCGAGGGGTCTTGTTCAAGATGTTCAGCGCATGGCGAGCGCCCATGCGACCCAGGCCAGCGACGGCAATTTGTAGTCTGTGAGGAGCCATTGTGTGTGCAGTGATTTTGGGAAGTCCGAAATTTTGGGTGGAAAAAGTTTCAGAGGATGCTAATGGGCAGAATTGCAGACGAGCAGGCAGAGGGAGCTTTTAAACAATTCCAGCCTTGACACATGCACATCGTGCATATGCTCGGAGGAGGTTTTTGCAACTTTTTGTACATTTGGCGGTGGAGCATTATTGGTCCACCACGACGCGTTTGGGACGACGCGCTGGAAAGTCGCGCGGCGAACGTGGGGTATTTGCGGGCTCAAAAGTCACAAAGAGGGACCACTGACCAGAAGTGGGTCCGGGGGGAGGTTTTCGCACTTGGAAGCGGCGTAAAATACCATTGGTGCTGCACCATGCATGTACTATTCGTCACGCACTGCTCAACAAGGAAGAAATCCGTTGCCCTCGTGGCGAAGGTTGCCGCGGCTACTGAAGCGTTTTGCGGACTTTTCTACTCCAGATTTCACCCGCAACACTTTCCACTCGGGCAGACTGCGGCTCAACACATAAGTTTTACGCAGCATCGTCCATCGAACCCTGTCCTGGTCATGGAATGAGTAATCCCCGATTTGTTCTCGCCTTTTGGGACCGCCTGACTCCTAAGGCCGTAAAGCAGGCTTAAAACCCTGCTCAGTATGGCAATGCGGAGCGACTTGCCATGTTGGTCGATCATCTCGGCCCTTCCCTGTCCGTTAACAACAGCCGACACCATCGGAACCACCCCGCACGTGCACAAACTGAGTGATCCAGCCCCAGAAAATGGCTGAAGCGAGATGCGGGGTAAGAAGCCAGCCTTGAAACATGACGTTCAGCCAAAATGGTGCGATTTCCCGGATATCGATGTGGCAATCTTCGCAACACTCATGCCATTCACGCCGGAATTGAGGCAACCAGTAGTAGACCATGCGACAAAGGAGCGGGTGGTTCGTCTTCCTTCACTGGCCCACAGTGACATCACGCTGAGCAGCTCAATAGCAAGGCCTGTCGCGAACGCCATATCAAATGTACGCAACATGAAACGTCCTGCGCAACTGCTGCTAAGCCCTGTCCGCAGGTGTAAAGTTACGCGAATCCGAGAAGTGCAAGTACTGTGTAGAGCGAAAGAAGCCCTGCATAAGAGGCAATGCCTTCCGCTTCCGTCCCGTCAAGGTGGTAAAGTTCAATGCTGGCGAAGACATTGGCTCGGCTGAGCAGAGCCTCGAGTTCAGAATAGGCCAGAAATGGGTTGAAATACCTCGTTCCTGTATGGCTCTCGTGCCCGACGTGTCTGCATATATCTGCTGCAAAGTACTGATGCCATCTAGTACATTTTGTAGCACCAAACACGGATGGAGATGAAGACGAAAATGAAGTCGAAGCATCAGAAGAGCCAGCAGTTGGTGTAAGAGAGACGAGATCTCAAGGGCCTGACGAGATTCCAAGATTTCAAAACCAACACCATGAAAACACATACCACCATAGTATCGACACGAACGATGGGTCATTACTGGCGGACTTTAGCCAATCCGGGTACGGTGACATGTCCATGCCAACCTTCGACAGCACATCAGACCTACCGTCTATACATGACGTCTTGAATAGCAACCTCTCACCGGCACAATCAGCACACCAAAGTGAACGCAACAGCATAACTCAGCTCAGGCGAACAGCCTCCGCATCTGATGCCCTCCAAGGTACTAGTATTGCTGGATGGCACGCGAGCCCAACATCAAATCCACGGTCATCACCACACGTCACGAAAAAGTCACCATTGGAGTCCATCCACAACATCTCGCCATTTGCAAATTCTACCTTCAGCCCAAATTCCTCCCTTACGCTCCGCTGGCCGGTCACAAATGCCTACGAGGCTTCACTTCTCCACCATTACATTGTCTATTGCACCGGCTGGATCGACGTATGTGACGCGCGACGACACTTTGAAAAGGAAGTGCCCAAACGCGCAGCACATTTTCCAGTCATTCTCAATGGACTCTTGGGTCTGGCTGCACGCCATCTTTGGCTGATGGGCAAAGCATCCGAGGATCACTCACAACCATACGTGGACCAGTGCTTGCAAGCGCTTATAGTGGCCTTGGAGGATCCCTTAGCTCACTGGGACGAGAACTTTCTCGTTGCTGTCATTCTTCTCAGGTTACATGAGGAAATGGGTGATGCAGATGAACAATGCCATCATTTCGGTATGTACCTCACATTCATCGACTTTGGTTCCAGTATCTCAGTTTCTTTGGCGATTTCGATCACGAAGTCTGCACCATCACATACGCATGCAACCAGTACTCACAGTAACTAGGAACTGCCCGTATTCTCAACAGCATATCCTCCTTCGCTGCCGACGGCGGTCTCCGCGAATCTGCTTCCTGGGTCTCTCTCCGCCAACACATCTATGTCTCTCTCACCACGCAACAACCTCTCAACCTCAGTCTCGAAAACTACCGCCACTCGTCCGTCTTCCGCGAGTTCGACGACGAAGCCTGGGCAAACCGCATCATCTTCCTCTTCGCCACCGTCCTACAAGCCGTCTTCGAAGACGACGTCATGGAAGCGAACAATCTGAGCAAAGACAAGTGGAAAGAATTGGATGCAGAGGTGGACGAATGGGAGCGCACAAAACCATGGACGTTTAGTGCTATGCACATAGATTACGACGCAGGTGATCGGTTCGATGGCGTCTGGCCAAAACTTCCATGCGCACAGGGGGTTGTAGCCGTTGGGCTACAGTACTACCATCTTTGCAAGATTCTCCTCACCATATACTCGCCAAATGCGTCGCTCGTCGGTCTAGCGGGTGTGCGCGCACGCAAGGCAACGGATGCCGCGATTCGGAAACATATCCGGATCACAATTGGGTATGGCGTGAGCAATAGCCATTGCGGGAATGCGATGTTCCAAGGAAGTCATATATTGAGTGCGTGTGGGGCGTATATAGTGGATGAGAGGGAGCAAGAGGCGTGTGTGGAGTATTTGACTGGGTTGCAGAAGTTGATTGGCTGGAGGACAGATAAGGTGTTGAAGGATTTGAGGGAGCAGTGGGCGTCGTGACGAGAACTGTACTGTTGAGTTAAGGGGTATGCTAGAATGTGGGGGCATTCTGACTTATGAGAGACCTCCGTGGACGGCGAGTCATTGTATTACTTTGCTAATTAGAGACGCTTCACTGCGATCATCATGTATTAGTGCAGACTTTGTGGGCGATTGAACACCTTGAACTCAGAAATTGTTCTTGAGTGAAATCAGCTGAACTTAAAATTGAAAGATATCGAGTCTATAATGAGGCTTCCAACTTATCCAGGCCTGACACCTGATTGACTATCCACTTCTGCTTCTCCGGGTCTGTGTATCTTGGGAACGGTTTCCTGGGATCCGCGCTGGACAGCGGGTAACCCAACTTGTGCGCAACAACATACTTCGTTCCATTGATCCCGCCCTTTCCAAAGCCCCATTCCGTAACGGAGAGCTTGATCTGCAGTGCTGCCGCCTCGGCGTGCTTACCTTGTTGGTAGAGTTCGTACATCTGAACACAGGTCTAGGTTGAAAGTCAGTACACGTTTCTTCTCGAGGACAGTAAGACAACTTACCTTGGGATACAAATTCGCAACTCCAGTGATCGAACCCACTCCGCCCACAGTCAATCCCGGAATGAGCCAGTCGCTTTGGCCCGCCACCGCTACAAATTCGCTCTTATCGAAGCGAGCAGCTATTCTCGCTACCTTGGCAATTCCACCACACGTCAGCTTCACGCCGACAATGTTCTTGTGCGCGCCGAGGATATCGAGCATCTCGGAGTTGACGTCTAATCCGGACACTACGGTAGGGAAATTGTAGATCAAGATGGGAAGTGGGCTTGCGTCTGCGAGCTCTTGGAAGAATGCGATGATGGCGTCTTGGCTCATGGCGAAATGGAAATACGACGGAATGAGGGCAAGGTACGCAGTCGCGCCTGCTTCCTTGGCCTCAATGGTTTGCTGGATAGCATCGCGCGTGCAGCCTGCTACGCCGCCGGTTGTGATGGGGAGATCGGGACGACCGAGGCGCTGGGCGGTTTTCCGAAGGGTTTGGACGAGCTGAGTCTTCTCGGCAGAAGATAGAGTGGCCGCTTCGCCGTTTGTGCCCGCCAACACAACACCATGGACGCCGTTAGAGATGAGGAACTCAAAATGTTGCTGTTGGACGGTCCAGTCGATTTCTTGGGTGGAGTCGTTCTTGAACCAGGTCAGGGAAGGAACGTGGATGCCGGGTGGGAAAGCGTAGGTTTGGGCGCCGGAGCCATTGGTAGGGAGAGTTTCGGCTGAAGGCATCTTGAATAGTTTTGAAATGTCAAAGACGTAGAAGAGGATAAGAAAGATAAGAGTGACTATCTGATAACTGAGGTGGAAGAGCGATCGAGGACCATTTTGACCATTTTGGTCTCGTCGCGTACTGTCCGCGTTCCGACTCAAAGGCCTAGCATTCCGAAGACGCGAGTGGGTAACTGCGGAGGATTATGGAGGCGCCGTCTTCGCATCGCCAATTGGTGGTAGCCGACTTGCTCGTCGGCTACGCTTTACCTAGAGAGTATGCGGCGGGGCTGACAGGGCATTAGTCTAACATCATCAAACTACAGTGGAATTGCCGGTAAATTTTCGGGCGGGTGGAGGAGTGACTGGTTCGGCGTATCTTTTCTGGCGTTATATTTGAAATTGATCGAAAGCTTCGCTGCACTCTGGTCATTTGAGAGATAGATTCTTAGCAGTTCAGGCTATATTCGGCCGGAAAGTGAGGGGTTTTCAATCGATACGTGTGCCAAGATGCTGACTAGCGGTACCAAATAATGAAAAATTACAGTTTACCCGACTACATTTCGATGATCCTAGTGCCGATGATTCTACTCTAGCGTATCCGATTAGGAACAATGACTCGTTCGCTCCTTGCTATTCCACCAACCTCGTCTCACGCCCCCGGGCAGCGGGGCTTCTAACACCGAATGGAGTTCCCCACTGGGGTCTCCAGACCCAGGTTTGTGTATGTTAATTACCCCGGGTCATCGTGTGGCTCTAACTTGCAACACCTTCTCACTTTCGCATCCGACCCTAAACGTTGTTACCCTAGATTTGGTGTTGGCATCGCGAGCGCAGAGTCGCATTGCAGCATCAACATTCTCAACAAATCGTTGTAGTGCTTCAGAATCGTCTATCGTCATGGGTGGCTTTGCAAGGGCTCCGGAGGACAGGCCGACGCCGCCTGAAGTCGTGAGTCTTCCCTCGCTCCAGACCGAATTAAGTTTCGAAGCTAATGAGATGTCAGTACAACTGGCGGGTCTACATGGCTGCCCTCGTCATCTCAATGGGGGTGCTCGCGTACGGTTACGATAGTGCTTTCATCGGCACCACGATCACGCATCAGAGCTTCAAGCGTGACTTCGGTCTGCTTCCAACCCAAAAAACGAAGGCCCAGATCAATGAAGTGACGAGTAATATCACATCTATCTGTGCGTACCTGTACCCTGCTAGCCTACCACGATCTTGACAGCATCCTTTGTATGCACAAAAGTTACTGTATAGCTTTAAGATTCGTCGGCTCAAGATTTTTGTGCTTGTTACTAACATTGAAGCAGACTCCGCTGGCGGACTCATCGGCGCTCTCATGATGTACCCTTCTCTCGAACTTCTCGGACGCCGCATGACCGTCATCATTTCGGATGCCATATTCATCCTTGGCGCTATCCTTTGCACGGTACCAACCCATCAGATTGGTCTCATATATGCCGGCCGATTCTTCACCGGCATGGGTGTTGGTGGCATTGCTGCTGTATCGCCCATCTATATTGCCGAGATCTCCCCACCTGCTATCCGTGGCCGTTTGACAGGTTTCTTTGAGAGCTTCTACCAGACTGGTGCAGTCATCGGTTTCTGGATCAACTATGGCATCGTACACAACATGGATCGGACAAAGTCCAAGGCCTGGCGCATTCCCATGGGTGTCCAGCTCATTCCTGCTGGCCTTCTCGCAATCATGATCCCGCTACTCAAGGAGTCTCCTACATGGCTGCTCAAGCGCGGTAGAGAGGCCGAGGCTCGTAAGAACTACAGCTTCTTCCGCAACTTGCCTGAAGACCACGAATACATTCAGCAGGATATAGACTTCGTCAAGAACGAGATCAGACAGGAGCGCGCTCACCTCGTCGGTGATGAGCAACACGCGACCTTTGGTCACATGATCAAGAGCGCCGCTAAGGAGGGCAGCCTAAAGGGGATGCGCAACCGCTTCTTGCTTGTCTTCCTTATGTTTATGTTCCAAGCGTGGAGTGGTGCCGCAGCGATTAACTACTACAGTCCAACCATCTTTACCTCAATCGGATTATCAGATGTCACACTCTGGACTGGTATTTACGGGATTATCAAAGCCGGCGGCTCGATCATCTTCTTCACTTGGTTCATCGACAAAGTTGGCAGAAAGTGGCCCTGGATAGTTTCTTCGTTGATCTGCGCTTTCTGTCAATACTACTTAGCCATCTACATTGCGATCGGCAAACCCAAGGTTGGCCAGCCCATGTCCGACTCGACTATTGCCGGCGGCAAGGGAGCAACAGCCATGATCATGATCTTCGGCGCTGCGTGGTCGTTTGGTGCGAACGGTCTACCATGGATCATCAGTGCCGAGATCTTCCCGTCCTCGCTGCGCTCCATTTCTGGACCATTTGCTGCTGCTTCAGTGTGGATCTGGACCCTGGTCGTTACCAAGGCGCTTCCACAGATGTACACCAGTATGGGATGGGGTGTTTATGTCTTCTTCGCTACGGCGTTGATCTGTGCAAGCATCTACGCCTTCTTCTTCATCCATGATACCAAGGGTCTGCGTATGGACCAGATGGATCAACTTTTTGGCTTTGAGCGCAAGGACCAGGTGGCAATTTCACCGGTGTCGGATAGCAAGCTGGACGACGAGAGCGAGCACAATGCGAAGGTTACACAGGCACATGTCGAGCGCGTCTGAGTTGCCTGCAATTTGACGCAGGCGACAGTCTAGCAGTCTGATACCGTTTAGTGTAGTGAAGCTCTGCGCGCTGAGGTGTAGTAGACACGAATCTTATAAATTGTTGAACTTCCAGCTTCTGGAGCAACTTTTAGTGTCCAAGCTTTTCAAGTTCTAAGTGCAACTGCATCCAGAGAGCGATATCAGGAAACAGACTCGATTGAGCCATGTATTGTGCGCGGCGGCAGAGTATGGCAGAATAGTCGGTGCTTACTGAGCTCACGAACTTAGATCAGAACGACGCAATCGACACGCACACCTCCCATCTCCATCGACTAGTCAACAACATAGTCCAATTTACAGTTGATAGGCCACGAATTTGCCCTGCTTGCGTACAACATCTCAACTACGTGAGCGAATTACTCCATGTCAAGCGTCAAGGCAGCTGAGTCCGATGTATCGATCATCACGCCCAAACCAGATCCAGAGACCGAAAGCGTAAGAACCAACGCAGCCTCGCACACCGCTCTGGACACATTTTGTTTCGTCCCACTCACTTGGAATATTTTTCACGCCTTCAGTGGTTCCGTAGTCGGTTTGGGATCGCTATAAGCCCCGCTGAGCTTCGCGTCCGTGGCGCCAGCCCTTCCCGAAAGCCTACCACGAAGCCGTTACCACTGTGCAGTAGCGATTTATACACGTTCGCCTTTGCAATTCAAATCGAGATGAATTATGGAAGATACCTTCCCTGAGATATTAGCATTTGTACATTCTTGCGCAGCCGATTAATCATAACTTCTCACATCACGATCATGATTCCTAATCACAGCCACACTGCACAAACTTTCAGAAGCAATGGCTACTCTCATCTTCATCCCCGGCCACTGGAACACCCCAGCCTGTTACGAAGCCTTTCTCACATGTCTGATGAGCTACGAATATAGCTCCGCGACGGTGATGCTTCCACGACAAGACTGCGATGCCGCAACATCCGACTTCGTCCGAGAGCGCGACGAATTCAAACAGACTATGTCAAAATTGGCCAGCTTAAGACGAGACGTCATTCTCATTCTGCATCCATCACATCTTAGATCAGCTCTAAAGCGCCAGGAACGAAAGCACGTAGAGAGGAGCCTAGTCACCGGCGTATCAAGAATGATTTTCTTCATGGCGGGGGGGTTATGTTTGTGCGGAGGTTGAGGTGAGGGTTGCGGTTTTGTGAGGGGTTGGGGAGGAGGACGGGGTGAGAGAAGGATGGGAGGGGTGAGGTGGATTTGTACTATTGCAGACTGTATGTCGAGCTGAACTATGTCATTCGCCAAAACCAATATGCTCACTATTACCAAAAGCAACAACCCCAAAGATAACTTTATATTTATATATCGCAGTATAAACACTAGAAGATCGAGCGAGTGAGTGAGTGAGTGGATCCTGTCCTGGTATCATATCATGCAATGCAATGCCGCAATTCCAAACCCAAACCCATTCCAATGCAACCAAAACCCCTCCCAACCCTCACCAACCCAAAAAGCAAAAGAGATTATGAAAAAAAGTCATCCAACGCCAGCGCTAAATCCTCAAAATGAATGTATGAACAAAAGAAGCCACCAAAAGATACAACAAGCCTAATCAAAACCACTACTTCACCAACAGCAATTTTCAAATTCTGTTTCTCTCTGGATTACTATAATTTCTCACCTCCTTCCTGCCTTCATCGTCAAACCCCGCACGCTCCATCAACTTTGTGAAAGTAGTGTTACTACTATCCGTTGTGAGTCTGTAGTTATTCTCACGCATGCCGGGCGCCTTGGGCGGTTCCAGGAAGCTTGGTGCAGGCATCAAGACGTCGATGGTTTCTGTTGATCCCGTTCGCGCTGGCTCAGGACGGTGCGAGCGAGTGCTGCGATGGGATTTGTGTTTGCGTCGAGGAGTGTGGCGAGGCGTTGTGTATGGGTCGTTGCTATTGCCTGCGCGGATAGCTGGCGGTGGCGGGGCAGGGTTTGATGGCAAGCCAGATGTGAAGCCAAAGTTCAACTTTGGTGTTCTATCCCACATGCTTTTTATTCTGGGGGTCAGACCATGGACTGGCTGAGGTTGATTCACCATGCCGGTTGCGGAGTTGGGAGATGGCTGCGCAGACTGTGAGCCGCGGCGAATGAAGTCCGTTCGGGCGGCGTGCTGGGGATCATAGATGGGGTCGCTGATTTGGCGCGCGACGTGGCCAAAGTCTCCTGAGTAGCGCTCCTTGGATTGGGACTCGCGGCGCTTCTTGATCACCCAGAGGAGACCGATGGTGCCGAGGGCGCCGATGACAATGCCAGGGAAAAATCCTGCAGCGAAGGAGCGCCCGTCGAAGCCGGATTGCGTCTGGACGGGTACAGCTGCGCACGAGCTTGTCTGGGATGCTGACGCGGGACGGGTGGCGGATGGTGTTGCGCTGGTGGAAGTTGGGGATGCTGAGGCGATGGAGTCCTTGAAGCACATGTTGCTTTTGCAGCTGTAGCCCAAGGGACAGCATTTATCTCCGCATGTTGGCAACGTCACTGAGTCTGTGTCGGCAAGATGCAGCTGGTTGTCAGGATGCAATGTAGCGTTGAGCTGGCTGATATCGCAAGTGATGGCCTGGATGACTGCGCAGTCCTGGCCGGTTGGACAGCATATGACCGACTGAACCGAGGCGCTGTTCAGAGATATGCATGATGTGCCTGTCGGACAGCAGAAGTCGGATGGGAGACCGTTTCCACACTGCTGTAAATTCGACTTGCCTCCACAGACTGGAGCTTGTCGCGCAAAAATATGGGAGGCCTGTGTCGTTGAAATTGCCAAAGAGAGAAGGAGGAGCGTGGATATCCTCGAAAGGCGTGGAAAGACTGATGTTGGAGCCATGGAGGCGGGTGAAGGAGGACTTGATACAGGAAATACAACACTGACGGTCGACCGGCGATCCTCGAGATGAGTTGAAATAAGACGGGTGTATTAAGGCAGTAATTGAAGAAACACAGTATGAAACAATTGACAGACTAAAGGAACGACAAACCTCGGGAGCATGTGTGGGTATATCTAATTCCACAATTAGACGTGAAGCGACACCGCCGCCAGCGAGTGACGTTGTTCATCGTGTGTTCGGGCTCTGTAGGCCGTACACCGCTGGGTGTCTCGTCGCCCAAGGTCTGCAAATAGAGCACTCGAGGCGCCGAGTGGACGACAGCAGCTGTATGGAAAGTGCAGCCATGGCCTAGCGGCGTAACAGTGGCAGATGACTCTTCGCAGCGTGTGGCTATGCGTTTGCGAGCAGTCGAGTGGATGAAACAATGTTGCAGGCGGCTGCTGTTTGGTCTGGAGCCAAAAATCGCAGGGGACACGTCGTGATTGGCCGGCGGTTTTAGCGCGAAGTGGTGCTGGGGAAAAAAGACGAGCTCGGCGGGAACGACAAGCCAGCGACTGCTGCTTCGACGCTTCCTTATTCAGCACTCGACAATATGATAATACGCTGCCTGGCCCAGCGGCCGGGCGCCCTCCAGCCCCTAGTAGCGAGAGCCTCACGTGTATGCACTCCACCGTGGTTGTGCAATGGGTCGATTGGGTACTGACGCCGGCATAGAGAGCGCCGCGATGCACCCGCACATACACGGTGCCCACGCTGCAGAACCACAACGACCTGCAGCGTCATGGGATTTCGGGGCTGCTCAGCAGAAAGGGTTTCAACACGGCCTACACCGTCTACCAGCAGCATATGATCGATGAGCTGAATGCATCGACCGATGGTACGCCGCGCTGGTCACATGTGGGATGAAGGGCAGACGCTCACTGCTCGCACAGGCACCCCGTACGAGAACCAGGAGCCCAAGTCACTCGTCATCGAGTTCGCCCGCGATCCTACGAAAGCCTACGCTTTCAACATTGCCAGCATGGCCTTCAACAACCACTTCTTCTTCCGCGGCATCAACGTGAATCCCGACGTGCAGTCGCAGCCGTCACAGGACCTTACCGCCCAGATACGGAAGGACTTCTCCTCGGTAGACACCCTCCGCGAGACTTTCCTGTCGCACGCAGAGGCCATGTTCGGCCCCGGCTTCGTGTGGCTCGTCCAGACCAACGACTCGCACATTGGCAGCCTGAGGATACTGCACACGTACCTTGCCGGCTCGCCGCTGTCTGGCGCACACTACAGGCGGCAGTCGCACGATCTGAACACACATAACGCCGACTCGTATCAGGCGCTAAACAAAGTCGGCTCGTTCGGCGCGGCGGCAAAGCAGAACAACCAGCCAAAGAAGCCGCTCGGCGGCATGGATGTGATACCTCTACTGTGTGTCAACACCTGGGAGCATGTCTGGCTGAAGGACTTTGGCATGCTAGGCAAGAGGAAGTACCTCGAGGCGTGGTGGGACAAAATCGACTGGGGCTTTGTTAGGGACAACGCGACTCTCATCTCCGGGAACGACCAAACCCCAAAGCAGTTTGAATATGAATAGCAGTGTAACCACTGCACATTGCATGTAGACTTATGTGTATAAGACAACCTGGGCGGGATGACTGCATGGGACGGTGTTGGGTGTGTTTCTGGCCAATCTCGCTGTACTACTACAAAACATCTCAAGCCTTGAAACTTGCAAGGAAGCCTGCTTCCCGCGCCTTCGCGCTTTCATGCTGGTCGTAGAAGGGTGGCCGCTGCCCGATTGCCCCGGTCTTGGCGACCGGACCCTCGATGCACACCTTGCACGCACGACAGCTGCACGAGAACCTTCACCAATTAGCACGTTGCAAACATGTAGCAAACAAGCGCAATGTCTACTCTGTTCACTCATGTTCCCTACACTTGCATCCCGTGTCTCACATGTCTGACATTGAATAGCCCGCAGCCCAGGGCCGCAGCCTCCAGAGCCTTCACCGGAACCCTTGCCATCGCATCCTGGAACGAAATATACCCTAGCTGCTAGGCTGATTCCCGCAACACGTTGTCTCTTTTGTCAGCTTGAGCCTCAAGAGACTGTCAGGTGGCCAGGTGCGTCCGTATAGCCGGCGTCATATGTGCCACACCATTGGCGCGCGTCTTGTCCGCCACACTGCCATTTTGTCAAGATTTGTCGAGGAAACTGACATGAACGCAACGTTCTGACATTGGAGGTGACATCAGCGACACATTGCGCTGACTGCATTGTCGCAGATACGGTAGGCGTTCTTCATATTACGATCGCCACGAGGCAGCAGAGTTGCGAGAGCTATCTGTCCTCTCAGCGAGTAACGAGCACCGCCTCAACCGCGCCCACGGCACACATGCGTGGATCCTCGCCGAGCCTGCAGTTCGACCAGGTCGGTCAACAGTTCGCTTTGCTGCATGTCTTCCCAGCATGGGACCAATCGCGGCGCACTGATCTCCGTTTCTGGAGTCCCGGTCAACGTTGCCCTGCGTTAGATGCGCCATGACCTCACGGCAAGCGCAGAATCACAGATCGAAGGAATTCGATACTTCTCGGGTAATTCCCCAGTGTCTCCACTCCAATCCTCTGCCTGTTCTTTCTGGACGTTTCATACCCAAAAATGATGGCAGTGCTCGACTCGATATTGCCTGTGGTTTCGTGGAGCTCTGCGCTTGCGCTCGAACTTTACCGAACTGCTGCCTCGTGCGAAAACGAGGCTGCGAAGGACTTTACCCACGCTGCGAGTGTAACCAACACTTTCGCCTCGACCCTGAAGCAGATCGGTACAATCATCAAGGAGGACGATCGTTTGCCTTCTCACGAGGTACGTTATCATATCGAATAGTAGCAAGATCATTCCGCTCCGCGGACAGGCCCCTTCGTTACGCCAAGGCTGTCCACTATGCCTGCTACCGCCTCTGGTCACACCGGATTCTGGAATACGCTCACCTTACGGTGTTGAATCGTCTAGTGCTTGTCTCTTCGCGTTCTAAACTTTTCAATCGCGATGCTTCTTTCTCTTCGTAAGGCTAACACAAGGCTTAGGCTATTGAGACATTAGAAGATATCATCGAGCAGTCTCAGTCTGTATCGACAGAGATCGAATCACTTGCATCTGTTGCCAACGAAGAGGAAATTGGTGCCAGTTATGGAAGCCACACTCTTACCCAACGGCTTTCACGGCAGGGCTCCCAGTCAACGACGAGAGTTGCTTACATGACAGCGCATCTTGATGCCTTGAGAGCGACACTATCCGTTCTGCTTCAGACACTCAACGCAGCCCAGGGCATTATCTGGTCGAAGTATGTACCCACTTTTCTCTTCCACAACGCCCATGGCGATGTCGACTCAGGCTCCTGGTGTGGCAGGCGCGGAAGCGCAAGCATAGTTGCGTACCGGCGGCCTTCATCAGATCCATCACTAGTTTAAGCCCACAACTAACGGAGATTAGGGTGCGACCAACGATATCACCACAACAGACAGCTAAGGCCGTCGCGAATGAGAGACTCCAGCTCGAGGCATTGATCACTGAACAGCAGCTATCGATTCTGTCCGCTGCGAGCCTACACGAGAATCTATCCTCTTCGAGATCGCTATTGTTGATGGAGGCAGACAGCTCTCAGAGCCTTGTAGCTGCAGGTCGTGGAGACGGCCCATGTCCGGCTGATCTTCATCGCTTTCAGCACCATGACGACCATTTTGCAAGCTTCGACAAGGCATCAGCAACTGTGCCGGACTGGCTGAAGGCCGTAAAGACCATTACTTTCTCCCAATCAGAGTATCTGTTGGACAGATGGACGAGCCTTCCACAGATTGAGTCTCAGTTGCGGGATCTTGAGCGAGAGGCGCGGATGCAGCAACGAGATTCACAACAGCCTATGGTAGAATCCGATAGCGAGGATGATCAAGATCACAAACAGAAACTAGCGGGTGCGGGCAGCAGACTGAGACCATCACAATGGTCTGGTGACGTCCAGCCACTGTTCACGGAAGCCAATGCCCGTCCCATCCTGCAACGGGACTCAAAATACGGACCGACAGCTCCCTTGTCGCCGGCTGCATCACCTCGAACTACCGGGAGCACTCTTGCCGCTCCATTCACCGAGCATGACTCGCCCACATCACCACGTTCAAGCATCGGAAGTCTTCCGGTCGAGGCAGCGGCCGCGGTAGAGGCGCAAGAAGAGGATGAGGACATTGATCTCGAGATACCTTGGCAGCTCTGTACACGCAAGCACTACTGGAAGTACATTGATGGAAAGATAGTAAGCCGTAACACCGACCAAGCGCCCTCGATTGCCTACCAGGAACGTGGTAGTTGGACCGAGATCATGGCCAGCTGGGTCTGCAAAGAGGCCATTAGAGAGGCAGGCTACAATTTCACACAGGTTCAGAAAGATGTGCAAGACGGACGGCGGACAAGGCTCGAAACATGCTTCTACATTGGACAGCCGCTTCAGTTTGAGAAGGTGAAACAGCTTGTTGAACGAACGGTCGAGATCTACCGTCAGAAGAAGCCACCGTCTCCAGCACCACGGGTGAGACGATCATCTTTCAATCGACCACCTCCGATTGATCGTGATCGGACTCCAGTGCCAACAAAGACGCACCCACCGATGGGAAGATCTACAAGCTCCATGCTCGTCCCTCATCCCCCACTAAGTCGATCTATATCTACACCTGGACCAGGACCACTGCCTGGTTTCCGTCAGATGCAATCCAACCTTCACATTCCCATTCCACCCGGGCCATACTCTACATCAATGCCCCAAGGCCCATACTCGCCACAGCCACAGCAAGGCCCATATTCGCCGCAACTCTACACCTCGCCGCAAATAATGTACCCTCCGAATCCAACCTTCAACAGTAACCCACAAGCCATAACGCCAAATCTCCAGCCGTATAATCTTAGCGTGCCGCAGTCGCCGCTCAGACACTCGCATTTGCACCCGAGGGGCAAGTATGACGACGATTTTACCACGAGCGAGTCGGACAGCGGAAAGGATAGGGAGAGGAGGAGACGGAGATCGAAGTCAAGGAGTAGGGATGTCAAGAAGAAGAGTCACAACAAGAGCAAGGCGGCGGGCGTGTTGATGGGAGTTGGAGGGTTGACTGCGTTACTGGATGGGTTAAGTGCGATATGAGGCTGCAAACTAGATGTTATGATTTTTGATGATGGTGATGAAAATAGATTTCCATGAGTTATGTATGATTGAATGACATTCAAATGATTTGCCATATTCTCATCTTCGTTCAAAAGATATATTCCATGATATCTGTCCATGTACAAATCCATATTTTCCCGATCCCCAAAAAAACGCCTCGCTATGCATCAATACACACGTCCACACCACAAACGCTCACCGACTATCAGGCACATCCGGCAACCTCTCAATCACATACTTCCCCTTGGCCACACTAACAATCGGCACCCCCGGAATCTTCCTAACCCTCCTCTTCAAATCGCGATCATTCGTCGCAACAAGATAAATCCGATGCTTCATCACCCGATCCACAATACAATCATCCGCATACGTACCCTTGTGATCGCACTTCAGTCGTTCCCAGCGCTCGTCGCGCGCAATGCGGAGCGCGATGCGGTATTTCGGACCGAGTTTCTCCAGCTCGGCCATGACGCATGATGTTATTATTGGCGTGGCTTTGGCGTATAGTAGGTCCATGAGCGCTTTGTCGAGCTCGAGTTTTGCGGAGACGGTGTGTGAGAGGAAGTTTGTGTCTACGAGGACGGAGTAGGGGGGGCCGAGGGCGGTGTTGGCTTGGAAGAAGAGGGCGGAGGAGACTTGTGGGCTGTGTGGAAGGATTGGTATTAGCTGTGGTGCGGGAAAGTGAGGGGATGGAGAAGAGCGTGGGCGATAGGGCAGAGAAGAGGGTGTGTTGGAGGGACGTACATTTCCCGCTTGGCTTGGGATTCTTTGAGCTTCTTCTCGGCGGCGATTTCGCTGGCCATTTGGTTCTTTTTGCTGCGGATGAGGGTTAGCTATGCGGTTGAGGGAGTTGTTCGTGCTGTGTCGCATACAGTCTGGCATCGCGTTGGCCTAGGAATGTTAGC
Organism: Paraphoma sp. B47-9; assembly: GCA_001748405.1. Classification (NCBI taxonomy): domain Eukaryota; kingdom Fungi; phylum Ascomycota; class Dothideomycetes; order Pleosporales; family Phaeosphaeriaceae; genus Paraphoma; species Paraphoma sp. B47-9. The sequence continues at coordinate 108,660 of BCLK01000049.1, forward strand.
GATGGGCTGGATCGATACTTCTGCCAGACGTACCAATGACCCTCTTCACCTGCGCAAATTTGCGCGTCTTCTTCTGTACACCCATGGCGGCGGCGGCGTGGTGTTTTTAGGACGCGGTGGCAGTATCGATAGTGAAGCTCGAACTTTTTGGCGGAGCAGCGAATGCCAAGAGTTCGGTCGGCGAAAATGGAGAGAATGGCCGACGCACCAGTGACGCCTGCGATCCAGGGATGGGCCGCAGAGCCATTTTTAGATTAGCAGCCACGCAGGGCCATTTGACACCTGCATGTTGTGGAAGCCCTTGTTGACTTTTCTGCTAGTCGCAAGCCGTCAGAATCGCTTTGCTCGCAATGCGCAACACGTCGCTTTGAGCGCAATAAGTCGATCGCATTGCTACAGTCTTCTCGCTATTCATCCCGTCGTCGCATGCAAATTGCGACATTCCGATCGCTAGGCAAACACCAAGCGAGCCAGCCGGGCGCTCAGACTCGTTGCCCAGCACGATCCTCGACTCCGCCCCTGCAGCCCCGTCTTCTGTCCTCCACCCACACCCGTCACCCACTGACTGCTCCACCTTGAGCAGCTTCCACTCGTTCAAACCCAAATTCGGTCCTATCGTCGCCTGGTCTATCCTCTCACTCTCTCTGCGCCTCGGAAACTCGACTCCTGAGGCGGCAACACGAATACGGGCACGCCTTTTGCCGCGCCATCCATCCCCTAACGCAACCTCGCGCCCAACCCGCCCCGCGACCGCTCGTCTCAACTCTCCTTCACCACACTCGCCATGCGACCCTCAGTAGGCCTCGTGGGCCTGCTGCTCGCCGTCACGCCCGCACTCGCACAAGTCACAGACCTGCCAAATCTGTCCAGTCTCTCAGCGCCTGATGGCCAGGGAGAATCCAGTGCGGCACCACGGTCGTCGGCACCACCATCGTCGGCCGCGCGCACAAGCGCTCCACAGTCCTCTGCCCAGTCGACAGCCGCACCACAGAGCTCTGCCGCTGCGAGCCCGACCAGCAACGAAGCCTTCCCCACAGTATCCCGACCCGGCGGCCCTGGTGTAGTGCTGTCAGGCCTCCCTACGCTCGCCGGTGTTGGTGTGCCAAATCAGAAGGTGCCGGACACCGCCGCGGCACCCTTTATGCAGAAGTCCGACCTTCCCGATGGAACCGTCTTCATCTGTGTTGGCGCAATCCTCGCTGCCCTGGCCGCCGCGGTGCTCGCATGGCGTGGTCTTGTCGCGTGGTCGTTGCATCGCTCCGTCAAGCGCGCCGCTATGGCCCAAAACATGGCCGATATGAAGGCTATGTCAGCAGTGCCTGGCAAGAAGCGGGGTATGTACAATGTTGTGGGTGCCAACTCGACCATGTCCCTAGACCATCTTTCCGCTGCACCCATTGGAAGCTCCAAGACGTCAAAACCATTCGCGCAGGCTCCTGGTGGCACGCCGCCTGGCAAGTCGGCCTCTTCTTTGTTCTTCTCTCCTACTGCAAATAGCGCGACTGGACTGCGAGACTCGGTGAACCGCTCGTCGACTTACCTCCCCGCCGGATACTACGCGACTGGCAATGCCGCTCCAGCACAGGGTTCGCCCATGACACTTGTCGGCGGGCACGGACAGAACTTGTCGGTCCACTCGTTGGCAACCCCAGGAAACCGCTTCAGCCGCCACTCTGGAATCTCACCGCCCGAGTCACCATCTCTACCACCATCAAGAGGAACCTATGGCCGTGGACCACCGTCTCGCGAAGGCTTGTCGATGTACAATCGCAACAGTGTTGCAACACTTGGTACGCCGAGGGACACCAGGAGCGGGGTGTATAGTAGCAACGAAAACATGAGCCAGCTGTCGCTGAACGTCCCCGGCGGAACCACTGTGGCAGGCGGCCGCGCACCCAGCGCGTACCTGGAGGATCTCTTCGAAAACCACGGGGCCGGTCCAAGAGAACGGTTCTAGAAGGACCTCGAGCAACAACCTGTCAAGCCGAGATCCCTGAGCGTGCGTGAAGTAATCAGGAGTTCGTCCATGGCGTGTCGAACTGCGTATGTCAGAGGGTTGCAGCGTGCCCGGACCGTGGCACTTGCGCCCGTGAAATATGCTCCGCTGACGGCGACGAAAGAGTGTCCAGAAGACGAGTCAAGTTGAGAAGTGGAAAGTGTTGTTATTGTTTTGGCAGCGAGCGCAAGGGTGGTTATGTACAGCCTTGTCCGCTTTTGCGTCACGTACCTGATACTCGTGTTGAGGTTCCCTGCATGCGCTAGGTTTCGTCGCTTTTTGTGGGTCTTGCATGTTGTGGTACCGGGTTGGGGTTCCGAGATCTTGATATCCTCATCTTTATACCTTTCTTATTCCGTCGCTCATTGTTTATAGAGAATGCGAACGGTCGCTATCTTCTCATTTGGTGGCAGAATTCAAGGGGCGTGTTGGGCGTTTTTGGCGTGAGGAATAGCGAGGGATAGGAGCATTGCTGGTGTATATAGTAAAACTGTGTATAGTGTAATGAGACGAGTCGGAGAAGTGACAGCATACTTTTGGGTGCAGTGTAAGAGGGCCTTGCTTGTATTGGGACCACCAGAGTGTGAATCGATGAGGCTGGATACAGCATAGAGTTAGTTATACGACGTGCCGTGTGGGACGTGCTGAGAACGATGGTTGGTCTAGACAGCCGGAGATCAAGAGGGGACCCTCGACAGTCCATCGAACCACAATCTCACTCACAGAACCTTATCTCTTACATGCAATACAGGGAACTGGGTTTCGTTGGTGACGTGCCTGAGTGCCTGAGCAAGTGCTTGCACAGCTGTACTTGACAGCTGACGCTAACAGACGTATGTACCACAGGCGCCTATGCGCGTAGCCACCACATGCCAGGCACAATATAACTCTCAGAGATACAATGCATTTCTTCACATAGTCATTACATCGCCAGCGAACGAAAGCTGGTCATGTTTGTCAACAATCAGGATTCACATCGAGCCCCGCCAAGATTGCTAAATCCGATCGCACCGGGACGTGGGGCAAGATGCATACGTCGAGGCGATTGGACGTCATCCCGCGAAAATTGAAGCCGCAAATCGGATCCTGCAACTCCACCAACGCAAAGCAGTCTACCCTGTTCTGACTGGTAAGAATTGAGTGCACATCTAGATTAGCTACAGATTCGCGCTGTTGTACTAACAGCCGGCAAGATCCCGTAGCCATTGGCGCGTTACACGTGCAAGACTACCCCTCATTGAGTCACTCGTAGGGGAATCCCAGACGCGCCAGTATCTGCTGTAGCAAAGCTGTACACGACGCAACGACACACAAAACCCACGTCTAGCCCACATACTCCTGCAGAGAGCGTTTAGCCCGACCTCCACTACACGTCTCCTCGGCCAATTGCAGCAGTCGGAAAGCACACTTTGCATCTGTCCTCGGACGCGACCATTAAAACCCTGCCAGTTGTTACTGCAGCGCGCGTTTGAACACTGCAAACCCCGGATTGCGTGCTAGCATAAAGCAATGGACCTGGTCAACTCGTACGTTCTAGTCCCCTCTCTTCAGCCCCTCCCGCTTTGCCAGTGTAACCATGGTCTTCATTCAAGATGAGAATGAGAATGGCGCGAATGGTGTCGCAACTAGACCGCGACAGGGAAGCAGGAGTCTTCCAATGATGACTGACACATTGGGATACAGTTTGAACGACCGGTTGCTGTTCGCGGTACCTAAAAGTATGGGCCTGCACTACTTTGGCTCGAGGTATGCTAACGACGAACAGAGGGCCGCCTCCACCAAGTTTGCCTCGACCTCCTTCACGGCTCGGACATCCAGTTCCACCGCCACTCGCGGCTCGACATTGCGCTCGTCAAGAACCTCCCGCTCGCTCTCGTCTTCCTCCCCGCCGCCGACATCCCCACATTCGTCGGAGAAGGCCGCGTCGATCTAGGCATAACAGGGCGCGACCAGGTCGCCGAACATGAGTGCGTAGTACCACCAACAGAAACCACTGGAGTCGAAGAGCTTCTCGATCTCGACTTTGGAAAGTGCGCGCTGCAAGTACAAGTCCCGCAGAAAGGAAGCCTGGCTAAGCCAGAGGACTTGATTGGCAAGAATGTGGTTACGAGCTTCACAAATCTGGCTGAGCAGTACTTCCGCAAATTGGAAGCAGAACAAGCAGGCACAGCGACAAACGGCGACTCAAACGGCCAGGCGAAGCTCAAGACGGTCATCAAATACGTCGGCGGCAGTGTCGAGGCAGCATGCGCGCTAGGTGTCGCTGACGGTATTGTCGATCTAGTCGAGTCGGGCGAGACCATGCGCGCCGCAGGCCTGAAAGCCATTTCGACAGTCATATCTTCGAGCGCGATTCTTATCAAGTCGAAACACGCATCGGACCCAAAGCTCGTTGAGCTCATCACAGCCAGAATCAAGGGTGTTATTAGTACGTCCCTTCCCCCTCCAAATCCCTATTCTCCTAGAACCCATCCTATCCCATCTTCTTGCCAGTTCACTAACACTCCACGCCCCAGCCGCCCAAAAATACGTCCTCTGCACGTACAATGTCGAGCGCTCGAAACTCGACGCCGCGCGCAAAATCACACCGGGTCGCCGCGCGCCGACGGTCAATGCGCTCGAGGAAGATGGATGGGTTGCGGTGCAGGCTATGGTCTTGCGCAAGGAGATTGCGATTGCTATGGATAAATTGACGGAGATTGGCGCGAGCGATTTGATTGTGACGAAGATTGAGAACTCGAGGACGGGGGATTGAGATATCTAAATAGGGGTTGGGAGGGATCAGGTGGTCTATAGAGGGATTGGAAGGGGTATATTGCGCAACGGTGAGAGGAAAGAAGGGAGAAAGGGAGGGAAAGAGAAGAAATGAGGGTAGATGTGCGGATAGATGTGGACTTGATATGTGTTGTGGAAGTGATGTCTAAATGATTATTGGAATAGAAGCGTCGGCGTAGAGCCGGTTGCCAAAAATGATTGCATTCAACTTGTTCTTTATACGACATGTGCATATCTTGCGTTGAAAATTGAAGTGCATTACGATCAAAACCTATGCACTTCACTATCACCGCCTTCATCGGATATGATGGAAACTTGATCAAAGCAGCGACGCGCGGAATCACAGTTCACTCATTCAGACTCAAGTTGCGATATAGAAAGAACGATATGTATTTTGTCTTCTTGTATACAAGGAAAGATCAAGTGGAGATGCACATAAACCAAACGCACCATTAAACTCCTTCCCTGCCATACCAAACTCATCCCTTCACAAAACCCACTCAAACCAACTCCATCGCTCAATCATTACACAATCTCATTCCACTCCTCTCCCCTTCTCCAATCCAATGCGCCACACTTAAGCAACCCAACCCACATCCCTCACCCCTATTCCTCCAAGCCCAATCTTTCATCCCAAATGCTCAGAACTCACTCGATATCAATCTTCCTCGCCCTCCCCCCCTCCATCTTCGGCACCACAATACTCAACACCCCATTCTTCAAACTCGCCTTAACAGCATCCTGATCGACTCTCGCCGGGAACGCAAAGCTACGATGAAACTCGCCGACGCTGCGTTCAGAAACCCAGATCTTTGTTTCCTGGTGGTCGTTGGACTTGGTGCTGAGTTGGTTGTTGTTGTCGGATGGTGTTTTTGCAACCTTGGTTGAGGAAGAAGAGTCGTTGGTGGGTTCGTCCTCAACACTAGGTTGATGAGACTGTTCAAGTTTCTTCTGTTCCACCCCTCCCTCAATCCACCCCCTCGGCCTTTCCCCTTCCTCTCTCACCTCCTCATGGCGCCCAGAAATCGTAAGAGTATTATTATCCGTCCACTCGATATTAATATCCTTCTGTTCCATACCCGGTAGCTCGCCGTGCAATTCATATCCCGCGTTTGTTTCCTTGACGTCGAATTTGGGCGTAAACGAGCGCACGGATTTGAGAGAGCGGTCCAGGTCGCGGAACGCTTGGCGGTCGTATTCGTCGAAGAGGCGGAACATGGGGGCGAATTCTTGCGTGAAGCGTGGGAAGAGAGACATTGTTGCTGGTGTTGTTGAGAGGTTGCGAGTAGGAAGAAGTGTTGGCTTTGTGATGCGGTTCAAGTGTTTTGGAACTTGGCGAATGGTTGTGCGCAGTGGTTGCATGAATATGTGTTGTTTGCTTTGTTGTTTTGATTTGGTGAGCGCTTGAATGGGCGTGTGTCGACGTGCTTTATATACAGTGGAAGTGAGGTTCTCGAATCATCGTGATAATAATCGAATGCTCGTTGTTGTGAGGGGGTGTTGGATGATCGAAAGATGAAGAAATTCGGAGAAACTTCGGCATCTTTCGATTGCGCGATGTTTGACGTCAGAAGCATAAGTATGTCTCCTGATGGCATGACAGACCCCGCTCCAGGGAGATAATTGTCCAACCATTCTCGAATGCTGACCTTGTCTGTGGAGCTGCATGGCCCAGCTGTACGGCTACTGCTCTCTAAGTTTCGAGCACGAGATCACGTGCTGGAAACATTGCCAGTTATTCGTCGAAGCTTTGTGGTGTTGACGCCATGTTGATGCGAAGGATGAATCCGGAGCTCCTCAATCGCCGATAACTTCCAACACCATGGACAAACAACAGAACATTCGAGATGCTGCCGTCATGCCGTTCCAGCCGGTCGGTGTGGCCTGCGTGACAGCATTCGAAAGCGCATAGGATCAGAAGTCCCAATGATCACGTCTTAGCCATGGATATCCCGGATCCCAGGGTCTCGATACGTCTCAAGCTGATTCCGGCCTCTCCGGAGCAGGTACTCAATCGTGCTAAAGTCCTTCTTGCCAACATCTAGGTGCTTGCGGAACTCATTTCTGCGTCTTATCAGCAATCACAGTCATTCAATCAATAGCACGCCTTTCGTACCTTGCAAAGTCGCGAAAGTGATGTCGTGTATCCTACTAATTTCAGTAAAGTATTTGTAGGGTTTGTGATATGTGATACGTACATTCGGCTTCTCTTTCAATGCTCGCAGGCACTGTCTGTATAGTGATAGTACATCTCTTTGAAGCCCTGATAGTCGTGCCATGATGAGTTCTGATGGTCAATGAACGGAAGGAAGCTCTGCACGAGGTCGGCAAACATCAGATGTCGACAGCCACTTGAAGGCCCGTGCTCCTTTCTACGCGAGGACTAGGCTCGCCGCGATGATGACGACTTGAACGTGACGTCCTCGAAGTTCGCATGTTCATCAGATCGCAAAAGGATGGCTTCGCAGCGTGGAACATCGCTTGTTGCCAACAATCTGTCGTCAAGCCGCAAGGTCTAGAACGGTGGCCTACATGCACCCCGCTCGCCAGCATCTGCAGTGCCAGCGAACACATTTGGCCAGCTCCCTTATGATGGCCTGGCGCGCTCATGCTGCAATCACAATCATACATGGAAGGGACGTGAAGAGACCATTTGAATATCCATCGCAAACTTGAAATTGATTTGATTGTGTTACGATCCGTGCTCGTTGAGTCTTCGTCTTCAGCCGAACTATAACCCACAATACGATCCTATCAATCCCACCTTTCCAATTCTCAGTTTAGTAAATACATCCCAATAATTCTCAGTAAAAACAATTTAATCCAACACATATCATAACACATCCCACCTCCAAACCAGCACGTCGCGATACCGTGCCCCACAGCCGTCGTACCATCATCATGCCCAACTACGACATCTCTTCATCCTCATCGCCATTATCAGACCTCTTCCTTTTCTTCTCGTTGTACTTCTCGTTGTACTGCGTCCATGGATCAGGCGATGTAGGACCAACTGTATCGTCATGCTGTTCGTCCTCTGTGTTGATCACAGATGGGGGCGGTGGCGTGTTCGGTCTCGAGGAGGCGATGTGTGTAGGGAGATCTCGGGTGGGAGATCGATGTCCTTGGATGTCTCCGTCTTCGGTCGTTGAGGCGGCTCCGTCGTTGTCAGACTCTTGCGAGTCTGAGCTTGAATGGGCTGCCAATGGTTAGTTGAAGTTGAGTATAGAAGAGGTTGTATGGTGAGGGGAGTTGTCAGAGCCTTGATCGGGCGTGAAGGCGCGCTGGGAAAGTGTATGACCGTCTTCGCTAACATCTTGATCGTACACTTCGATCACCGTCGTACATCGCGGTTGGAATGGGCACGTACTCTGCGCATTGGCTCGATTGGCCGGACCATCACGAAACTCTATCAGGGCCGCAACGTCAACCGTTGACACCAGATGTGTCTCTGCGCTACTGAAATGGCGCCGGAATGTGCCTGGCCTACGTGCAGGCAATTGATGAGGTCCAGCAGTCACTTCGCCTGGGACTGGCTTGGGGTCTGGGACCTCTTCGAGAGAGATTTCGATTTTTGGCGGTCTAGGCCATGAATTCTGCTTGCCATTCTGATGGAACAGAGCACCGGCCCCGATGAAGTCCGTAGAGTCGACTCGTTTGTGTTGACCGGGACAAGGGGGCATAGAATGCGCCCTAGATTGCTCACGCGGCTTCAAGAGATCGGAATAGATGTCGGAGCACGTGGAGGGAGTGGCAGAGGCCATTTTATGAGAAGGTGTGGTCGAGCCCAAGTGTGGTAATGGTTCTTGTCTGAGTTGGAAAGAGCAGCGATGGTACTCGATACTCGATATCAGTGTGTGGTTGAGTCTTCATCGATGGGGATTAAATCTACTTTGGAGACGGCGCGGACCGAGGATAAATGTATGGTGAAAGCATGGCGGCACATGCACAAGAAAGGGACAAATACAATGACGAAAACCATACGAAACGACGGTGAACTCGTGGCCTCCAGTGCGCGACGGCCACGCTTTCGCATCCATCCAGGGTCTGAAATGAAGAGTTGGTTCCCAATTGAACGGGCAACCAATCGTCGTTGCAACGGGTACACCGAAGGCGCCGAGCAGATCCCAGAGACATGGTATACCATTGATCAAAAGCGGCCCGTCGAACGCCTTTGCAGAACCACGTTTCGGTGACAGTCTCCGGGAAGATAGCCTTGCTGCAAGGCGGGGGTGGACCACCTACCACACCTCCAATCAGGCTCCGACTAGCGACCATAAAGTTTAGATTGAGTCGGTAAGAGCGGTCTGTATAGAAGAAAGGTGACGACAACCTGTACACCAAACCGGTTTCATTCATGATGGCTTGCGACCTGTTCTCCTGCATTAGGGCTTATCTGACAACGAAACGAGTTCGCGCCGAAGTGCAAGAAAAAGGGTGTGGATTGTGCTCATGGCACGTTATCGTGACATTTTGCGAGAACAGAAGAACTGGATGGGAGACGGAGGTAGAGCGAAGTCTCAGAGCTCCAACAGCGGAGATTCCTGAAGACAAAGCCGTCACCGCGGTCTGCGCTGTTTCTACGGTCATAGTATGAGGCTCTTCGTCCCAGGATCCTGTCACCCCTGGGGAGGGGGCTACATGGCGTGCATGTGCAGGGAAAGTCTCCACCGCCTCGTGTCCCGGTGGGATGGTCAAGCATTAGACTGAAATTGCGAAAGCATACTGCGTTAGCAGGTCGACGAGGCAGAGCCAATCCCTTGGTGTACTGCACGGCCGATGGTGCATGCAAGAAATGAAGGTAAAACCTAGCCACAGATCTTTCGGACCATGGATTCTTTCAACATCGCAGCGAGAGTGGCCGCAAAACAATCGTACCCTATGCGAGATCTCACTTGTGCTACTCCGCGTGGAGCAGTGAGTGTACACCCGAGACTGATCAAAAGCGTTCTGACAGTTCGTCGCACGGCATCAGGATCCTTGTGTGACGGGTTGTGGGCAAGGCCATGCGTTCCCCAAGCAGACCGGCTTTCTCCACACCAAGGGAAAGTGGAGCACACCACTCACCGGACATGCACATGCAAGCCTCATGTGCCATAAAGGGATGGGGACACTGAAATCTCCGTCCAACGCCATGCAACCGCTTGTGGAGTGCGAACGAGCCCGATAGGCTTTGGCATATCTATCTCACCGCAACTTTCCTTGCGACTGTCTGCATCACTACGAAGCGAGCAGTTGTGGGGGTGTTGCTTCGGTACACCACACACATCGCTTGGGGAGTGACTAATCAAGCGAATGTATGCTTAGCGCATGCAAGATGTCGATTGCGTCCATGATTGGGGCCATAGCCTTGCTGGTGATCATTTTGAGTGATAAGATAAATCGACATGGCTGTCTCGTTTTGGGACGAGTATATGCGGTGTGAAGCGGTGAAGTGATGAAGAGGGTACGTGGGGTTCTGCACGAAGCACAGCAAGACAGCGCAAGCAAGCCCGCCATCTCTCGAGTTTGAGAAGCGGGTAACGCGTGGAATCGTTCGTTGAGCATTGTTGGAATAACGTGAAACGACACTCGGCTCTGACCGATGTTGAACTCCCACTTGCAAGCTCGCCAACGTCTTTCGTCATCTGTGTCAATTAGCCGGAGGAAGCATAGAACTTCCAGAAGCTCGAAGTTGGTTTTGAGCCGCACCATCCTTCCTCGCCCAGGATCGTGCAGTGATTGCAGTGCAAATCATGCCGCTCCACACCAAAAGCAGAGGTGCGGCACAGTTGGGCCCTGGCACGCCATTCGTCAGAAGGATGCGGAGTAAGTGCACGCTTGACGGGACACATGATTGCTTGTAGACTGGTGTCAATTAGTTGCTCGGCGATGTGCGAGCCACAGAATTGATGGGGAGAGGTTGTGTGACCGGTCAACAAACAGCGGTGGAAGAGACGAGGATCGGCAGTAGCCCACGATGTCGATTGGAAGGTGCGACATGCAACACCAACGACTGCTGGTCCTGGCAAGTGATCGACAACTGTATTACCAGAAACAGCACAACCACAATCGTCACTAACAATGAGCGTAAGTTGAAGTCGCGGCAAGGCCGGAATTACTTTTTGCGACATGCTGGACACATGTATATGCATATACCCTGGTATATCTCTGAGAACACGGAAACGCCGATCCTCATCCAAGTCATGCGCTGTAATAAGAAAATCGTTCCGTGAATGCTTTTAGTGGCCGTTGACGCCAGAAAGAGACCTCCTCTTGGACACGGCCTGTGCGAGCTCCTCGAGCACCTTTTCGGTATCTGCCCAGTTGATGCAAGCATCGGTAATGGAAACGCCGTACTTGAGGCCTGGAGATTTTGTTAGACCCCGCATGCACAAGCACGAATGCAAACTTACCCTCCCGTCCCTCTTTGGGTACCTTCTGGTTGCCCTCGTTGATATTGCTCTCAATCATGACACCCATGATAGCAGTCTCGCCCGCCTCGATCTGCTCGGCTAGCGCATGCGCGACCTTGGGCTGGTTGTTGTGGTTTTTCTCGGAGTTGCCGTGACTGCAGTCAATCATCAAACGCGCATTGAGGCCCTTGGACTCGAGCTTCTCCCGCGCCTCCTTCAAACTCTTCGCGTCGTAATTTGTGCCCTTCTTTCCACCACGGAGAATGACGAAGCAGTCATCGTTGCCAATGGTGCCAACAATGGCGACCACACCAGGCTTGGTAACGGAGAGGAAGTGGTGCGGGTGCTTGACGGAGCCAATAGCGTCGACGGCAACATCGAGAGTGCCGTCAGTGCCGTTCTTGAAGCCGACGGGGAAGGAGAGACCTGAAGCAAGCTCGCGATGCAGCTGCGACTCGGTGGTCCGCGCGCCAATAGCTCCCACACTCAGCATATCGGCCAAGAACTGGGGCGAGATTGTGTCGAGCATCTCGCTAGCCAGAGGCATGCCCCTCTCCGTCAAGTCGACGAAGAGCTGCCGCGACACGCGCAGGCCCTTGTTGATCTTGAACGAGTTGTCGATGTCCGGGTCGTTGATGAGACCCTTCCAGCCGACGGTCGTGCGCGGCTTCTCGAGGTAGGAGCGCATGACAATGAGCAGGTCATCCTTGTACTTCTCCTTCAGCACCGTCAGGCGGTCGCAGTACTCGAGCGCGGCCTTGGGGTCGTGGATGGAGCATGGGCCGATGACGACGAGCAGTCTGCCCTGGGCGTCTTTGCCCTGGACAATGGCGACGGCCTCATCACGGCCCTTGAGCACAGTCTCTCTTGACTTGGCCGTCTGCGGGATCTCGCTCTGCAGCAGGTCGGGCGGGGTGAGGGGATTGTAGCCGCGAATGCGCCAGTCCTCCGAGTTGTGCGGGTCGCCAACGGCTGGGTTCTCAATGTGGAACTGCGGAGCATGGTCAGAAATAGACGGCCACCAGATGCTGGCATTCGCAACATACAGACATGGCGATTCTTAGCAACGAGAGTGAAGCTCAATTGAAGCACCCGGCAGAAAAGAACGCGCACCGCAAATATATCATCTGAGTCAAATTGTCGCCTCTGGCCGGGACCCTTTGTGACTGCGGGATCGGCGTTATGACGTTGCTGTGATTGGCTGCCACATTCTTTCCCAGCTCTGACCGTACGACGCGGTGCATGGGAGTGCCTAGGTCGCGGGGCTTGTTCGACGGACAACACAACAAAGCCAGCCATCACTGTACATATCCAGCATGTTACGACCACAATACCTGCACTGCCACTACACGTGCCCGAATATGTCGCCGTGAGAAGAGCACGTCGCTCGTCGGAGCTTGTGGCCTCGCGCATGTGACTGCGCTGAACGCCCGCAGCCATTGTGCGCGACCTTAGCTTTAGAGCTTGGCTGTCGATGTATCGCCCGTCTACGGACCATAGACCCGCTGAATGGCTCTTCCACCATAGCATTGGCAGTTTCTGCATAGCCTGTCGAGCGCAATAGAGACGTAGAGGTAAAGTGTGGGCAACTACGTCACAACCATGACATCTCGACTACTCCACCATGACCTGCGCCAGCATGTCCATCTCAATTGCAGCTCGTCTACCCAAAGACAGATATCTCCAATCTACCCACTAACGCTAGAGACAACACAATGAGCGGCCTCGACTATGCCTCACTGGCCTCCATCCCCATCAGCTACGCAACCTGCTCGCTCGGTAGCCCCAACAATCCTCCACCCCTCCTCGACCGCTTCCACGCAATATCCGCCGCCGGCTTCGCTGCCGTCGAACTCAGCTTCCCCGACATCCTCTCGTACGGCGAAACCCTTCTCGGCCACGCGGTATCCCCCAACAACTACGACGAACTATGCACCGTCGCCGCAGCAATCAAGCAGGAATGCGACAAGCGCAATCTCAGCATCATGATGCTCCAGCCCTTTGCCAACTTCGAAGGCTGGCCCCCAGGCTCTGAGGGCCGCGAAGACGCCTTCTCGCGCGCAAAAGGCTGGATCCGCATCATGCAAGCCTGCGGAACAGACATGCTACAAGTCGGCTCGACGGACACACCGCTCGAGAAACTAGACCAGAGCCAAATCGTGCCCGATCTACAAGAGCTGTGCGATTTGCTGCACCAACATGGCTTCCGCTGCGCATACGAGAATTGGTGCTGGAGTACCCATGCGCCGGATTGGAAGCATGTATGGAGTATCGTTGAGGCGGTCGATCGGTCGAATATCGGGCTTTGTTTGGATACATTCCAGACGGCTGGGGGCGAGTGGGCGGATCCGAGAAGTGCGTCGGGGTTGTTGGAGGATGTGTCACAAGAAAATTTGAAGGAGCGGTTCAAGAAGAGTCTTGATGATCTGGCCCGCACAATCCCAAAGGATAAGATCTACCTCCTCCAGATTAGCGATGCGTATAAAGTCCCAGCACCGCTTGAAGACCAAAGAGACGATGCTGGCCTGTTGCCGCGTGGACGATGGAGTCATGATTTCCGACCACTGCCGTATAATGGTGGGTATTTGCCTGTTGTTGATGTTGCACGGGCGGTGTTACAGACGGGATTCAGAGGGTGGTTTAGTTATGAGGTATTTGATGGCGGCGAAGATGGGAAACGGAAGGATGTTGACATCATCGCGTATGCGCGGGCCGCGAAGAATGTGCACGGGAGGTTGGTGGCCGAGTGTGCTGGGCATGAAGTCCCTGAGCTCACGGCGACACGGTAAGTGAGTTAGTGATGAGAAGCGGGGGTGAGGGATGCGAGATTGAGCTAGGTAACTTAAAGGGCAAAGATGCAAAGAAGAACTCATTTGGCATTACAATAACAAAAACACATCAAACAATACCCACTACCCTATCCTCCACCCTCAACCCCATCCCATCCCATCCCCTCAATGAACTCTTCACAACCCACAACACGCCCCCACCACCGTACTCGCAACAACACTACCCAAAACAACATCCGTAACCAAAACAACCACCACCATCGTCGTCCTCGTCAACCGAACATGCTTCTTCTCCGTCCGACTACCCCACTCATCAGCACATCACCATCAACACACACGACCAGGATACGCGCACCATCCAGTCTGCCCCGCCTTCGTCGTAGTCGTCACTTTCGTCGCCCGAGACTTCGTCACAAGCGTCGTCTTCGCCGAGCCACAATTGACGCCCGGGTACGGATACGGACATCGATGATCATGTGGCAGGACAGACGTGACGATATCGATGTCGTGGGTAGATGTCGGCGACGAAGTACGTTCCCGCGACGTTGACGTAGGAATACGAAAACGAGTGGAAGAGGGTAGTTTATCCGTGATAATCGTCTTTTCAATCGTGAGTGTACTTGTGGACGTACTCATTCCCATACTCTCAGTCTGATCGTGCAATGCGATTGAGACGAAAATCTCGTCGGCGTGATGCTCAAGACCCGGAAGGTTAGATGGCACGATTGGGGCGTTTAGTGCGCGCGGTAAGAGGGGTCCGCGGTTGGGATCTGACCAGGCGATTGTTGTGATGGGGATTATTTCGAGCATTGTTGATGTTGGCGTTGATGAGGGGAGGGTGGGTGTTATTGGTTGGATTAAGAGCGGGTTGCTGGGAGGAGGAGGTGGTGGTGTTTGGGATTTGTTGATTGGTGGTGTTGATGAATCTGGGAGGCGCGAGAGGGGCGTAGTTGGGGAAGGTGTGTTGGCGGCGGAGGAAAGTGTTTCTGAAGCGATTGGGTTGGATGAGCGGGGATAGGGGGCGTGGATGGGCCAGTTCCATTCCCCATTCATGGAGGCTTGTGATGGTAGGGCACTGGGTTTCGAGGATGGGCTGGGATTAGGTTTGGGCTGCATGGCTGCGCTGGAGCTAGGGATTGCGTTGACGATTGAGCTTGATGCTCGAGGGGCGGGACTGTGGATGGGGCCCTCCATTTCAGAGCGCATAAGAACAGTGGATGTTGATACTTTGGACGAAGGCCCCATGCTGGACGGCGCTGGTCCTGGTAGACCAGGTCCATATCGCAGGAGTGTGCTGCTTGATGCTGGTGGACTAGCACTACCGCCTACACCGCTAACACCGCCTACAAGGTTGACAGTGCTCGATGAAGGGACTCCTTTGGTAACAGTCTTTGTGATATGTACCGTTGTGGTTCGGTTTGCAGCCTTCGAAGTCAGCGATTGAACAACGCTGGCTGGCGTGGGATATACAGTAACGTACTCAGTCACGTACACCCACTCAATTGGCAAGCTTGACGTTATGGCTTTTGCTTCTGGAGTTGGAGATGCTTTGCAGTAGTTCCCATCCTTGCGAACGAGTGCTACACTTGCATGGATTAGGGAGAGAAGTGAAATGAGAGTTCTCATCATCTTTGAAGATTTGCGCTAGGAGTAAATGGAACGACGATAATAGGGAGTGCAGAATATCAATCTGTGGGAACAGAAAAGGATGAAGGGTACAATTTCAAGCGATACCTAAGAAGTGCTTTTGTTTGGCTGCTCCATGTTTGCGATGTCGATGTCTGTCTGCGAGACAAAGAGTCCTGTTACAATGTGCTTGATCTGACCGGTATGGACGACATTTGTTCGCAACTCTGTAAACCAAAACCTCATCCCACTGGTTACTTGGTCTTCGTTGATGCTCGTAAACGACATTGTGCACCGTCGTCTTAGCTACCCAACATCACAATTGCTCGCACTTTGGAAATGGAAGGCGCTCGTCGCGGGTCGTGAAATCGCATCTCGTGCCTTGAGATGGTGATCGCACATCGTTAGCAGGCTCGTTCCAGCGCATGCTACCAAGATGCGAGAGGTGCTGTACGAATGGTTCTTGCAGGATACCAAGGTCATTGGGCACGGGGGAAAAGCATTGCCTCGTCGGCACATCTTAGTCCGGCTGGAAGTAGCTATCAATAAACTATAGGCTCGTCGCTGTCGAGATCATGGTCAGAGCGTGCTGTTGGTGTTGTGAGGATAGTGAGGAAGACTGCTTGGAGTTCAAGGGCCGATCTCCCCACCACCAACACGGAGGCTGTCAAAGCGCCCAACAACCGGCCCGCACTCCGCATTCTCCACGGCTCTCTCCTCCGCTCTAGAAGCTCTAACAGTATGTTCTTCACGCCAATGCCCATCCATCTTACTCGTTGATCGCTTATCCGGCATGCCTTGAGTGCGCTCAGCATACTCGATGTCCATTCTCACTTCCTGAGGGATGGGCGGCCCGACACCGCGTCAATTTGTGGTTCCATCTGTGCTTTGGTACAAGACGCCCAACGTTCTCCGCACATGTGTATCAAGACAATATGGCGGACGGAAGGATTTCATACATCGAATCTAACCAACAAGGTTAAATCCGGCTAATGGGCCGCGACGCGATGGAACGTATTTCGTGGCGGTCCCGCGGGACCATATATTGCTATCTGGATGCATACAGCATCCTCTCTCAACACTCATTGGCCGCTGAAGGGAGCATAAGTAGGCTTGGTGAGTACGTATATCGTGTCTGCCCTTCGTGACTCGAATTCTGTGCCAATACGAGAGGAATCTGCTGCTGTAGTTGAGCTGTTTGAACTTCGACACCATGCCGTCAACCAAGAGCAAGAACATCATCATCACCGGCGGTGCGCGCGGCATCGGCCGCTGTACCGCACGCCATCTCCTCTCGCAGCCCCAACAACACAAGCTTTTCATCATCGACTTCGACGTCGACGAGACCACGTACTGCGTCGACACACATCTCGCCTCGTATGCCCCGCGCGTTAGCTACTCCATCACCAACCTGCGCAACCGAGATGAGATTCGCGCCGCCGTCGTCAAAGCCGCAGAATTCTTCGGCGGACGCATCGACGTCGTAATCAACAATGCCGGCATCGCGCGCGGTTTCTTCAACGCCGGCAACGGCACAATGGAAGACCTCGCCACTGCAGAGCAATGGCAAGCGTACATCGACACCAACCTCAGCGCACCGTTCTACATCAGCCAAGCAGTCATCCCCTACATGAAGAGCCCAAACAGCCAAAAAGAACCAATCGATCGCTCCAACGATCTCAAGCGCACAGAAGAATTCAATAACCTCCCCTTGAATCTGCATGGCGACGACAAACTCGACGAAGGAGGCTGCATAATCAACGTCTCGTCCTTCCGCGCCCACCAATCCGACCCTGACTGCGAAGGCTACGCCGCATCCAAAGGCGGCGTCCTCGCGCTCACCCAATCAATGGCCGTCTCCTGCCAGCGCTGGGGCATCCGCGTCATGGCCATTTCGCCCGGCTGGGTGTCCGTGCAGCACGAGTGCAAAGCGCGGGACTTGGAGTCCGCAGCGATGCAAAACGGATCGTACAAGGCTGTTCCACCGCATGAGCCTGAGGCCCTAGCACTTAGGATGAAGGCGTGGGCAAGCGATTTGCCAGATATTCATCACAGACAGCACCCAGCAGGACGCGTCGGGAGGGGCGAGGATCTAGCGGAGATGGTGGATTATGTTATCGGCGCTGGATTTTTGAGTGGGCAGGAAATTGTGCTGGATGGAGGCGCGAACAGGAGGAAGAACCCTTTGATTTGAGAATGGTTATACCAGTGTTACAGCACGTGAATGAAATTCCGATCACACCTTACTATTGGCCCAGAATGCTTTGCAAACACTAAGGCACTCTGACAGTTTATTCACAAGCAAACCCACAGTCCATCTCCCTCTTTCCGCTATCGTACGCTCCCACAGAACAGCGGCCAGCGTCGCCTGAATTCCATGATTGCGCACCGTATGCAAACTGCACAGGATCAGCATCAACCCCTCCAGTCTTGATCTCAAGTGTCCATGGGAGCTTGCTCGTAACGCTAGCAGTCGGTCCACCCTTTGGAAAGTTTCCAATGCTATTCTCGTTCGCATCGTTGATGGCCGTGACAGCAAGCGAGTATTGATCCTTGGCCGGGTCGGGCTTTTGGTACTGGATCACGTGCACGCCGCACCAGCCTGGACGGTAACCCTTTTCATCTACAGAAAAGTAAGTCAATGATCTATATTTCTTGGGGTTCCATGATCCCGGGCTGTGAGACGACTTACTGCTAGGACCATCGGAGTTCAAATCTCCAATAGCTTTGCCAATCTTGGGAACACCGCATTCCCACTTCTTTGTGCGGGAATCTTCAAGATTCGCATTGCCCGTATCTCTGATACAGTACAAGTCAGTCTCCAGAAACATTGGAAGAGGGGAGGAGGAATATCAGGCCAAAAACTTACCCATGATGACACAAAAACGGTCCCTCATCACACTTCCTAAGCGGATCCCCACCCAACCCACCATCCCTCGAACAATCCCTATACTTCTTATACAACTGCGAAAACTCATTCACCGGAATCTCCATCCAATCTTTGACGTACTTGACCTGCAGCACCGGCGTCGTAAGACCCTGTCCTTGCAACGCGCCATCCTTTTCAGTAAACGTGATACTAAAATCTCCAATGCGCGGATCCGTGAAGAATTGTCGCCCGCCGACATAACACACGTTCCACCCCGCGCCAGCAGGGTTGTACTCTTTGACGCCGTCGTCGCAGGTCACTGTTGCTTTGCAGTTTGCGCCGTCGCGGGTTTCCATGTATACTGAGCAGAGGTGGTTGTGTTTCTTGAAGTCCCTAAGAGGTAGAGTGTGCGTGTAAGTCTACATATATGGAGGCTTGGTGGGATGGGATAACGGGGAAGAACAAACCATGCTACATCCGGCTCGTCGTTGAAGATGTTCTTGATGCCGAGAATGGGTAGGATGATGCCGGCTATGTCGGCGATGTTTAATTTTGCGCGGGTGACGAGTTGGGTGATTGGGCTGGCGTGGACGGGGTGTGTTTGGAGCAGAATTGCTGCTGCGGCGGTGTAGATTGTTGTGGTCTTCATGTTTGGAAGAAATTAAGAAAGGAAGATCTTGTGAAGGTAGATTGAAGATTGAAGAGAATTTGAAGATGTTTATCGAATGGGAGGCGGTGGAGATGGGAGTTGTGCTTTGATGCTTTTTCAACGTTGGATACTTCACTTCTTTATACAAACTTCTCGTACTATCTAACTATCCAACATGTAGCCATGCCGTTCCTCGATGCACATCTCGGAGCTTCGCGAGGCTGATTTTCACATTTTGGTATTCTTAGAATACGCCAAGCTTCCTCACATTGGGGCCACAAACCCTCCCGCAGTTGGGTCCAAGCAAGATCGTGCTTTGTATTCTCACGCGCGAACACAGAGCCAAAGCGTTGATCGGGGCCGCCATAACTCGGGTCCACCAGGTGCATGGCCTTGGTACCCAGACAGCGGCATATCCAGCCCCAAGATCAACGTTTCGAAACTTAGCAGGATCAAACTGATGGCAGCTTTCTCGTACTTAATTTCATATTCTTCTTGTTGTATAATCGGGGAAAAAAACAACATCCAGACGTACAAACAGATACACAAAGTACATGGAAGTAGGAGGTTTACACCATGGCCAAACACCACTCCCCGTCACAACAACTTCGCGACCATAGGAACTTCGTAGTATCCAAGCATTTTTTTCCCCGCGAACAAATCAAAATAGCTCCTACACGGCAATTTTGTAAAGGATAAATTGATGCTCCAACTCCATTCGCCGACTGCGCCTCCACACACACACACCTTGCCTTCCGCACGAGCCACCCACTTGTTGGCTGCAGGCGTTAAACACTGGAATGGGGGCCAGGGGTATGGAGGTAATAACTTCATTTCAGGCTCACAGCCTCTTGAACCAACTCAACTCCACTCCTCCGCCGCCCCAGAATCCTCCCGCGCCAAGGGTCCGCGCCAAGTCCCCACTGCCAAGATGGTGTAGGCTGTGCCTGGAGGTCAGTCTGGGGTATGGTCCATATATAGTTTCTAAGCGCCGAACATCTGTTCATCGCCAGGCCTTCCTTACCAGTACATCCCAGGTATGAACGAAAAGTCTTCATTGACTTCAATCACATTAGACTGTTCTGGCAATTGGTCAGCCACACGGAATTCGATCTCAAAGTTCTCTTGCATACACTTCTGATCGCCGTGCAGTTCGTCGCCATATCGAGGCCCAGTCGATCTCGCGGCGCTCAACGACGCCATACTTCCACATGAATGAGTGCGCGAAAATGGATTCATCTCCGGGCTTGAATGCTTCGAGTGCCATTTCGCCCATGCGTCGCCATCGCGGTCTAGCAGTTTACTAGCGGAGTGATTGCGGCGATGATGGACGGGCACTGGAGCAGTCTGCTGATTTGGTGCATCGAAACCTCGGTGGATACTGGCGGGCGCAAAGGTTTCTACGGTACTGCAAGGTCTGCCGGCGTCTCTGTATGTAGGAGCAGGGAAGATCTCTATGTAGCTTGGGTATGCAGGTTCGAAGCGGTGTACGGGTGGGATTACGTCTTGAAGTGTTAGTCTTGGGAGGGGATTCGGTGGGGGTGGTGGACGCCGAATTGGCTCGGAAGTCGGTCTCGGGGGATTTGTCGAGCTGGAATCGGAGTCTAAGGTGGTACTGCTCGTCTTGGAATGAGCTGTGCTGTGGGATGCGCTATTGTCTTTGTCCGCACTTCTCTTGCGCCCGGCAAAAAGAGTGACGAGCTTTTGCAAGAAGGTCGTGGATGAGTTGTGTGAGTCTGTGACAGATGGCGATGGAGGGATGTACTCCCCTGTATCCTCGCCGTTGAGGAGCTCTTCTGCATCTACTATAGGTAGAGACTCCAAGATGAGAGACGCAGTTGGGGATGCTGTCCATCCGCCTGCGATAGCAGAGTCGCTCCCACATGAATCACCGCATGTCTTTGTCGCGGCTGTGTCAAGCGCACTGCGAAAGTTGTGAGAGCCGTAAAGTTCCTCCTTCGATGGAACCCGACTCTTCGAGAACGACAGTTCGTCTTGAGAAAGTCTCTCGTCGTCATCGTCATCACAATCCGGCGTTCGATCAGACTGTTGTTTGCCAACTATCGGCGGAGGATTTGGAGCCTTCTTTGCCCGATTGGCATTCTTGGTCGTGTTTGTCTCGCGCTGACCGAGTTTGTGATGTGTTTTGTTGAAGTTAGTGTGCCTCTTGCTCTCCATTCGTACTTTGCTCTTAGCGAAAGGCTTCGTGTTGCGCAGAGGCACCTGGACGCGGGAACGACCGACTGTGCCCATGATGATAGTCTAACGACGGTGATATGGCGCGAGTATGTCGTGTGAGTTGATATCGCGGCGCGACTCGGCGTTCCTGGGTACGGGCGATGGTGAGGTGCTCCTTTCCCAGTGCAAGACTGTTAGCGTTCGTGTCGTGGGCGCGCAGGTACTGGTTCTGTAGCAAATGGAAGGAGGCAGCGGTGTTTGTTGAGAGGCGGTCTGCACGAACTTGAAAGCAGCGAAAGAGCGGGAAACATGACGACCAAAGAAGGTGCGAAGAGGGTGACAGCAAGTGAAAGTGCACGTGGAACAAGGAGCGTGAGTGCGCGTAGTGAGCAAACAGAACGTGATGAAAGTGTGCAGAGGAGTGATAGTCATCGCAGAAAGCTTCCAGAACGAACTGCCACGTGGAAAATGAACTCGGTGAATGTGAAAATGCAGGGAGAAAGAACTGTTCCATGTAATACTTAGCCGCCTTCCAAATCTTAGAGGTGATATCCGGAATTGATGAAGATTAGAGGTATCTGCTAGAGTCTTTTATTGTGGTTCTGTTCGATTGGCCCTACCCCGAAGACGTCCCTGACGACTACCAAACCCCCGAATCTTGATGGGATAGCATAATGAGGCGACCCAATATTCCGATAGATCAAAGCCAACATCCTACATCAAGCATTGTCCGCACAAATATATGTAACTGGGCATAGCATTAGCAGAGTCAGGATGAGGAAGGACGAACACATGCCGTTGTTACCACGAACGAAAGCATCACCCCAATTCCGGATCACCCGGCCTTCCGCAACCTCTTTACACCGCTCAAGGGCAATGTTCATGTAGCCATCAACGGATTGCAGGTCACCTATTGACGTCAGACAAAGGCGAAGTGATAGGTTATGGACGGCGTACCCTTATAGACAATCCCTGAGTTGAGTTTGACGGTGACAGGTGCGCCGATGATCTCGCTCAGAAAGCCGCTGGGGTCTCTTGAGTCGCCGGCGACCTCTGGTGCTGGGCTCTCGCCATTGGTAGACATGGTGAGAAGATATGTGCAACAAGGGAACAGTCGAAATCGACGGTGGAGTTTTGATGACAAATGGGGACGTTCTCTTTTGGCAGACTCAGCTTTAGCGAAATATTCAGTTGTGATTGATGTTGGTGCTGGTAGCTGCGCTAGGTGAGAGTGAGGTGCGGCGGTAAGTGAAGGCCGGGACACGGGCCTCTCTCCGCGAAAAGCGTGACAGCGCGTCAGCCCCACTTGGCTGTGGTTCGGAGCGCAACCGCGGGCAGGCGCGATTGACGCTCACCTCGCCTCACCTCACCCTCGCTGCCATGGCCAGCACCACTCTACACTCCCACCCCATGCCAGCGCCACCATCATGACAGAACCGGCCGAGGGCGCGCCGGCGCCGAAGAAGCGCTCCTTCTTCAAGCGGGCAGCGTGGCAGGATGCGCCCAAGACAGAGCAGGAGGACATCTTCAGCCACTCCAACGAGTTCCAGAGCATCGTCGCCGAGCAGCACCGCCTCAGCGAGGAGAAGCGGCAGAAGGCCAGTGCCGAGAAGAAGCGCCGCCCAGAAGCCCGCGGCGACAAGAAGCGACGCAAAGTGTCGGCCGAGTGCGACGAGTCCATACTGCCCCAAAGCGCATCAGGCAGCTCTCCCCGCGCCAAAAGGGCGGGTAGCAAGGCGTATGGGCGCACACAATGCAATCTCCCCGCATCCTGCTGACATCATATCAGAAGAAGCAGCACACCACACTCGCCCGCACCTTCGCGACCTCCACCCGACACCCTCTCTGCCCGCTACGACACACTTGCACAGTCAGCCGCGTCACGGGACAACAAACAATCCGTCGTCATCGACCTCGGTGACTCGGACGACGACGATGACAGCCCGGCCTTCCAGTCCAGCACATTCAAGACCAATGGCCGCCTCGACTACCCCTCATATCAGCGCGAGCGCCCGCACGACATAGCTGTGCGCCCATCGAAGCCCCGGCTGGACGACGATGACGAGCCAGAGGAGGTGCTTGACCCTGCGCTTGCTGCACTGGCCGCGAGAGCGAGGGAACGTGCTGCAAAAGGATCGCAATCTGTGCCCACCAACAATGGCGAGCCCACCAAGGCGCCGGTAGCCCAGCTGTTCATCAGCCCGGAGAKACCCGATGCGAAGCCCCTCGTGGTCAAGGTCCGCATAGACAGCACCCTCGAGAAGACCCGCCTCGCCTGGTGCGGCAAGCAAGACTACTCCCCAGACATGTCCAAGACTGTCTTCTTCACCTGGAGGGGCACCCGTGTATACGACAGCACCACCGTCAAGCGGCTCGGCATACACGTCGATTCTATGGGCAATGTCTCGGTCGAGGGTGACTCGAATATCTACGATGACGTCAATCTGCCTAAAGTGTACGTCGAAGCGTGGACAGACGACCTCTTCAAGCAACACAAGAAGGAAGAAGCGGCTGAAGCGGCTGTAAAGAAACTAGCTGCAGCATCGGCCCTTGTCATCGAAGAAAGGGAACCTACGCCAGAGCCCACGCCCAAGGTGAACAAGATACGATTGATCATGAAGGCAAAGGGCAAAGAGGACTTCAGGATCGCCGTCAATCCGGTGGGTCACTTTGTCGGTCATGACAAAGCCTCAACTGGTGAGCTAACACTCACTGGTCAGGACACGACGTTCGGCCATATTGCGGATGCGTATAAACAGCGCCGAGATATACCAAAGTCTCAGCCCATTACCCTCATGTTCGATGGCGACCGTCTGGCCCCCATGGACACAATTGCTGATTCCGAAGTCGAAGACATGGACTCCATCGACGTTCTCTTCAAATGAGCAATCAAGCCTGCCCGCCACTCCTCGATCACGAAACGTACCGTCTTGCTTTTTATCCCTTTTCTTCAAGCAGGCTCTGCAATTGCATTTTGAAATGAACAGCGAGGCGTTGGTAGGACTCTGCCTACATGGCAAGACATTTTCGGAACGGAGCGATTTGCTTTGCATTTTGATAATCATTACTCATTGATTCATTGCATCGAGTTGCGCATAGCACTACTAGTCTATTACTCTGCGTGCTATACATGCACAGCCCTCCGTCGTACACGGATCTTGCCTCCATGAAGCGGCAGCTTCAACCACACAGTGTCGAGCGGTTTTGGTCTTACCTTCATGTACTCCACGTCATAGTTCAGCAACATATGGGCAAAGAATACCTTCATCTCGTTCAACGCAAAGAATCGACCAGGACAGGCGTGCCTGCCAAAGCCGAAGCCCAAGAACGCATCATCTAGCGTTGCAGTGGATTTGGCCTTACGTTCGGGCTCAGCGGCTTTCTCGAGGTCCTCCTTGATCGTAAAGTTATCCACAATGTTGGTGATGTTGTTGGGATCTGCGAAGCGGAAAGCATTGAAACTGCGAGCCTGGGGATAAATGCTTTCATCGTAATGGACCGGCTCCATCGGCACAGCAATCATGGTTCCTTGGGGCACATGCACGTTGGACACTGGCAATCGAATGCCCTCGGGATGCACAACCTAAGAGTCTCAGTACACGTGAGCTTATCTCTACAAGGAGCCACTTACCGTTCGAGGCAGTCCGACAATTGCGAACGGATTCAGTCTCATCGACTCTCGGATCATTGAATCAATGAGCTTCAAATCTCTTACCGCATCACGAGTCCACGAGCCACCGTGCTTGGCGAGTACTGAGGCAGCCTCGTCTCGCAGCGCATCAACAAATCCAAGCTCAGGATCTGAGCTGAACAGGTCAAGAATGACGTTCTGCACGGTGAAACTGGTCGAGTGAAGCGAGATGTCATTCACCAGGAGCAACCGATGCGCGACACGCTTGGGCTCTAATTGGCCAGGATCACCTTTCGCGGCCGCCGCATAGCACTCGTCAATCAACCACTGGAGACCATCTTTCTTTATCTGGAGTCAGCCTTCATCTTCAAATCAAAAGCGGACAGGGCCTTACCGGTGGCGTCCATCCACATTTGGGGTTGGCCTTGAATTTTGCAGTGTTGTCCAGTCTCTCCGTCACAAAAGGCAAGCAGCCTTTCATAGCCTTACGTCGCAAGTACCAGCAATTTGATCCTACTAGAAATCCTGTAATTGGCTTCAGCGGTCTCGGCGAGGCATTGATCAGCATAGCACCGGCGAAGATGCTCATAGCATGATCCCGAAGGTCGTTCAAGAACTGCTCGTCGCGACCTTTGGTTTTTGATTAGCCTCTTTTCGCAACGCTTCAGGATTTCTTGACATACACAATGGCGCTCCACAAAACGCTCCATTGCTTGCGCCAGCGATAAGTTTCAGGCAAGCATCCCAGACTTTGACTTCTTTCCACTCGCCTACACCACCATCGGTGACCTCACCTCCCCACCATCGATCAAACCCGCGTTCCAGCTCGTCTGCCATTAGCGGCGTCAGAGTTTCGAGGTTTCTTGTGATCTGGTTGCGCACAACATTGATCTGGAAGTCATTGTCCGCAACTTCCTTATCCCACACAGTCCATTTTGTCTGGATTGTCTCGGACTGAGTGGCATGGATGTCTAGTATTGATTCTGGAAGTGAATATACGGCTTTGATCAAGCGAGGGGGAAGAATGATCATTGCCCCGCGATCGATGCTGGGTAGAATGAAAGGCGAGTTTTTGGGCGCAAACTAGCCGGGCTGTCAGCTGCTGAGCGTTTATTCACAACTTCAACCTCTTTCGCCTTACCTTGCGATAGCCTTCGAACGCCCAATCCTGTGTCCAGCGGACGGACTTCAACGTTGCCCAAACCCAGGCAAACCATTGTTGTTTCTGCACGCCCACAGACGGCAGTTCATCCCAATGCTTAGACTCTGGCTTTCGCGAGAACCATGCTCGAATGGCGTGGTAAACGACGAAGAGAACTGAGAGTGGGAGAAGCGCTTGCGTTGGAGTAATAATCAGCTCCATAGCTGCACACTGAGATCAAGAGCGCTGGAGTTGACTTCCGGGGCCCTCTCAAAGACAATTGAACCGCGACTCTCGTCGGCGACCTGTAAACACCGTGCCGCATTCAAGCATCAGCTCATCCATTCGACGCTAAAGCTGCATGCTTGTTGCATGTGGTTCCTACCAGGGTCTGTCCTGTAAGATGCACGCGGACCATTTTCTCAGAATCAAATGCACGTAGCTTCAATAACGTGGCGCTTAGTCTAGCCTTTACCCTTTCGTCGTCTCGGATCGGCGGACTTCTATCCCAGCGCAAGCACGTGTCAAGCGTAATGACACCAACTGCACCTAAATTGCCGCACATACCCTATGCCTCCGACCATGCCGTAGAGCGGCCAATGTTCCAGATTGATTCGGCAATGGCTGCGACAGTTTCATCAATGGTTCATTGACGCATTAACACCAAACGAGTATGGCCGTCTAGACTGTGCTCTAAGAACGCTACTCGCTCGGCGCAGTTTGGAGGCTGCAGTGCATCTCCTCGTTGTCGACACATCCGCTAGCCACGAACCGAGCCGCCAGCCAGCCGCGCGGGCACATGGCGCGCAGGTCCAACCGGACGAGGTGGGGTTTTCGAACGGCGAAAGCGGCAACGTTAAGCGGTGGCGCCACGCACACGTTTGCGCCCTGGTTTGTGCGACGTGAAAGGCATGTCACTGCTTTTAGTAAGTCCGAGCTCTAGTATAAATTCAGGACTTCCGTGTCTCATAATATAAGACACGACTTGTGCTCGGCCACGAATGGACTTTCACATGAAGCTAAGAGCAAGCAATGGCCATGACGGGAGGACCGACATGCTTAGAGACCAAGGCCGGCGCATACGTTGGCCACGTCACATCCCGGAGAACCCCACAGATGCTAGAATATGTCGACGCTGAGTCGTGTTTATCTTCGCATTTCCTGTCGTCGCGCACGCGGACTGGACGGCGGCATAACAATTGCTAGTCGGCAAGAGCAGAGCGAGCGCGATGAACTGCATGAGGCGCATGGTTGCGCCGAGACCTGCAGCTGGCGGAATTTGATTGCCCGTTCGCGGAAGCATGTCCTTGCCTGCATATGCGTCTAGCATGCAGTAAAAATCCCGTTCGCTGACATTTGCGGTGAGCGAAGTGGACTAAACGAAGGCGATGGATGGCTAAGATACATGACAGAAGGATCCGCTAGTGACATTTGGGCAGGCTACTATTGCGCGCGGCAAGAGATCGAACCTCAACGGTCGCACGACCACCCAGCTACCATAGCTTTGGGTGGATCGTCTGGGGCGCGGTTAAAGCGTATCATCCGCCAAAAGCAAGAGCTATCCATTTTATGTTCGATTCAAAGCCTGTGACGGAAGGGCCGAAATCGCGGACACTTGCGTAGGCTCGCAAGGATTGCTCAGCAGTAGCAACAATGCCGACTACACCTAACGCAACCAGCAAGCGCCTCTAGAAGAGATAGTGACACATGCACATGGGGCTCAGCCGTGCGCGGTTCGGCAAGCTGTGCCATAATTGTGGTGAGTATTCTTGTGCACCCAGTCGGATATTGCGCCGGTGAGCCTACGATGTGCCGCGTGGGGTCATTTCACGAAGCGCGCAGCTTCGTGGTTTAATCTGGAATCGTCTCGTATCGGCCCAGCGCTCCCATGAGACAGCTGTCGATGATCGAACCCGTATATTGCGTTCCTATTATCCACCAGGGTCTCCGAAATCCGGATTGTCGAACAAGTGGGGACCCTCGGCGCGATCTACGATTTGTCAGGCGACCGTGAGACCATACAAGAGTACATTAGGATACATTAGAGCCGCAGCCA
The DNA here is from genome assembly GCA_001748405.1 of Paraphoma sp. B47-9. NCBI lineage: Eukaryota > Fungi > Ascomycota > Dothideomycetes > Pleosporales > Phaeosphaeriaceae > Paraphoma > Paraphoma sp. B47-9. The sequence continues at coordinate 136,765 of BCLK01000049.1, forward strand.
CACCCTTGTCCGTTCGCTGATCCCTGTACCACGCTAAACATCACGATGCCGCATGTTGCCTGTCGCCATTGTCTCGAAGGTCGGAGCGGGTCTCCCTGGGTGCTGGAGCATGGAAAGCATTGAAACCGGACAAAAGACGTCCTCAGTACACTGAATCTGGGGTCCATCCCGGAGGCGCCCACCACTACCGAGCGTCATTTTCATTAGGGGCTTCGATTTCGATGCATTCGGGTGCCCGCCACAAAAGACATGCAGCATATGCTCGCTTCTGAGCTTGCTCTGCAGCGCTGCGGCGCGGCCGACTGATGACGCAGATTTAGTCTGATCAGGTCACTGGAGTTTGGAACGTAGGCACCTCGGATACCTTGTGCATTGAGCTTTCTTCCGGTCGACTCTGCAGTATATGAAGTAAAGGTGGTGTGCTCCCCTGCACTTTTTGGACAATCGTTACACATCAGCCGAAGGTATACAATATGGATTACCTCGAGTTCCAAACCATCTGGCCATCTGGCTTAAACCCAACTGTGAATGCGGCAAGCAGTGTTGTCGGCATTGTATCCGTGTTGTTCTTCGTAGAGGCGCTCATAGCGAAGAAAATAGTAAGCAATTTCAGAGTTGTTGCCCTACCTTGACTTACCAACAACAACAGCCGAGCGTGTCACAAGTACTGAAGTACATCTTCAGGCCGTTCATTGCATGCTATCAGAGATGGGCCTTCCTCTTCTGGGGCCCGGACATGATCCAGGATGCATACAATAAGGCAAATGGAAAACCCTTTGAACTTTCTGCGCCCGACAACCGATACGTCTTCGTGTCGGACCCAAAGCAGATCAGAGAGCTGGACAATGCGCCCGACACAGTGTTGTCGTTGCAAGCGGCGTCGAAGCAGATGTTGCAGCCAGTCTACACTATGTATGTCCTGACTGATAGTATAAGACAATTGTGATTCTGATTTCGCACGCAAGGCACGGTTTCAATTGGTTCGATCGACGTGGCACTGAGGGCGTCGGATTCATTCGCGCTCTCAGGACACTGCTCACGAACAACTTGCCTCAGATCTTGCCAGACTTGAGCTGCATTATTCGCACGCGGTTCGAGCAGCTTCATGCCGGCCATCCTGTCGTAGACGGTAAGCAGCTTACCTTTACGATTGATGATATACCGTCCACGGTACTGACATTTCCAAAAGGAAAGGTGCATTCGCCGGTGTATCACATGATCGTCAAACTAGTCGTGCTTTCCAATGCCGTCTCATTCTTCGGCCAAGAACTCGGTAAGCGCTTGGATTTTGCCAGTACTTCTATAATGAAAGTCTAACATCGCCCAGCAAAGGATGAGGGCTTCATGATCTCTGCACTTGCATACATTGAGGAGACTCTCATGTGTGCCGAGGTTGTCCGCCTCCTCCCAGGCTTCATGACGCCTATCGTCGGCGGTATCATTGCCAGGACCATCAAATCCCATGCCGTCATCTTTAACAGACTGGTTCCGATTGCTGAGCAGCGCTGCCTGGAGCGGGACCTTGCCGCCTTAGGTCAACCAGTGCCCAAGCATGTACGTTCAGACCAGGCATGAAGACTCGCTCTGAAGCTAACAATCACCCAGAACGACTGCATCCAGTGGATCATGGAGACGTCGCCTAAGAATGCTCCATGGACGCCCAAGCGTGTTGTCCATGAGCTCATGGCCATCTGGTTCGGCTCCGTACATGCTGTGTCAACCGTAAGTCGTCCGAACCTCTTGAACGTTTCTCGTACTAATTCCACCAGACCGTGACCTTTGCAATTCATGACTTGGCACTGTACCCAGAATACGTCGCGCCTCTACGGAAAGAATGTCAAACCCAGTACGCCGGCTTTGAACGTGCCGGCACCGGCCTTCCTCTGCTCGACAGCTTCATCAAGGAATCTGCACGTCTTACTCCCGTCGAGTCATGTACGAGTCATCATTTCCCCCACCATCTTGACTTGGACTAACAGCTACTAGTAAGCACCCGCCGCTCAGCCCTCCAGCCATTCACCCTCGCCGACGGCTCGCACGTCAACACTGGTGACTGGTTCTGCACGCCTGTGCGTGCCATCATGACTAACCCCGCCGACTACCCAGAAGCCCTGAAATTCAGCGGCTTCCGTTTCGCGGACCCAAAGCTCGTACGCAGCGTGAGCGAAGGCATCCCGCTGGACCAAGTGATGCAGAAGAAGCCGACCAAGTTGACGGACGCGGATATGACATATCATGTCTGGGGTACGGGGAGAATGGCTTGGTAAGTTGTGCTCCCCCATCTTCGTTTTTGAAGTGAAAGAGGAATTATGGCTAATGTCGATTACAGCCCCGGACGATACTATGCTTCGGCCGTCATGAAGGTCATTCTTGGCCAAATCATTATGAACTATGATTGTGAACTTGCGGATCCAGAGGCGCCGAGGTGGTGGACGTGGCGATCGAGTATGTTGCCCAAAGAGAAGACCATGGTGATCTTCACGCCGGTGAGGTAGAGCGTATTGCTGCGTTGGGAGGATGATTGTGTTATGTCATTGTGCTGCGCTTTAGCTTTAGTCTCGAGTGTCATGTGTTACGGCCTGTTTTTCCTTCTTACATCTAGAATGATACATGAAGAGCAAAATGCTTTAAACTGTCATGTGAAACATCGTCGTGAAGTCAACCTACCACGCCGCATGCATACGAATTTGTCACAACACCGCGCATTGAACTGGCCGTGAAACAGACTTTCGGCAACACAAACTCTCTCCTTCCTGACGTCCGGACATGCATACCTTGTCTCGAATGACGCTGTGCGGCGTGCGTCCAAGCGCTTACGTGGTACAACACACGGGTGTAAGCTTACAGACCTATTTTGCCGCGCGGCGCTTCGCTTTGCTTTAAACCGACCAATCGAGACCGGCTACGTTGATTGCGCATTCAAGATCCAAGACATGAGATGCAGACGCCCGTGAGCGTCTTGGTAGCCATTGATGATGAGGGCCAGTTATTCGGTATGAGTAGATATTTGAAATCGGTGAGCGGTAGCGTCATCAATCTTTCCTCTTTCCCTTGATATCTCACGGTCCCATCTCATCTCATCTCATTATTACCACAACAACTACCTACCCAAATCCTCTCCCCATCAATCCCATCCCCTCGCAAAAAAAAACCCCACCAGATGCATAACCCACCCCAACAATGTCCGTCCCCACCAACAAAAACCCCCTCCGTTTCTGGGGCACGTTCTCCGCCCTATGTCTCCTATCATTCATATCCGCCCTCGACGTCTCAATCATCATGACCGCCTTGCCAACAATAACATCCTCCATCGGCGGGTCCGCACAATACATCTGGATCGCAAACTCCTTCGTCGTAGCCTCGTCCATCCCGCAACCGCTCTTCGGCCAACTTGCCAACGTCCTCGGTCGACGCGACCCATTCATCGCGTCTGTTGCGCTATTCGCGCTGGGCAGCGGTGTTGCGGGCGGCGCGACGAATGTGGGGATGTTGATCGCCGGCCGGACGATTCAGGGCGTTGGCGCGGGCGGGATATATGTGTTACTTGATATTGTGTGTTGTGATTTAGTCCCGTTACGACAGCGGGGGAAGTATCTTGGTTTGATGTTTAGTTGGTCGGGTGTAGCGGCTGGGATGGGGCCTGTTGTTGGCGGGGCGTTGGCGGAGAAGGATTGGCGGTGGATATTCTATATGAATATTCCGATATGTGGTGTTGCGTTTGGGATGGTGTTGGTGTTTATGCGGTTGGGCAAACATACGGGGAAGCAGGAGGTTGATTGGCTTGGGAATGCCATTTTTGTGCCGAGTGTGTTGGCGGTGTTGTTGGGGCTGGTTATGGGTGGGATTGAGCATCCGTGGAGGTCGTGGAGGGTGGTTGTGCCATTGGTGCTGGGGTTTGTGGGATGGATTGCGTTCCATGTTCAGCAGCATTTTGCAAAGTTTCCCAGTGTGCCGGAGAGGCTGTTCAGTAACCGGACATCGGCGGTGTGCTTTGCGCTGACGTTTTTGTCGTCGGTATGCGTTCAAGCATCGGGGTATTTCTTGCCGATTTTCTTCCAGGCGGTATTGGGAACGACGCCGGTACGATCGGGAGTCAACTTCCTGCCTTTTGCATTGGGCACGTTGGTCTTTGCCGTCGTTGCAGGCGTGCTCATGGAGAAAACTGGAACGTACAAGCCACTTCACGCAGCTTCCTTCGCGATTGCTGCCATCGGGTTCGGACTACTCACACTGCTCGACGAGAGTACGGTGAAATGGACCATCTTCCAACTTATCCTAGGCGGGGGTCTCGGACTGACTCTATCTACACTTCTCCCGGGTATCATGGCGGGCCTACCGGAATCCGATGTGGCGTCTTCAACAGCAACGTACTCCTTTATTCGCACATTCGGCTACATTTGGGGTGTCACAATCGCGTCCATTGTCTTCAATGGCGTCTTTAATCATCACCTTCCACGGATTTCCTCGCCTGAGCTACGAGCGCAGTTACGAGATGGCCAAGCGTACGGCTTCGCAAGCCAGGCTCATCGACTGCGCAATACAATACCGCCGGAGTTGTGGTCGGAAGTCGTAGACGTATATCAAAAGAGTCTTCGAGTGATTTGGTACGTCGGAGCAGGGATATGCGTGGTATGCTTTTGTCTGGTATGGGTTGAGAAAAGCATCCCACTACGCAAAGAACTGGACACACAATACGGCATCAAGAACGACGTTGAATCGCCGTCCGATCCGAATGAAAAAGTGAATACCGAAGAAGTCAAGGCCGAGCCTAGTTAAGTATAAGCAGCAACACAACAAGCGAACTTCTTATTCTTTCTCGAACTCCTGCAACATAACTAACAGCCTATACCCCATCTTCGACCCCCAATGCCCAATAGGTCTGTCATAACCCCTGACCTCCACCCACCCTTTCTTCCTCCAAAACTTCCCATTCAACTCATCCACAGCTTGTAACCATATCTGCACCTTCCTACCATTCTCATTTTCGTTCTCCATCTCCAGCGCCCACCGCACAAGCGCATCAACACATACCCCCGGCAGCCCTAAACCCCTCCACTCCCTCTGCGTCGTCACAGTCTTAATCTCCCACCCTCTCTCGCCGTCCGCCGCACAGGTCACCAAATCCCCCGACCAGCGCGTCATCGACGCACATGCAATCGGCACGCTCGAGTCCTGCGGGTCGCATAGGACTGCAAACATGCCGTCGAGACCGAGCGATTTGTGTATGGAAGTTTCGTCGGGGAACCGGTCGTCGACTTCTGTGTCCCAGTGTAGTGGATGATTGAGCGCGTTGGAGCGGTAGCCTTCGTTGACGAAGGCGGTGAGTGTGTGTGCGAAGGTAGGAGAGGAGATGAGGGCGAAGGCAGAGTAGAGTATGGGTTGGAGGTGGGGATGCATGGTTGCTTGCGATGGAACGGTAGGCATGATGTGGGAGGGGGTATTGAAAGGGACTGCCGGAGTGATGGGGAGAGGGAATGGGGATTTTGGAAACGAAATGAGAGATTGTATCATTTGTATGGCGATGTGCTGTTTTCGTATGCATATGCATGTGCCCGTGCTGCGAACGGTGAGGTGTAGGCTCTGGTAGGGCGTAGGGCGCGGACGTCATTGGTTGTGCATGTACACGCAGCTGGACGCCGTCGAAGTTGCTTCTAAAATGCCTTTCTACTTCTCTGCTCTCCCCACCACCGTAAATAGTCCAAGTTTGAAGATCATTACGTACTGGCGCACTAGCATGTTCAAAGATCTATTGGTTTTATGTTAGCGATGAGCAGCTTGCGTGTACCCATCGCTGCGCGCGATCAAGGGACGACTAGATGTAGTATAATTGTGACTACCTATCACGAGGCCTTGCAATTGGTGCTTAGCTGTAAATAGTAGGTACTTCAGCGTGTCTGGCGAAAATTAACTTGCCTTCAGAATCAAAGCCTATAAATGCTTGCGAAAGAGGGTAACATCTATGCTGATATCACTTGCATTTTCGACAATCATAGAACACAATAGATTATTACTATACATACATGTCTCATCACCTGCAGGTCTCCGGAGACGAGCAATTCCATGTCAACTCGCGCAGTTCCGCAAACTCAGTAAGAGCGATTTACAATCCAGCCATCGCACCAAAAACAACGGCTCCGAGCATCCCAACAACACTTCCTACTTGATGGGCGCCAGCATTGGTCGATTGCTGAGGCGGTGCAGACTAATCCATCATATTAGCATCTGCATATTGAAGGGGCCCAACAGTACTCACTGCTGTAAAACTAGCAGTCGAATTCGTCCCAATAACCGAGCTCGCCACCGAACTCACACGCGCCGACACAGACGCTGCCGCACTGGTCGCAGCACTAACTGCCGCACTCGCACTCCCAGACACTGGCGCTGGCGTCACACTCGCAGCCGCAGACGCCGCGCCCGACGAGCTTGCGGGCTTGACTGCTGGTCCGACATCAGGCTGTTTGCCCGGCAATGGCTCGGTGCTCAATCCACAGCTCGATCCAGCGGAACTCAGGGTGTTGCCGTACATGCGCCAGATGTTGTAGTTGTCTGGGCCGGCGCACTGGAGACAGTTGTTGTAGTTTGTCTTGAAGGCGTCTAGGTCGCATTTGTTTGATTGGCGGGAGAGGGTTATAGCGGTGCCTACCAAGGGGAATTGGATGTGAGCTTGGGTCGGAGAAGAGATGGGATGAATGGGAAACAAGAGAGTGAGAAGTGAGGTATTGGATTTTGGAACGCGTACCGCAATTGTCATGGCAATTGTATGATGCAGTGCCTGGTGCTTGACGTTTGAGCAGGGCAGCGAAGACTGCATCGTCGGGGTGGAGTTGTGTTGCTGAAGATATGGCGACGAAGCACGTCAATAGAACCTTGCAGGAGACCATTTTGTTTATTCGTGAAGCAATTCAAACGAAGTAGTAGTGCGATGAGTGCAGAAACAAAACCCAATTCAAGTGCTACCCAGCAAACATGCAGGAACAGGCGCACCACAGGTTTTGTAGCTCGCGCCGCACCTTGCACATGCCAAGCTCGCACCAAACCCCCTCGTACCTTCCACTCGCTTCACGGCACCTGATCCATCACCGTAACATCGTCCCACATGTGTACACCTCGTATACCACCTATCGGCCGAGCATCGGAGATGCAAATTTTATCAGATGAGCTGATAAGATGGCGCTGCCGAGTGAAAGGATTAGCCTAATGCAGCTACACCAGCGCCGCTTATTGGCTTGGCTGCTCTATCGTTGGTCACTAGCGCAATCAGATAACTTAAACCCCGAATACTGGATCCGCGTAGCCTGCAACACGAGCGGGGAGAGGGTATGATTGGTGGTACGCGTTGGTAGGAATGGTTGGCGACCGCGGTGTTGGGCGATTGTTCGGTACAAGACGAGAGCATGATTGGAAGATTGTGCTGGCTGCGATTATTGAGCGACTTGGCGACGCGGTGCACGAGTCGGCGGATGGAGGGATTGTGAAGGCACATGATGGGTTCCAGATGCCCCGCTCTGCGTCGCTCGGACGGCATTCATATCGTGCGCGAGGTACTCGTTCGTTCTGCTCGGAGTTGCTCACATTTCCAAGTTGACTTGATCTACCCAGAACTGCCAACATGCGTTCCCAACTGTTGACCACCATTGCCCTGACGGCCTGGTCATCTTTGACCAAAGCCCAAACTCATGGCGAAGGAGCAGAGGGTACCGAGATGGGTCCCGTAGCATTCATGTGGCCTGCCGACCGGATATGGGACGCAGCACACGACAACACTGCCCCATGCGGAAGCGCACAGGGTCCTTCGAATCGCACGATCTTTCCTCTATCACAAGGATCTGTAGCGCTGAGCATCGCCGACGATGCCTACTTTGTTGCATTCAGGCTGGCATTGGGGAACAGTAGGTTGGATGTTGAGCAGTGGGGTACGGGCGGGGCTGATGATAAGGCAGATCCAACACAGCAAAGCGACTTTGGTGATCAAGTCGTTGCCAATACCACGGATATAGATCCAGGGCATCAGTGCTACAAGCTAGATGCGTTAGAGAATGTGTCGGCGGGACAGAATGGAACGATCCAGCTAGAGTACTGGGCAGAGTTCGAAGGCGAGAACAACGGCAACAACCAGTCGTTCTTCGCGTGCGCCGACATTGTCAGTTCCTTTTCAACGTATTCCATAGTGACCGTAGACTGACCAAGGTGACAGACGTTCGTTGAGACAAAGGACTTCACTATTCAGGTCCCATGCTTCAATGTAACGAGTGACACGTTCGATGCACCGACTCCATCGAGGTCCGCCGGTGCAGCAAACACAGGCCTCTCTGCTTCACCGTCTGCAGCACCGTCTGGGGGAGGTGGCTTGTCGACAGGCGCAAAAGCAGGTATTGCTGTTGGTGCCATCATCGCAGGCCTCGCACTCTTTGGAGTGATTGGATTCTTGTTCTGGCGGAGAGGCAAGCATGCTGGTCTGAAAGGCAAGGACGAGTATGAGCTGAGGGCGAAGAATTTGGAGACACCCGAGGGGGCAGCGAGGACGTAGGATACGATTTTGTTTTGTTTCATTGGTTTGGTGTCCAATTAGGTCTTCTACTGCTTAGAATCTAATGTCTGCAACTGCGGCCACGCGTCCTTCAGCTGCTTCAGCACGTAGATGGCGACCGACTTCACTCTCCATCGCTGGCTTGGTAGGCTTCCGTTGCTTGCTGAATAAGCAATGCCAAAGGTCGTCTGCCTTGACCTCTTCGCCATTTCCCTTCTTCCTCAACAAAGCTTTCAGCGGAGCTGCCTGCAACTCTGCCGAATTTGCTTTGTCCAGTGTGTTTTCCTGGAGTGTGGGTGTCGCGGTGCCAGATCGCGAGTTCGTTGCAGAGGATCTGCTGATATGCGCCAGGCGTCGCGCCACTGAAATTTCATAGATAGCCTCTTCGACCGTGTCGCTAACAAGGTACATAAACACTGTTGTTGCGCGCTTTTGTCCGATTCGATGAACACGAGCAATAGCTTGAAGTTCGATTGCGGGGTTTATAAGCGGTTCGCAGAGGAAGACGTATGTTGCATTGACCAAATTCAACCCCGACGAGTCGGATTTGGCGTCCAGTAAGAAGCACTCGATAGCTGCGTCGCTTTTGAACTTTTGTATTCCGTCCTTGTCAACGATGCCGCTTACGCCAATGCGCCATTTCTTTAATGCTTCTCGTAAGACTTCGAGGAAGTCGCTAAACTGTGAGAAGATGATCGATTTTGCGCCTGGATCGTTCGCTCGGATCCATAAAAGGTGACGAGCAATCATGTCAATCTTCGTGCCGTACGAACCGTCGACATCGATGTTCTTGATTTCCTTCAAGGTCGTGTCGCTCATGTCTGAGTAGATTGAAGTGTTCAAAGACTCTGGCGAGGCAGGTTGTGAAGAACTTGCCGATTCGTTGACTTCTTCTTGAGCTCTCATCTCGCTGGGCTTGAAACTTATATCTTTGAAGTCCGAGGAGCCCAGCTTTTGCTTGCACATTGGGCAGGTGCGATGAGCGCGCCACCAAGTGTTGATGCACTCCTTACAATACTTGTGTCCGCACGTAGTCAGGACACCCACGGCGATCAGGTCCTGGCAAATGACACATTCAGCCTTTGCGTCTTCTTGGTTCTCAGTACGGAGATGTGTGAGATATGTGTGCTTCGTCTTCAGACCCGCAACGGACATCTTCTTGCGTTCGTGGGCGTTTGTGAATCTCGTGAATTCACGGACGTCGAAGTGTTCGTCCAGCTCTTCTTTGTACTTCGCCACAGTATCCGAAATGTGTTGGAACTGGCGATAGTATTCTAGTCTCTGATTCATAGTGGCTCGGAACATCTCCTGCTCTTTCTCCAGGTCGGCGATGGCCTTCGCTTGCTGGGTCACAATGGCCTGTATGCGCGTGAGGTGCTTCTGGAGAACCTCAGACTCATTGGCGGCGCGCTGGTCACCGCCTTCTGCCCGCCATTGCAGACCAGTCAAAAGGGATCGCACACCTGATACGACGCCTTTGAGTGAACCTCCCTCGAGCATGGCTTGAAGTTTGCGCCGGGTTTCTGCAATTTCGATGACCACCTCGGGTGCATGGCCGCGGGTTTCTTTCTCTTCATCTATGTCCTTGCGCAAAGCCTGTTTCTCAGCTGCCTTAAGCTCGTGTTCAACAAGTATATCTTGCAAACCGTGAGTCGCGGCGTTTCGATCTGCAATCAACGTGCGAAGCGCCATTATATAAACATATAGCTCGTCCTGGGCCTTGAGTGAATCATCGTACTCCTCGCCAGTCGTCTCCTGGTCGTCGTCGTCGTCGACAAGGCGTAATAGAAGCACGTCAACGATTTTCAAGCGCCAGATCTGAATTTGTTTCGCTTGTGCATTCAGGAAATCAGTGATGTTGTCCATGGTGTTTAATATTTTCTGGCTTTCAATCCCACCAAAGTCCGGCAGGTCGTCGATGTTGGGTATCTGATGGAATGGTCTGCGTGAAGCTATCCTGTCCATTTGACGCTGTGCTCTGATCTTCGACTCCCTGAGAAGTTCACGCCGAACAAGTTTGGCTTTCTGGTACCACTCTGTTTCGAGGTTCTCCAGGCGGTGAAAATCCTCTGACTCTGGCTTTGTAAATTCGTCGTTCTCTTTGATCTGATGGTAGGCCGTGGCAACGAAGAAGTCGCAAGCGTGTTCAAGCTCTAGGAATGATCGCAAAGTCTTACGAATGACCGGGATGCGTCCCATAATTTCGCCGTCATTGTCGTCATCTAAATCCGAATGACGCTGCTCTTCGGCGTCTTTATGTGCGGTGGTCCTGTCCAGCGTTGCGTGTTCTGCTGCTAGCTCTTCCCTACACATATTTACGTAAAGCTGAGCATCTTTCAAGGCCTCTTCGTAGTAAGGCAGCGCCATCTGAGCTCTTTCATTCATATTGCCAGCATACGCCGTGACGTGACCCAATTTGATGCGATTGAGGATCATCTCGCGAGCTCTGAGTACAAGGTCAGTCGATGCAATCATTTGCGATGTGCAGGAGCATCACTTACTCGGACTTCCAATTGCTGTCGTTCTGCTCGATCATGACTTCAAGGACATCGTGGACAGTTCTAAGAACTCCATTCTTGCCGCCCAACGCTTTTCTGTTCTTTCTTCCCACGTGTGCATGCAGGCACGTCTGCCGTAGGCGAACTAGCCAGTCTCGCATCCGCTCGATAACCTCAGGGTGGCTCGCATCACGTCCTTCTTCGAGCGGGAGGCCTTCCGGAGTCAGCCAACATGCGTCACACATTTGCCGTATCATATCGCTGTAATTCTGCTCCTCGATTGTTGTGAACGGAACAGTGAGAACGATGCGTTTCTGCGGTGGAAGTCGGAGATCATCCCGGACTTTGTCCTTCGTATGTCGCAGTGCTATTTGGCTGAAAATTGACTTGAATGAAGCCTTGTCGACGCGATCCCACACAGCTTTATTGTTCGCGAAAGCATCGCAACGAAGAAAAATTAACAGACCGCGCAGGTCTTGCACATCTTTCCGAAGCGGAGTACCGGAAACTGCCCAAGCGTTACATCGTGGTATAATTCGGGCAACTTGGGCTGCCTGGCTGACGCCGCTTTCAATCATCTGGGCCTCGTCTAGGCAAACACGCCACCACGAAATCTCGACAAGCGGGCTTCTACGGCGCTCGTGACGCCTCGCATTCCTTGAGGAACGATCTGGGGGAGGGGTAGCATGATGTATCTCCTTTGACAGAACGTTATATGTAGTCACAACGATGTCGTATCGCAACAAATTCTCCACAGTCGCTGCAGCATGTTCTTTCTTCGGTGCAGATGGTGGAGGAAGTCCCTTGTAGTGGAACACCTTCAGCTCGGGCGCATGGTTATGCACTTCGTTTATCCATTGTTCGAGAATCGCAGGGGGTGTTATGATGAGGGTAGCTCCGGACGGCGCGACGTAGGCCCCGGTGTATGCATCGAAAATCTTACCGGACACAGACGGTCGCTTGTGATGAGTCATAAGTGCCATGAGCTCGACAGTCTTGCCCAATCCCATCTCCTCAGCCAGGATCCCGCCTCGCAAGGACTGTAGTGCATCACCATTGGCTGCACTCAGGTCTAGAACTGCCATGCCTCGCAGCTGACTGACATGGAAAATCTGTCCCAAAGCATCCTGCGTTTGCCTAAAGGAGGCAGGGGGTGTATTCTCCGCAAATGTTTCGAGTGTGCCTGATGGCGAAAATGCCACGCCCTCTCTTCGCAATAACCAGTCTACAGCACGCATCTGGAATGGGTACAGCAACGTATCAGTCAGGGCATGCTGGATGCGTGGCGACACTTGGAGATCCAGTGGCGGTACATGGACGGAGTCGTAAAAGTCCGATAGAACCCAAGGTGTTCCGCTTTGCGCATTTGCATCTGGAAAATACCGCGAAAGAAGCTTCAGATCTTCTTTCATATGCTTCATGCCAACACTCGGAGATTCTACGACGGACAATCCCAGTGCCCATCGAAGCTCCATGTCCAGTATATACGTTTCGCGCTCGGGAGAAGGATGCTGTAGCAGACTGCGAGTGAACGAGGCGCGTGGTATGGATCGGCTCCGTTTCCCATTCTGTGTGATCGCCAATGTCGTCGCAGTGCGCAAGTGTGGAGTTATGGAATCGAGAAGGTCGCTTGGAGCGGTGGCAACGATGGCAGTTCCCTTGCCAGTCTCCTGGTTATAGAGGGTAGCTCGGAAAACGCATGGGTTTGCTCGGTGAAAAGACTCCAGAGACACGGCTAGAGAACCGGAGTCGTCTTCATTGTGACTATATGTGGTATCGGCGTATTCACTGTGTGGGAAGTTCTGCGCCATGTCAACCTTCTGCTGCTCGACCGACGCGGCAACTACCCACCAACTCGATAGTGACTTTCGCCAGGACAATGCTGTGGCCTGGCGTGTGCTCTGTCTGGACTATTAAAGCATTGTCTGCATCAACTTTTCGCCGCTTCCGTGCTCGTTGTTCTTCCTCGTGGTTTGCGACAGGCGCGGCGAACAGGGCTTGGAGCGCGCGGTGGCTACTGGAAGCATCCGGTGCATCGGGTATTGTGTAGGTTGAGTCTCGGCCGGGTGTAACTGCGTTCGGCTCCTCGATGCTTAGCACGTCGGCGCGGCCCTCGAACGACGACATGCTGAAGTTGTGGACGGCGTGTCGAGGGTGGGAAAGTTGGTGGAGGGACGCGGAGGTGTGACGAACTCCGCAACCGTGCCAAGCCGAGCTAAACTATCAGGCATCACTGGGCTCACCATCACCATCACCATCACTCTTCACTGGTGCGACGCGGCGAAAGACGATGTGAACTGTCAAGTTTCCTACGTTATCGTGGTGAGAGGACATGGCTGCGGCCAACACCGAGCTGACGCACCAGATGCGTTTTCCTTCTTCCTTCTCCCTTCCCCATACTATTCACATGCCTCAATACACCCCTCTTGAACAACGTCTTCGCTGCGCAGCAATATAAAGTTGCTGTTCCCTCCTGCTGGGAAGGGTACCCGGCTCTGAGGTGCTCAGATCGGGCGCTGGTTGCCGGCTTGGACGCGTGGAGCCACAGACGTCTGCCCGTACATCGTGCTGTAGGCACATCCGCTGTACATGCGCCAATGCAGTACTTCTGCCGCTACGAAGGAGAATGTTCCATGTAGAGGCCATGGCTGGAGTTTCCAAATAACTCAAGGCGGGTTGACCCTCGAGAAGCTCTCGTCGGCAATGATGTATGCGCCATGGTGGTGATCCATGGTCTTCAAAAATGCTCAGATGCTACTCTGTAGCAAGCACTTTCTTGATGGGCTCTGCAGCTTCGATGAACTTCTCGACCATCGCGTCGAGCTTGGTCAGATCGTCTTTGCCCTTCTTAACCTCTGCAATGAGTTTCTGTTTTTGTTTGAGCTTCTCTTGTCTGCGCTCTTCGAGTTTGACGCGGACTTGGTGTTCGTGCTCGATGCGCGCGGTCATGAGCTCGTGGTCCGTGGAATTCCTGTGTTCGGGAAACTCTTCAAGGAACTCTTCGGCGGAGACGAGGGGAAGCTTCATATATTTGTGGCTGTATGCACTTAGCAGGGAGTCTTTGAGGGATGTGATATGCCATACTCGTAGTTCTCAGCAGCAGCAATTTCCGATCGCAAAGATTGCTCTTCATATTTGAGGTTGTGCAGACCCAGAATGAGCGCATCATTGACGGCTCGATCATCTGAGGTCTTCGCCTTTTCCTCGCGCACCTTCATGACACTCTGTCTGTACAGCGACTTGATGATGGAGAGTTGTGCGCGAATGTACTTTTCCTTCTTCTCGATCTCTAAAGTGGCCTTCTTCTCATTGTCGATTCCTTCGCGCGTTGTGGGCTTAGAGATCTTCGGATGCGCAAGCTGGTAATCCACGAGCTCATTGATGAGCTTCTTGAGATTCTGGACCTCGTTGAACAGGCGAACATTGTGCGGCGTTTTGACGAGGTCGGCGATGTTAGAAGTCGACAAGTCGGTGGGCATTATGCCCTGTGGCGGTTGCTTGTCCATTAAGCAAATGTGGATCTGGGCGCTCTCGTTGTCAAAGGTGTTGGTTACTTGTTGTCGGCTTGGTGCTGTCGGAAGCTTAGATTCACCACTGCACTAGCTCGAGACGCGCCAAGCCCTCACGTGCCAACGCGCCTTGAACGCGTGAAACTATTACCTTTGAACTTTACATCCACGTGACATGATAGAAGCAATAGAGAGCCTCTGAATATCTGTATTTAGTGCTGCTCCGGTCTGGAACTGTGAGTTTTGATGTAGAAATCCGCGCTTTACATTGGTGATCAAGTTGGTAGGAGCATCGACACATGGTAGCGACGGTCGGTGTAAAGAATTGCAAGAAAGCGAGCCATGAGCACGCAGTTGCCCCAAGAGCTGTTTGTTTGCGACAAACAATCGTCATCTCGCTCACAGTGTGAATTGTCTTCTCACCAGCATCCTCTACCACCCATCCATCATCCAGTCAGTCAATCATCACTATCGCTACAATCTTCCAGCAACAGCATCTAGAAGCATGGCTTTCCTGGTTATTGACCGTCTTCAACCTCGAGAAGGACAGCCTCACAGGACTGACGCCATCTTCTCCTCCGTGCGCCAAGAGCCTCAGGACGAAGATACAGGATCCTTTGGCACAGAAACAACCGCGGTCGAATCACTTCCAAGCCCAACCCTGTCAGGAAGCACCCTCACTTCCGACTGCAACAGCCCGCTGATAGTCGCTTGTCCCGGATGTGATGCCTGTGACATCCCGATCGAAAGTCGGCCACATGATCGGGACGATCCAAGGACATGGCCAGCGCAGCCTCGCGAGCAGATCAAATGCCTTCCAGGCAGCCTCAATAAAGCCCCTATATTCAAGCGATATGAGGATGGTACCACTCCTGACTTCGCGACGAGGTCGGACGCGTATGCTAACCTTGCCCTTATAGGGTCTCGAGCAACACTGTGTGATTTGTACGATGGCGGCCTCGACCACAAAGACGAGAATTACAATTCGGCATTGGCAAGACTCGCCTTTGTGGCTTGGCCGTACAATTTCAACCCGGACGGCATGCCGAAACACGAGGCCACTATGACCGTATGCGAGGAGAAATTGTGGCTGCAACTTCGTATCAAGGAACTTACGCGTAATCTGCTGGTGAGCCAATTGTCCTGAAGAGCGCCATGCCGACTAACTTTTATGCGGAATGTCGTAACTGTAGCGAGAGACGAAATCAGATCCGACAGGCAGCTGCGTGGTGTGATCACTAAACACATGAGCATACCTCCCCGCGCACCGACGAATGCATGGCAGTGCACATTCAGTCACGATGTTATTGAGAAGGCCGATATGCTCACATCAGCTGCAAAACCGGACCGTCTTTGTTACATGGAAAAGTTGCTGAAATTCTTGAGAACGTCAGAACCATGCTTGCAGGACCTGCTAGACTTTCATGGTGGTGATAAGGTCTAGGTGGTTGCTTGAAACAAGATAACGCAGAGGGATAGCTTCGTACACACCCCTGACGTTGCAGCAAGTAGCAATCCGAAATTCACCCATTTGATTATTCCCACTCTTTCCGTAAGGCCCGGCGCCGCCACTGTCCGGTTCTCGGTCGCTCGCTTGATAATCTGGTGACAGGCGTTCAATGTCTCCTTCGTCCAATGCCACAGCTCTGAGGCTGCAGAATCGGATCTTGGACCCGAATTATCGCAATTGTTTCTCATTGGGGTCAGCGAGAGAGTCCGCTAGACTTTTAGTGCGTCCAGCCCAGCTGTGCCTCAATTCTTCACGAAGAGTAGACGACCCCCTTACATACTGCACGGCTAGATCCACCTTGCAGATGCGATGAGATGAAATCTCATCAAGGATCGATCGATCTATTGTCCGCATTGGCGCATTCCTTCCGATCCCCACCTTATAGAGTTGGGGATCTCTTTCTGTGTGTTTGCTCCCACACAAAAAGTCGCGAGATTCAACGGCGAACTCGTCTCACCGTGGTCCAGGCTGTGGGGCTTGCGCGTAGAATATTTTGACGCGTAGAGTTCCAATAGTGCGGAGACGGAGATGAGTGGCGCCGAACATGAGCTAGTCGAGCCGAGCGATTGAACGATTGAACGATTGAACGCAAGGGGGATCTGTGGAGGATCTTCATGATGCTGTCGAGCTTGCAATAGGCGCCTGTTTCGCATTGGGAACATTTGCATGCTCGTTGACTCGTGAGGACAAGACAGTTGATTATGCCGCGGAGAAGGTACGAAAGCAGCCATGGGACGCGGCGTGCCTGCCCAATTCTTCTCAGTCACATCAATATGCAAACCTAGCAAGCGAGGCTCGCTTCCCCCACTCACTCTCCTTAACAACAGACTCGCCACAGCATTTTGTATTCGCCAAGTAATGGATGGCATGGAGTTCTGGCAAATCAAGCACCCAGGGCTGCAGAGCAACTGCCGCCGGACCGCGCATCGACAGCTGTCACAGCGGCAGCAAAGACGACCCAATGGTTAACAGTGGCGCAATAACGCCTCAATAGGGCAGCACAGCCAGTAAATAAGGATCCAGACCCATGCATATCGGCCTGATACGAAGATGCAATAAGTGGCTTCCATTGGCTGGGGCAGCTTCCCGGCATCTTGTGGTGGAGACTGTACCGAAGTTTATTCATCCTCACAGCCGCACTTGCAAGTTCGATAGGTTTTGTACTTTCCGAGCAGTCAAGGCCTTCACTCAGCAGCTCTTCAGCGCTGGGGAAAGTCCAGATGATACTTTTTCCTGTATCCAACGACCATTCTCCGTTGCGCATATTAACGTTGGTTGCTGCAGATCACCGTTACAAGATCGACGACATTCGGTTCAGCGCGCTTAGTTTACGCAATAGCTCATTTTCATAACACGGCCCCGAGTCGTGGCACGAGCGACACCAGACGAGAGAACCGTTCGACTCTGGGGACGCGCCTGGTCGCCGAGGTTTCTTCTTGCGGATGGCGTTCAGCAGTTCCATGCACCTACGTTGGGCTCACAGACCAAACGCTGGTGTTCGGGCACTGGTTCGAGGGTGAACACACGGACGAACATGTCACGGACATTAGTTCTGGCTCACAGTACAACGACGCAGTGGACGCTCTGATGTCAGGCCATACGTCTAGCTGTTGATTTGGACAAGGAGTTAGAGGCGGCATAATTTGTTATCACGTACAGTACAGTGCCACAGGAGCTGTGCCGTCTCATCGAGATCATGGCGCAATGGCCCAGTTTGACAGGCACGCTTCCTCGTTTTACACGCAGGAACGGCAAGCCTCAAGATCCTGAAGAAGGATCAGCAATGCATGATACACCTTAGTTGGTGGCGCGCGGAGACGGCTTTCAAAGTTATTTGGCCGGCTACGGCACGTCGTCATGGGTGATGCTTGCGAGCATGGGACTCAGCTGAGGCCTGTCCATGTTAGATGTGTCGAGTTTTAGCTCTGCTCAAGAGTTACGACTGCAGCACATCTCGACCAACGCCGCCGAGCAGTCCAAAGTCTCCTTACCCGCAAGCGTGCCTCTGCACGTGGCATCGCAGCTGTCAATGCAGTAGTATGTGGAATCTATCCAGATCAAGATTAGAACAGCGCCAATCTTGTTAGCACCAGTTCCGGGGCAGGCGACCCCGTAAACTTAGTTCCGAACCTTCAAACCCCCCTTCACAAATGTTGGGCCAAGACTCAATATCATTCGTAGGACGAGCAGGTCGCATTACTCGGACCTTGTGGGCCCAGAGCGGGCGAAGAACACAATTGTGGAAGCGTACCCACTCCATCTGCCTTCGGTAACAATTGACATTGTATACAAGGCGAAGTAGCCCCGAATACTGCCCATCCCACTTGTTGTTTTTGAATCGCACCTGCAGTGTCGGACTACGCTTCAACATGGCTCCGCCAAAGAAAGAAACATCTGTGGAACTCTGCACTAGGGTCACAGCACAAGGCAACACGATCGCCATTCGCATGCTTGAGTACCTTAGCTCAGCCAAACATCCAATCCCAGGATTTCAAACACTTGCGACCGACTTCATCGACCTTTGCCAAGTGATATGGTCAATCGAGGCTGGTCTCAAAGAGGCTGCTAAGTCACGGAACAGCATTCCTGTCGAGGTGACGCAGGAGCTCGACAAGCGTGTCCGCCAGGTGCACGATGAGTTTTCGGTTCTGGGTCAAATGGTGACAAAGTTTGTGGACAATGAGAACCACAAAGGTGGCTTTGGCCGGAAGTTCCGTATGATGTGGGTGACCTCCCTCGCGACAACATTGCAAACACTGACAATATACGCTCTTAGGTTCGCCGACACAGATGTTGATAAGATGCGCACAACCTTGACGCGTAGTCGAGACACACTGAAAGTGAGCTCTGCGATGTTCCGGTGGACCATCGGTGATGCTCGTGCCGATGCCACGATGGGAATTGGCTATGCTGGTCTGATTGCTGCTCTTGAGCGTCTGAACCCAGCCAAAGCTGCCAGTCTACCTTCACTACACCATCCGCCTCCTTCAAGTGAACTACCCCCAACTCCTATCTCCAAGAGCATGCATACCGATTCGCTGCTTCCGCCCAGTCATCGATCGGTGGACAGGCCCTCAATGAATGAATATCGTCACCCCAGTGATGAAGCGCATTCTTACATGAATGAACCTCATCGTCCCATGCTGAACGATATTCATCTGCGACAGCAAGAAGAGATGCACCTTTCTAGAGGCATCGTGGATCTGCACAAAAACTGGCGCGCCCCCAGTATTCACTCTAGTGGCTCAGGTACTCATTCGACTAGAGATACCATGTACAACAACCAGAACGGACGATTACAAGGGTTCCATGGAGAGCCAACCTACGAGGACGTGACTTCTTTAGACTCTGCGCGATCCCGCATGCTCATGGAAGAAAAGATGGCAGAAATGAGCGTCCATGAAAGATACATTCAAGAGCGCCAACAGCAGTCCAGGAACGACTCGCCTGTAGCATCACCACAATGGCAACCAAGGCAGTCCAATGCATCAAAGCCAGCCGGCGGCAAAGCCGCGCTAATCACAGCCGTTGAGCAAAAGAAACACCGTGTCTTGGAACAACTGCTCGAAGGTGGTGCCAGAGCCGACGCCATGATGGAAGCCGCCATGCTACAGATTGCTGCTCAGAATCGCGACACCGAGAGCATTGTCCTTCTCTTACGCTTTGGCGCTGATGCGAACGGATCTGACCGCGAAGGAATTACTCCTCTCTTTGCCGCAACCCGGGCACAGTGCTTTGAGAGCGCCAAGGTCCTTGTCAAGCATGGTGCAGACTGCAATCTGTCAGCCGGTCCTGATTCTGACTCGCCGTTGTCGCTGGCTGCTGCTCACAACCTGATTGACTTTGTTCAGCTCTACCTCGCCAATGGAGGCGATTGCAACCACATTCTGGAAAGCGGCCAGACCGCGCTAATCGCGGCCATGAACAAGGCTGCTTCACCAAAATTGATTGAATGCATGTTGACGTCAGGTGGGGACGCAAACGCAAAGAACGGCGAAGGTGCCACGGCTCTCTTCCAGGCTATCCAAGCAAACCGTGTAGATCTCATGTCGGTTCTTCTTGACAATGGCGCGAACCCGAATCTACCAGGACCGAAGCATCCGCTCTGGCCATCAACGTACAAACCTCAAGCTTTGCATTTACTGCTCTCACGTGGTGCGGACCACAAGAAGACTCCCGGCGTCATGGAACTGGCAGCCAGTCTGAAGAAGCTGGAGTCAGTCAAGATTCTCGTGGAAGCTGGTGTCTCGCCAAATGTGAGGAAGGATGGCGTTTATACACCCCTTTGCTCGGCCATTCGCGACAACAGCCCAGAGATTTTCCATTATCTGCTCGAGCATGGTGCAGATCCTAATTACAAGTCTGCCGAATACCCTGCTTTCAAGTGCATTACTCACAAGCGCTTGCATTTCCTCCCAAAGCTGGTGGCTGCTGGTGCTGATCTTCACAAGCCCAAGGGCATCATGGAGACGGCAGTAGCGCACAACGACAAGGAAGCAATTCTATACCTTCTAGACCAAGGCGTCAGTCCGAACGATCGTTGCCCAGAAGGTGGATCAACACCTCTCACGACCGCCATCCGCGAGAACCGTGGTGACCTTGTGGACCTTCTTCTGTCTCGCGGAGCCGATCCATCCATTCGAGGAGAGAACTGGCCATTATGCATGGCAGTCAAGCAACCCTCAATCCTTAAGAAGCTACTTGAGGCAACAGCAAACCCACGAGCATTCCGCGGTGTTGTTGAGATGGCGGTTGTTGCCAACCAGCTGGAGAGCATCAAGCTGCTGCTAGCAGCAGGTTGCAGCGTGGAGGACAAGAACTGCGGAGTCTTCAGTCCATTGACATCCGCTATCCGCGAACAGCGCAAGGACATCGTGAGATACCTCCTCGACGTAGCAGGCGCCGACCCCAATGGTCCTGGAGAACATCTTCCATTGGTCAAGGCACTCCGCAAGTACAATGGCGATACCGAGATCATCCAGATGCTGCTCACTCGCGGCGCGGATATCAACAAGATGCACCGTGGCTGGAACCCTATCCTCCAGGCGGTCGAGAACGGCGACGCACAAATCCTGAAACTCCTCATCGAGATGGGTGGCACACCCGATCTTCAGGCCCAAGGCGAGGATGGCAGACCAGTCATTGACCTCGTCACCGAACGCGGCTGGGAAGAGGGTCTTGCGTTGCTATTCCCCAATGCTTCGCCGCCGCAGAAGGCCAAGCAGTAGGTAATCCGCCCTAACTCCATCATCGAGTGCCCACGCTTATGCGCCCAGGTCATTGGATCGACGCAGCTTCTCGATATCGGACTGGCGCTGGATAAGTGCCGAGCTTGAGCGGAAAGAAAAGAAGACAAACGAGGGCGATGCGGACTGCAGCACCGTCTCCAGTGGCATACTCGACCCTGATGGTGCCACTGTATGAAAAGTCTCATGAGGTTCTTACATTATGGCATTTACACTACGGGGACCGGGCGTTGAAGGATACACCACACCATTCGAATTTCCTTTGTTCAATAACCATCGCTTGCAGTCGCTTTCACATCCAAACGGCATACCCACACCTATTTTTTAGTCTCCACATGTACCGGCATTTCAATCGAGATCTTACATCTCAAACTTTCGTAGCGAACCAATAATCGATCTCCTCCGTATCATACCGTAAAGCATATTATAATGCAAATCAATCTTTAAACCATCTTCCACTCGGTTCACTTTCCCGAGCCGCCATCAATGAACGCCTTCCGCCCACGCGGAATGTTCTCCGAGCACGCGCCCGAAACCTTACGCACCACACTGCATGTAAGACTCTTGTGCAGCTGATGCGCCTCGGTGCGGCCGGCACCTCGGGCCATGCGGCGAGAAATTCGGACCTGCTCGGTGGGCGGCTCTAGATCCATGCATGCACAAGAGCAAGGCGCGGTCCGCTGCGGAATCCAGCTGGGATCTAGGCGCACCTAACGGAGGCTTTCTGATGAGAATATGACGCCTTGTGTGTAGAGATGAGGAATAGTCAATGTATGAACAGGCCCGAAAGAGTAGGCCGTGACGTGTTCGGGAGGGCTTGTGCCTAGATTGAGATTGGTGTCTGGATGTGTGCAGGCGAACAGACTTGGAAGGTCGAGAAGAACAATCGAAGGCGAATTTTGGCGCTTCAGACTTTCGGCTAGAATTACATATATGTCAGCGAAGATCCAATGCGTAGGCCTGGCGCGACCTATGAGTGCTTCCATGGAGGCGTTGGGCAGGGCGAGAAGGTTTCTGGAAGCTTTGAGGGCTCGTTTCGCAGGTGCACATACTTTCGATGAACTCCAATGATATTGCACGCGTCCCTTTTGAGCAAACAGCTGATTACTTTGCTCTAATCAATAATTGGTGACTTCGGCTGATGTGATGGCCAGATGTGTTCACAAGGAGAGATCCGTCGACATGAGGATATCAATCCAAATTCATCGCAGTCACAGGCCACTTGCGACGACCGGGCAAGTAGCGTAATTTTGATCACCATAGGGCATATTGAGGCATATAGAATGCCAATGGCCAACTTCAGATCTGCTATGCCACTTAGTCACTCATTTGAGACGCTGCTGCCGTGCTTGAAGACGACCCAGCGTCTGTTGTATCCAACTGGGCTCCCTTTAACGGCCATGGCGTGATAGACTGAACTGTAGTTTCGACACCAAGCATATCACCAAGGCATTCGGATGGTCACAGGAAGTCAATATACATTATCCTTGCTACGGGGCCGGTTGCTGAGAGATACTCTGGTGAAGTGAACCTTCCCTTCCTTCCGGGATGCGAACATCACGATCTGACTTCTGCGTATCAAAATGAGACTTTGAGTTGGAGGGGAGTGGTAATCTAGGCAAATTTTTGCTGGCATGGTGTTAAGCTTATTTACCTCGCTTGATTTAGGCACCGTAACGCAGACATGGAGGGATTGAGCCTCGCAGCCATTCACAAACACATCACACTCGCTCGCAAGATTATATGCAATATATGGGTGGTATGTGAGCATTCATGCGGTTCCTCCTTTACTAGTATAAATTTCTCTTGTCCCTGTGGTGTGTCTCAGGCTCCTATTCATTCCTTTAAGTCCAAAAGCTCCGCCTTCGTCGTCTTGCAGGTGTATTGCGTCCTCACAACTACCCAATCAAACTCAGTCGATCTGTATGTTTTGCTGCCAAGTATACTTTATATATCGGCAAGGAATGACTTGATATGCGGAGTAGTGAAAGACAATTGTCACAACAGAACCGGATCCGGGATGATTTGCAGGCGGTAGAGCCACGGGTCGGTACGATTCTATCTCTCGTGACCACCAGATCCATGGGAGCAGCGATGTTATTTCATCGTGAAATAAGTTATCTCCGAGAGAGATTCGGTGCGACAAGAAAAGCGAAGCGATACTTGCGCGGTTGACGTTCCTCTACTATACATATTCTGTACTGGCTCGGGACAATGGCGTTATATCTTCTGTATTTGGAGCGAGAGGCAACTAGAATCGAACGGCGCTGTGGGCGTTATTCCATTGACTGGGTCTCTTGATGGTACTATTGATGGCTGAGTGAACATGGACGGTGTGGGATTGCTGGGTCTGTGGTAGTGTCTATGTCATCGTGCCCTTGTGTGTAGCGGCCTGGTCATATTTTTGGAGCATCGTATGTGCCGAGATTGCGATTGGCCCGGGGACTATTGTTGTCGTGTCAATTAGAAGCACTGTGAAAGACGGCCGAGCTTGTGCCGGTTGCAATCATCGTGCTGATGTAAGCAAGCCCAACTCAACAAAACCCACCGGCTGGCTCCTATCATCGTGCGCGTTGTAACCCTTAGCTCCACCATGGCGTATTGCACGGCTCGCCCAAACGCTCCCATATTAGACACCGGCTTCTTTGGTTGGCAGTGCAAGAGTGGGGTGCAGACGGGGTACATTTCCCCGACTTCGGGAGCTGTGTCATGACGTTGGAGCTCCGTCCACTGCATTGTGGCACTTCAGATGCCATTTGAACCTAAACACCGTCTTGCTTACGTCCAATTACCACCAGAAATTTACATTATTGCACCAGTAATCATGTCATCCCCCAAGACAGTGCGATGGGGCATTCTCGCGACCGGAGGGATTGCCATTACATTGTACTTACCCCGCGCTCTCCCCCAGAGCTCTGAGTTAGGACTGACAAACGTATAGCACGAAAGATCTTCTCGTCGACCCAAATACACGCGGTGTCAAGCACCTCAAGCACACGGTCGTAGCCGCGGCCTCTTCCTCGTCGAAGAAGCGAGCTGAGGAGTT
Organism: Paraphoma sp. B47-9; assembly: GCA_001748405.1. Lineage (NCBI taxonomy): Eukaryota > Fungi > Ascomycota > Dothideomycetes > Pleosporales > Phaeosphaeriaceae > Paraphoma > Paraphoma sp. B47-9. The sequence continues at coordinate 161,101 of BCLK01000049.1, forward strand.
CCTCAAGGAGACCGGCAGCCCATCAGATGCGAAGGCATATGGTTCCTATGAGGAGCTGGTCAAGGACCCCAATATCGACATCATATACGTGGCGACACCGCACTCGCATCATTACCAGAATGCCATGCTGTGTTTGGAAGCGGGCAAGAACGTGCTGTGCGAGAAGGCATTCACTGTGAATGCGGAGCAGGCACGCGAATTGGTTAAGAAGGCGAGGGAGAAGAACCTCTTCTTGATGGAAGCAGTCTGGACACGCTACTTCCCTATATCTATCTATGTACGGGAGCAAATCACTTCAGGACGCATCGGCCCCGTTGCCCGCGTCATCTCCGACAACAGCATGGCTCTTGACCCAGAGAAGAACATGGCAGATGGCAAGAACCGTATGGTCAACCCGGATCTCGCTGGTGGTGCGCTCCTTGATCTTGGCATCTACGCCCTGACCTGGGTATTCCAAACGCTCTACCACACCCAACCGGAGAAGGACCGCAAGCCGCCTAAGCTCCTCGCGTTCGTCAAGAACTACGAGCCCACCGAGAAGGCAGATGAGCACAGCACCATGATCCTCAGCTTCCCGCGCTCGAAAGAGGCGGGTGGTGAGGCTCATGCTGTAGCTACCACGTCTCTTCGTGTTGCGACTGCCCCTGGAGGCAACATGGATACGCCATGCTGCCGCATCCAAGGTCCTAAGGGCGAGATCCAAGTCTTCCCGCATTCATTCCGTCCTACTAGAACCAAGATTATTTCATCTGATGGCAACGTAGAGGATAAGGAGTGGCCAATTCCAGGGCCTGGAAAGGGCAGTGGCTGGTACAACGGCTTCGGAGGCTCCCTGCAACCGGAAGGTGAAGGTCAAGGTATGTTCTGGGAGGCTGATGAGGCTGCGGATGCTATCATCAATGGCAGGAAAGAAGGAAAGTTCCTGGGCCTTGATGAGAGCATTTTGATCATGGAAGTCATGGATGAGGTAAGGAAACAAGGTGGATTGGTGTACCCTGAGAAGATTGAGACCACAAAGTTCCCCACTCAGCTATAAAGCTGTGGGCACGGTCTTGAGGGTTCCAAAAAGCGCAAAAGTAAATACATTTTGAGACACACAGGAGCCATGACCATGTGACTAATCATTGTATCGAATGTGACTGAGTTCTACCTTTGTCTGAAAATTGTAAAAGCTAGTCGTCTGGTACATGCCCCTCCCTTACTGCTTAGTCGCCCGGGACCGCTCTTGATCTTGCCTTTCTGAATCGTCTCTTCGTAAGCAGGAAGCTAAACCCGCAGAACAAGTTCAATCAGGTGGAGAGGCTTCCTAGCGGCTTCTGTTCCACTTACCCTTCGATCGGGAATGTTGATGCTCGCATCTCCACACAATCCAATTCTGCCTGAAGTCCACGCGACTAAGGTTGCAAATAAGCTTTCTGCCGAGGCCACAAATCCGGGGAATCTCGTGCCCGCGGAACACGCGTCAGATCACTTCTTCATCTAGATAGATTGAATTTGCTAGTCACTGGACCTGGGTTCGGGCCTCACATCCTCCATTTTACGATGGCAGTACTGCTCAATCACACTGACTCTGTTCCTCTTGCGGTCCCAAAAAGCAATCCGCAAAACTTCCTTTTGGAGCCAAAGGATTGTTGCGCAGCATTGATCTTGAAACGGTGGAGTGCTTGTGCAACCATGCGGAGAGAAAAGTCTCCGAAGGCGCATTACCTTCTGGAGTGCGATGTTTCATGGACAACCCCAGGAGGCTCCTCTATGGCTGCTTCTAGACTTATTGTCACGGCAAACACATTGATTATCCGCGGCACGTGGCACCTGCCAATATCGAAGCTGCACGATACAGTGCAAGCGACCATGTTGGACGACAGTCACGAAACACTCCTTCAGGATGTCGGACGTTTCGCCGCCAATGACAATCGATAGTTTGCGCGCCTGGAATTCCACACCAACCACAAATCGTTCGGAGCATAGCAAAACCTGATTTTACTGTGCAAGAAGCTTCGAAGCCAATCTACTTGTGTGACATGGGAATATCTTCTCGGCGCAGCGAGGCCTTTTTTGGGCTGTTGTAGGTCAAGCGATGATGGAGTTGCTTGACCACCGCAGAGACAGTGCCCAATGGACCATGAACGAATAGAAGAGGTATAAGTTTGGCTTCGGCTCACAACTCTCACGCTCTCTACCAGCCCAGCGTCTCTTATTCTCTAGCTCAACATGAAAGGTACTCAAGTTTTAGCTGGTGTCGCTGCCTTCGCAAGCACTGTAGTTGGCCATGCAACATTCCAAGATCTATGGTGAGTTTCAAGCATTCTTCATTGGCAGGATCTTGATGATTTCGTAGGGTGAACGGCAAGGATCAGCAAGGCACATGTGCAAGGCTTCCAACGAGCAATAGCCCTGTTACAGACGTGACGAGTAACAGCATTCGCTGTGGGTACTGCCAACTTCCGCAGGATGATTCGTAACTGACCTCGAGCAGGTAATGTCAACCAAGGCGCGGCAGCGGCAAAGTGCAGCGTGGCAGCTGGTGGTACTGTCAGTGACCCTAACCCTGCAGACTGCTTTTTGAGTCTCAGCTCACCTCAAGATGCCAGGTCACCATCGAGATGCACCAGCAAGCCAATGATCGTTCTTGTAGCAATGAAGCGATCGGTGGGGCCCATTACGGTAGGTTGTGATGCGAATGTCTTTTGATGTGGCTGACCCACCACTCCAACTAGGCCCGGTATTGGTCTACTTATCAAAGGTTGCAGATGCTGCAACAGCTGATGGGTCATCCAGCTTCTTCAAGATCTTCCAAGACACGTGGGGTAAGAATCCATCAGGAAGCAGTGGGTCAGACGATTATTGGGGCACTAAGGATCTCAACACAAACTGTGGCAAGATGGATGTCAAGATTCCTAGTGGTCTTGCGCCAGGCGATTACCTTCTCCGAGCTGAGGCCATTGCGCTTCACTCTGCTTCAGGTTTGAATGGGGCGCAATTTTACATCACATGCTACCAGATTACTGTTACTGGAGGTGGATCGACTAACCCAAGTGGAGTCTCCTTCCCTGGTGCATACAAAGCTACAGACCCGGGCATTCAGATCAACATCTACCAAAACCTGGCCACATATGTCGCGCCTGGCCCGGCGGTCATTTCCGGCGGTACGGAAGCTGTTGCTGGCAAGGCAGGTTCGGTTGTTACAGCCACTGCAGGATCGCCGTCGCAGCCGACCACTTCAGTAACCAAGGGCGTCGTCTCGAGCACATTAGCAACATCAGCTAAGACCACTTCAGCACAGCCTGCATCAACTCCTGGAGGCTGCAGCGTTGCGAAATATGGACAGTGTGGAGGTATCGGCTTTACTGGCTGCACAGCCTGTAAGTTGATCTATTATATGCGCCGACGCTGGGGAGATCATATACTGACTGTAGATGCACAGGCGCGTCTGGTTCCACGTGTCAAGCACAGAGCGATTACTATCATCAATGCATATGAATATGCTGCCAGACTGAAAGGTGCCGTGCCGGCACATCAGAGGATCTCGCTTCGCCTTTCTTGTTAGCTAAGGGTGTATTGAAAGCGTCTCTCGTTCGCTGGGGCCGTCGGAGTCGTCCGGGTTGGCGAGGCGTACAGGCCGACGGCCTTGTACAATTTCCCAGACTACACAGTTGTTTCAGACTTTGCTTCGTGCGCTTCACAAATCATCCATTACGTCCAGGCTATCATCGAGAGGATAGCATCGCGATAGCATCAGACTCTCAATCAACCAAATGCCCCTATATTCATGCACGTACTTGCTTCATATGTAGACCCGCTGTGTATGACGACCGGAGAAACTACGGTGAAAGGCTGGACACGTGCGCCGGCAACCGTTCAGGAACTCGTGCGAACTGGCGGGTTTCTCGGGTATTTCTGCACTGACGCACGCAAGGTGCAGGGGACTCACAGCGAGTTGATGACCAGAACACTTCACCGCAAAGCGCTCCGCTGGACTGCAGACCGTTCCCGAGCGAACACGACTGGATCAGCCGCGAAATCTGGCCATAGCCCTGCGGATCGCATCCTTCCATGCTCGCTCGTACGTGCACGAGTGCATAACGCTTCTCTTCGGGTATTTCTGCATTGATTGCATTAGCGCCAACACGTCACACAGCCACCACTTTTCCATCCCAGAGTTCGATGAACAACACATCAAGTCGAGCCTTGTGCGGTCATAGCCTACTCCATCTTGCGCGCTTTGCGCAGCACAGAACAAAGAGCACACTAAGGCCGCCGTGGAAACCCTGCTGAGCGCCGTGGAGATTCGGCCTTGGGATCATTCGGACGGATTAGTATGGCCGAACTGTTGGCCCCAGCACATTCAGGAACAGAACATTGTGATAGTGACATGGGCTGCATTGACGAGGATCGCAGGGCTGAGACCCGTTCGCGCCAGGAACACACACGACAACAACACCGATGCGAGGACCTGGATGTGCGTCTCTAGGCAGAGAGGCCCAATGGGAGGGCTTTCTCCCTGTACCCTGGTCCGAAATGCTTAAAAAGTTCCATTGCCTCGCAGGCTTTCTGCATGCACAGACAGGTGAGGCAAGGTGTTCGAGATGACGCACCTACGGAAACGGCACGGCGCGATGCCTGACCGAAAGCGGGCCGACGTCCGAAGGGCTCCATGAGCCAATCTCTCTGTCAATTTGGCATTAAGATGATTAAACTTGGTCTTTCCGTGACAGCACATCGTCAAGGCAATGCAACCATTGGCGTTTTCGTCCCAGCACTTCGGTATTTTGAGCACGCAGGTGCATGTCATAAACGCGTTTCCAGGTTCTTTGCAGTTCTAGCTTTTCCTTTTCGCTTTCTTCTCCTCGCTTCCCCCGCAGTTGCTTGCTCGTTGTCATATTTGTGGGCCAATGATAAACGAAAAGACTTGCCAGCGCAGCATGGCATCAGCTTCCGGTTATGCTCGAAATGGATTGCCAGCCACAAGCAGCTGCAGAATCAGCTCCATGAGGAGGCAATGTGGCAACAGTGCTGGCGATGCATACATCATCTCAGAAATGAGGCTCAGATAGCATGACTGGAGTATAAACAGAGTGCCTGGATGATGGGGTGAGCGTTGTCTTTTTCAGACTTCTTACTCCTGAAGCAGCTCGATTCTTTGAGATCCCCACTTGCAAAATCATTCATCCCCATCCGGCACTCTCCCCAGGATATCGTCATCAGTCCCGGTCGCACCCAGCACCAACAACAATGGCAACATCAGAGAGCTACGTTCAAAAGCTCCAGCGTACGGTCGTCTCCTCTGCCAGCAATCACGGCTAATTGATGAAGACTACTGCGCCACCCAACAGATAGCCCAGCCGCAATTCCAAGACTACTCCGACCCTCGAGGTTCGCAGCCCCTTTGAGCGCTTCACCGACTGCGCGACGTCTGACATGATTATCTAGGCATCAGAACTGCATGGTCCAGCAGCGTCTTCGTCCATGGCCGCGAATATCGGGCGCACCTCTGGCGAGATTACCGCTACCTCGAACAGTCGCGCGAAGAAGCCGCTGAAGTGGCATGGAAGGCCTTGACAGGCAACAGTTCTCCTACACCCGCGACCGCTGCAGGTTCATATACTTACGGGCGGGCCTACACCACGTCTCGATAAAGGCAAGACGCTACACGGCCGACCGATCGCCCATCGAGTGACTCCCAGATGTTAATCGTCACGGACACCCGTAGAGTCATCAGTTGACGCTGGTGCACTACGTACCGAAAGGGCATATTGCATATACCGGCTACTATTGAAGCCATCGGACAACACTGGCATTTCCTTACTGTTGGGCTTGGTGGCTCGTCCACAACTGTTCGCGCGAGTTATCCTTACTTCTTTCCTCTCTTTCGACCGGCTTTATACCCACTATCGCATGTAAGGTCCTGTTCGCTTCGCCTTCGGACACTCCCTTGCGACATCGCAACCTTTATTCTTACCGTATTGACCAGTAGGATCTACAATTTTGTTTCATACTTTCTACCTCAGGGGGCTTTGGGAGCACGTTTGCATCTCGACAACAGCCGAGAATCACGATGTACGACGCTCGACGCAAACCCACGCGATGTTCTCTTCCGTTCGCAAAATGCCAACGGTCTCATACTTGTGTCTATATACTTCAAGCAAGGCAATGCTGCCGGTAGTCTCGAGCAATGGACATAACTTCTTTCGTCCATGCATACTACCTCGCACGTAAAGGTCTTGGGATGGGATAGGCTAATACTTCCAACTCCAACCAAGGCACAACCAGCACGGCAAGGCAGTTCTGATACATACTTCCAACTTCAAGCCGAGCACCGCCAGTACGGCAAGACACTTCCGTCATGTCCGGAGAGTCCATCATTGGAAGCAAGACAAGCCTCCAGAGCCTATTACTCTGTCTACTAATTCTTTGTATACCTAGACCATCCAACAGGTTCACCCGATCCGACGTCGACGAAAGCCAGTATGCTACCTTACCACTCTTCCAGCCGCCTTCTTCGTAGGCGATCCTTGATAACACACCCAAATCGCGCAACACAAAGCCACTACAACAAGTGGGCGTTAGGAAGCTTGTGATTCGCCAGTGCGTTCGTCGGAATGCGTCCACAAATAGGACAAGGGAGACTGAAATGATACGCACGGAAACGGCGCTCAGACTAAGTTTTCCACTTTCTCAAATACATCGAAACCTCAGAAGAAGTGCGGACTGGATTGAAGAAATGATAGGAATATATTGAATCTACTACAGGAATACTTCTAGGTGTGTCTCATAGGTTAAAACTCCCGGCATCCATCATCTCCTACCCATTCTCGCCAACAATCCCACATCTCCCTTCTCATCTCCACCCCTCCTTCTACACACTCGATCCTCAAACCCCCCAAAACATAACCACATCCCCATCCCTATCATACCACGCATCTTCACACCCCCTAACATCCACCAAATCAACCCAATCATCATTCTCCACAGCCAGCGCCTTTGGCATCCTCTTCAACACGCCCGACGCATTACCATCATAGCCCAGCGTGATCGAGCGCTTGGGACGCGGAAACTCGTATTCGTCGCCATGGACGTGGATATCGATATCCGTGCGCTTAGTTGGATATGTCGCTGGAGCGTCAGACATAAGTACGTCGCCTACTTCATCGACGGAATGGGCATCATGTACGAGCCCATCGTGAGAAATGTACTTGTTCGAGCGAACGATTGGGTCGATGTAATTATGTAAACGCCACGTCTTGCATTGTGAATCGTGTGTAAATGCCCAGATAGTAATGTCAGGCTGAGTTTGGACCACGAGTTCACATACGCCTTCACACGTGCCGATTTGCGTTCCTCGAATAGCTAGTGGCCATATCGGGTTCGTGACGTTTGTGTCAGGTTGATCAGCTGGATCGGCAGCAGCAGCGGGCTCATCCCACTAGTTGAGCCAGTGATTCTCCGGGCGTCCTTGGGGCGAGAAAGGGGGTTGGGTGTAAATGTCCCAGGTTTCGGCTTTTTGTTCTTCTTGGGATAGGTGGATGACGTCGGGCGGGATACTGTAGAGCATGAGGGTGTTGTCATAGGCTACGACTATGCGGGCGCCTTGCGAGAGGTCTGTGGCTGCGGTGTAGAGTCTTGGAACGACTTGTTCTTTAGGTGGAATTAGGACTAGCTTGCGGAGAAGCTTTGTGGGGCCGCCGAGAGGCGCGTCACAGCCGAGTGTTAATTTATCGTTGGAGGGATCGAGGAAGAGGACATGGTGGCCATCGCTAAGTGGAACGGCATGATAGTGATCACAGCTTGGAGAACCTGCATGCCGCGAACTCGACTCGAAACCAAAGGAACCCCAGAACGAAGTGTAAGTTGGTCGGCTAAAGAAAAGGTTTCGGCGAAGGGCGGGACGATCGTTAGGATGTGCAGCACTAGAAATCAAGCGCAACTTTTTCGCTGATTCGAAGCCAGGACGAGGCGCTAGGAAGTGAAGATAGTCTGATGGGGCAGTGAGCGGAAACTACCGACTCAAAGTCTGGCCGGTAAGAGCATCGATCCAGTGGAGCTCAATGCCGGCGGAACAACCAAATGCGACACAGCGCCGCTGCGGGCAAATAGAGACGCTGCGGGGCGGGTCATCTTCGGAACAGAGATGACGGTAGAATGTCGTCTTGCCATTCTCGATCGGAATGCTAAGAGCACACGTGCCCTCTGATGATCTAGATGGATATGCATGGACTTTTGGAGAACCTTTCAGGTCCAAATTCCACGTAGTGTTGACAAGGTTGCGATCATGTTGACGTCGATCGTCCATGCCTTGAAGCCCAATAGCTTGACGGTTTGACTGAACATCGACAGCGTCAAGATCAACTGGATGTACCTCCACATCTTCGCGACCGTATCGAAGCTCGCATACTATGCCCATTCGTCCTTCGAGCAACGCAGCTACTGCGTGGCGACCGCATGACACGTTCATGCTCATTGATAGGACTCGTCTCGGACATACGACGCTAGTGACAGGGAACAAGGTCCCATTGCTCAAGCTGTAGATGTAAATGAGGGCGTCCCGAGCGACCAAGAGGAATTGCCCGCAGACACTTGCTGAGAAAAGTAGTCCTCCGCTCTGATCTCTCCGAAGGGTGCTGTAACCACTCGCCAATTCCCCGAAGTCAACTTGGGAGCTCTCGATCACAGCGGCCCTCTCATCTAATCCGTTACCGGTCCAGCCGGATGAAAGAGCACATTGTCGTGCTAGGTATCGGCTGAGCGTCCAACCATCACTTGGCGATGAACCGGTGGTATTATTTGGATTCAATGCTGCTTCAGACGTCCATTCGGCACCACTCGAACTTGACCATCCGCCCCGCGTCAACATCGCCACGAGGAGGGTTCTGTCAAGACTCGCTCGCATCCAAGCGCGACAAGTGCGGCGAGCTGCGTTGAAGTGTTTGGGCCCCAAGTAAGCGTAAATCTGCTGGAGTATTTCGGCTGGAACGCGATAAGAAGCGGGGAAGGTTGTAGGAGCGAGTGTGCTGAGCACTTGATACCACGCTCTGCTGGTGAGTCTTAGTGCCTTCCGGGAACCTGGGTCAAGATGCGGTAAAAATAGGTTTGTCAGTGTCAGAATCGAATTGTCAAGATGGTCTCGCCGAGTCGGTGCAACGTGTGAGAGGGCTTGAAGATGGGAATTTTCCGTCGCATTGTCGTCAAGGTTCTGAGTACAGCCCACAAAGTTAGTGGAATGTGCCATACGCGACATTGCCTCCCCAATTGGCTTACTGACACCATGCAATACATCCGACATGGCTCTCACAATGCCCTGTTCAATTGTTGGCTCCATAATACCCTCAGACTCATCGCTTGCGAGATCGATCATCGAGAAAGAGTCAGTTCGCGCGGACTCCAGTAAGCGGGTATTGTTGTTAGTCTCAGTCTCCGCTAGGCTAGGGAAGCAGGAGGTGGGACGACTGCGAGCCGACAAGGACCGAAGCGGTGGTCCGCTGAACGTGAAGGCAGCAGACGAGACAAAGTCGATACTTGGTATAGAGCCTTGTAATGATGAATTCGGCCTTGATCCGAAACTTGGAGTTCTGGACCGTGTGTGAGAACATTTTGGATCTGCGCCAGGATCGTGTCCATTACTGAACAAGCCAGTGATATATTTGTGGAACACCCGGGACCGAGGCCGTGGCCACGCACGCCCTGTTGCGTTCTTGTTATACAATTTGCTGCTGTGGGATGTCGCTACTATGTCCCGACGTGTCTCTGTGCGTGGCGTCCGCTGGAAGACATGGCGCAGAACCTCAGAGCGAGTCGGAGACGAAGAGGACGAGAGCGGCGTCGTTTCCAAAGACTGCAGTGATTGCGAGGCTGAATTGGTTTCGTGTGTCATCGATGACGGCGCTGGTAGCTGAGGACTAAGTGAAAGTCTCCTGACGTGTGCCGACTCGAAGAAGGTCGCAACGGGTAATGGCTCCAACACAACAACAGGAAGAGCGGGCTGGGACTTCGTGTCTGCTACACCCCGCGAGAGATGGATCTGAGAAGACGTCCTCAAGGTCCCCTATTCGGGGCGTGGTGGGTAACAGGTGAAGTTCAGAGAAAGCCTGCAAGGTCAACGCGTCTTTGAGAGCGAAATCGCGTGGACTACTGGCTGAGATAACGAATGGCGAGATGCGATAGGAGGCACGTTTTGCTTTCAGAGAGTGGTGCGGCGAGGTTTAAGAATGATGGATCTTGCGACCATAGGCCGAAAATGGGAATCGTACAGAGAGTCGTAGACTGAGTATCGAATACGCTGTCGGTAGTGCCTGATGTGGCAAGTCGCGTTGGGGATGAGTAAATGGAAAGGGTATCGGATTGTACGGGGAAGTGACGACAGGCTAAAAATAACAGATACGGTAACAACACCCATGTCAAGCATCCAAATCACCTGCCTCGCTATGTCCAGATGATCCATTGGCACGGTTTCTCCTCCCGCTCTTGTTCGCGAGCCAGACCTCGCTCAAGCTACACGTCACATGTTAGCAGAAGCGCATCGTCTCAATGTGTGGGGAAAGCTTACGGCATCACAAGCGTTGGATTTTCGAATCGCAAATTTCGTTCCCTGGCTTCATCTAGAGTCAGTCTGCCAACTGGCGCCCTGAAACCTTCTCGACCGGATAACACTGCCTCTTCCTGAAAGTCGCGCCCGAGGTCCGAGGTTTCTGGGTTTCGAAGACTTCGGAGGGCAATGAACTTCATGAGAGGTCTGTATGTCTTCGCAAAGACGTAGAAGAACCAGAACGTTGCAATGATCAGGGGCGCAATCAAAGCTGCTCTCTTGAAGGCCTTTTTCAAAGCCAGTTGGCCGGCAACAGTGATTTGGAACAACACAAGTCCCCCGATGATACGGTCGCACATCATAGTCCATCCACGACCAGTAGAGTGTTGACGGTGTTCCATGGCGTACAATAACTGATACTTGTGAACAAAGTGACCAATCATAAAGTACGCAAGGCCTGTTAGCAAGACCTGCCATGAGTCTCTCAAGACGCTATAGACCATGCATATGATAAAAATCAGGATAGTCTGTGGTAGGAAAAAACCGTAACTGAAGACAGGTGGTTGCACGAGTTCGGCATAGTCTGCTTGCGTCAATAATTGGATACAGACATGCTAAAATGTTGCTTACCTCGTGGCGTTTTAGCACCAAGAAGATAGACTGGGTACATTGATAATGCACCTAGCTCCATCAGGCGTAGCGGGAACAGTCCGAATGCTTGAAGAATGATGAAGTTTGTGTAGAATCCCAGAAGATCAGAAAGCGATTTAGCAAGTGCGTATGCAATCTCCGTAGCGCTTGTCAATTTTTCAGCGAAGCGCTCCCACACGGCCAGAAATCCAGACACAGTTCCAAGGATGGTGAAGAAGATGAAGAAGTTGAAGAAAGTGAAGAAGAAATTCTTCGAGATCACAGAAAGCTCAACATCGCCCTGCGAGATCATGCCTTGCATGTTCGCTAGCCAGTCGTAGAGAAAGGGGACGACGACGTTGAGGAGCGTGAGCGCCAGTGTTGGTAGTTGAGTATTGACGAGCGACTTGAGTATCTCATGCCTCTGGAGAGCTTCTGCGAGACCTGGAAAGATTTCATGGATAGAGCATATGTTCAAAGCACCCGCGATAGGTACCAACAGACTTGTCCAGAAGATGCTCAGAACACCAATAACGAAGGTGATGGACCAGGAGCGGATAAGTCTTTGGTTTCGGGATAAATAGGTGTTGGACCAAACAACGTCAGACGGTGCCGGGCTGTTGTTCGCAAGGAGCTGCAGAGGAGAAGGATCTAGCACGGCTTGTATGGCCATTTGAGCGCTCGCGACGCTGTCCATTGTGACGAAAGCCAGCGGCGTGGGCACAAAGTCCTTCTTTCGAAGAGTTCTAACTTCGTCATCTATTCTCCGCAGCTTCTCTTCGTAGTAGTCGATTGCGTCCACGATCTTGTATCTGAGCTTAAATCGGCCGTATCGTATCTTCGTCGTCGGCCGCGGTTTAGCGTATGGGATCACGTAGTCGGGATCTCTGTCGACATGTCGAATGAGACTGCTCGCCTCATCATCGTCATCGTCCTCGTGGTTGGGCAATGCTGGGTGTTCAGGAGTCGGCTGGACGACAGGTAATGTTTCCATGCTCCGCTCAACCCTGTGGCTCCCGAGGTGGACGGTCCAAGCCTCTTCAAGCTTTCGCAGCACATTTTGACGCTCTAGAACCTTGGTGTCAAGCTCTTTCCAGTTTCTGCATAGTGTGACGCTCTCGACCTTGCCTATCTCGAGGTCCTCGATGAAGTCCTTGATCTCGTCTTCGGACCGTAGTTCCAGAGGAATGCCTGACAGACGGATGGTGCGATCGGTGATTGTGGTCTGGCTACCCAAGTATTCCTGTCGAATGTCGATGATTTTCCTCGTCTCCGAGACAATGAGATACATGGTAAGGCCCGTGAACAGGTAAACGAAGACGAGGTACATCCACAGGTAGTCAGTATAGTATTCGTATTCGGCGGCCAGCGCCGTGAACGTCCCACGGGCTTCGAGGTGCTCGTCGTGGTTGCCATCGTCTGGTATAGGGAGTTTTTTTCCCTCCTTATGAGTATCGTGGACTGGTTTGATGACGGCGAGCGCAAAGAAGAGCGTTACGAGCAGGAACTTGATGGCCATCTTGAAAAATGCCAGGTAGACGTATGCATCGAGGCCGGCCGAGGCCAGGACCTGTTTATCTGTAATTCTCCATAATGGTATGATCCAGCCAAAAAAGCTGTCGGGCAGGTCGGGCAGGGCGGTTGCGAGGTCGTTCTGCTTTTTGCGCGCAGCATAGAGTCCTTTCCATCGTGGGCGGAGGAACTACAAGGATTGTTAGTGTTGCGATGCAGTGTCGTGTGGGCTACTTGCGCAGAATGTCAGGAATGCGACGAGGCCAACCGAAAGGGATATGTAGATTTGCAGGCGGATGTCGCGCGGTCGCGAATTGCCCCAGAGGTCGTCAGGGCCAGCACCGCACGTGCGGTTGTCTTCTTTCATCGCCAGATAATATGTTCGCGCGCCATATAAAGCAGATGCTCGTCTAACTGTATGTCGTGCTGGAGTCCAGCGCGTGCAGACTGGTCCTGCTCGGCGCGTTCGGGCCGTGTCGTCATCGGCGCGCTAGTGTTGGCTAGCCGATACCAAGACCGAGCTCGTTGCTTCCTCCCTCTTGGATCTCAAGAGCCTTGCTCACCAATACTGAAGCAATTTCTTTACAGAACGCTCTTGATGGCCATCTGATGTCGTGCTTAGCTGACCGCCGCGCACACATCGCCATGACTGGAGATGAAGCACCAAAGCCTGATGGAATACTTTACGTCGAAGCGAAACTGCTAAATCACAGCGAAGCCGGTGCGAGGGGCCGAAATCAAGCTGCTAATTCACCAGTTGCTGACACGCAGTACACGCACGTTGATATTGGGGCCCGTATAGCCTTGAGTGAGCATTGATCCTGACCGGTAGCGGCATTAATCCTGCGGCCCGAACTCAACGGATGGAGTCGAACGGGGCGCATGTGGTTGAACACTTTGGTCCATCGACTACCGCTAAAGCGTTCCTGCGATGTTTTTGCACCCAAATGACATGAAGGAAGTTTCAGACATCAGGAGGATCTCTTCGCTCGCAAGGAGAGCTTCGCCACGCACGCTGAGGGAACTGCTTTCACACGGAGTTCTTGATCACGTGCGTGGCTCCCATGCAGGACTGCGAGATATGCTAACGGCCTTTGGCTGCGTTATTCACGACTCACGATTTGAACGACGAGATCTCAAACAAGCTCGAAGGCCAGACGGTGAACGAATCGAGCGCTATGAAAAGCAGCGTCGAACCCTTCAGCGCTCGTCAACTCCGAACGCGGATGCGGGTTCCTTGCAAGTCTGGCTTATGAGAGCGGTACGCGCATTGACGAATAAGATGATTACTCTGTGCTCTCACTAATTGTGATTCAAACATTTCTTCTTGCGCTCTTGCGCTAGGGTAGCAAGGTTTCTGCAAGCATCTTAGGCGCCACGAGACGTGCCAGGTCCTCGCACGATTGCAGGGAGCACCAATGCATTCGGAAAAGACCATGCACGATAGCTCGTCATTCATGGAATCCATGTCTGCGCTCAGGTACACGTTTCACACTTTGCCTCGTGGAACGTCCGGGTCGACAGTCAAGCATTCGCATGTGCTTGGCTTTAAAAGCTTAGCAACCTTCATGCACTAGATTGACACGCTACTGGTCGCACACGCCAAAACGTGGTCCGAGACCAGTCGGCCAACATCCCTCAAGTGGCGCCATATTGAAAGTTGTCCGATCGAGGGCTTGTTAGTGCGGGTGCTGATGCGTTCCGCTCGAACCAGATCAGCGTGCGGAGACGATGCAAAGCATCGACGGAGTGTCGCACTGTCGAATTCAGCAATAGGACACAGCGTCACGATCATGCTGCAGCTGTTCAGGTAGTAGGGTCATCCCGATCGAGTACTGTTACAGTCTATCGAAACCTTCCATCAAGCTCGAAAACGAGGGAAGCCACGGTGTTAAATAGAAGACCCTTTGCACTATCGGGCCTCAGGTGGTGATGTTGGAGTGGGGACCGCTGCATGTCTACTGGCCCAAAGGCTAGGCAGGTCAAGCATCCGGACTGGGACGCCTTCCCCGGTCCCCTCTACAAATGCACATGGGGTACGCACGGTGCTTTCTCGGATGCCCGTCTCCCAACTGATTATGGACGGAGGCCCTCTTGCGGCCTGTCTTTTCTCCTCTTCGCTCTCCCTCCTTGCAGGACCCCATACCGCTCCGTCGTCCTTCTGCTCCTTGACCACCGAACCGCTCCCTCCACTCCCAGCCAAAATTGCAGACTCTTTTGTCCGCCCGGTTTGACGAGTCCATCCGCACCGACGGCGGACCCTGTTGCTCCAGGCTTTGCCAAGATTGTTGCGGCTCTTGGATGCAGCCTTGACCGCGTGCGCCGACGTCAAGTGGTACGTACAAGCATCCTCGCAGTTGGCGGGCTCCCGGTTGTCGCATGCAGAGTGTTCCTGCCGTCTGAGCGATCGCCTTGCATGGTGTTGTGTGTGCCGTCGCAGATCGGCCCTCGTCCCTGCACAGCCTCAACCACGTCCCCGCGCGTGGGACCTGGGCGACCGTCCCAAGTTGCCACTAGAGACTGGCAGTTTTAACTCCGCAATGCTGACAAGAAGCTTGCGCAATCCAGTCTGCTGTCATCGCGGGCGACTCCCTGCACTCCCACAGCCCCCGGCCGCTCTGAGACGCTTGCGCGTTGCCCTCGACGGCACCCTCGTGGACCCGCCCGACACCAAACGATCGCCGCCGCTCGAAACCCTCCTCTCCACCATTGCATCGCGCTCGATACTGTTGGACTCCGCCGCGCCGCGCACGACCAAATCGCCACGACCTCGCGCGGAAGCGAGTTGTCGCAAGCGACACACCGCCCTAGCTTGTTGCTATCTACTGTCGCGTACCAAATAGCATCCGCCGCGTGCACCGCCCACTGCCACGTCGAGTGAGTTCTGGCCTCGTTTAACCAGACTCGAGATCAATCGCGGGCAGCCGCAGAATGTGCGCGGTGCAAAGAGTATGACTTCCAGCCAGACGCGCGCCACCGTCAACCCATCGTCTCCGGCACCCAGTCGATCGTTCCTGTCGCGACTCAAATCGCCGTTGACTTCCAAGTCGCGCAACTACACCGAGTTCTACATTCAGTCCGACGACCCACACCGCCAGTACGCGCCAGGCGACATCATCAGCGGGACGGTGATATTGAAGGTCATCAAACCGCTGAGGATCACGCATCTTGTTGTCTCGCTTCATGGCTATGCACAGGTGTTCAAGAACCCCAATGCGCCTGGCGATGCATACAAGAACTACTGTACGACGGTTGGGTCAGGCAAAGGGAAGAAGGCCGGCAGCTACTTTGGCAATGGCTTTGTATCACTTTTTGAGGACGAGGTAGTTCTCTGCGGCGAGGGACGACTGTCCGAAGGCGTCTACCATTTCAACTTTGAGCTCGAATTTCCAGCAAAGGGCTTACCCAGCAGTATTGACGTGAGTAATTACAATACTCTGCTTTACGATACCCTTTATTGACCAATACTCAGTTTGAGCGTGGTACCGTGTGCTACATGCTCACTGCGACATTGACACGACCAACGACAATCTCCCCCACAACATCATGCGACACAAAAGTCAATCTGATGGATTCGATTGACATTGCGCCCATACCAGAGCCCAAGCCGCGCATCATCTCTCTAGAACCAATCTCGCGACGCTCGAGGGCGAAAACATCACGAAAACGACCGGAGACGGCGACTGTAGGAGGTCCACCCCAAACTCCAGTCGGTTCAGAAACCGGTCGAAAGTCATACTCGAATGGTACTACAGAAGAGACGGAAGGTCCACGTAGTCCTTCACCAAGTGACATTAGCTATGCGAGCGAGATGAGCAGCGGGAACGCGTCGGGTACAGAATACGGCATCCGCTCCATCAATACTGCTACGGACGGCTCCACGACATTGGACGGAGGCCGTGCAGCTCTGAGAGGGAAGACCATTACCGCGAGCATTGACGTACTCAAGGGCGGATTTCTCAGGGGCGACCAAGTACCCATCAAAGTCACAGTCAACCACACCAAGCACATCAGGAGTCTGAAAGGGGTCATTGTTACTCTGTATCGCCAGGCGCGGGTAGATATGCATCCTGCTTTACCAGTGGTGCCGAACAGCAAAGGCGATAAAAAGAAGACGGAGGACTACTACCCCAAATCCAGGACAGGGCTTGGTGGCCTATCTCTCTCATCGGCCGGATCGAGTCATCTTTTCAGAAAAGACCTGTCGCAGTCATTTGCTCCTCTCTTTGTGGACCCGAGAACACTGACGGCAGAAGTTAAATGCAACGTGCGGGTTCCTGACGAGGCTTTTCCCACAATCTCAAACGTTCCAGGTGCTATGATATCTTTCAAGTACTACGTTGAGGTTGTCGTTGATATCCAAGGCAAACTTACAGGGCTGGATCGCATGGTGGCAAACGCGGGCTTGGTCAATGCCCCCTCTGGAGCTGGAGGTGCCCCTGGATTATCTCGCGACGACGGCTCAAGTAATGTTTTCTCGGCCTGGGGAGGGAATTTTGTGGATACTGACCAGATTCGACGAGAAAAGGGTGTAATATCATCACTGTTTGAAGTTGTCATTGGTACCAAAGACAGCGAGAGAAACGGCAAGAAGAAGCAGACCCAGGTTACCCCGGATCTAAACACGGTGCACGAGATCTCCAATGCGGAACACCCGGAAGACAACTTTGCTGAAGACTACGACCAAGGGTATTATGACTATGACGAAAACGGCCAGTACTACGATTATAATTACGATCCATCTTACTACGAGGTACCCGGATATGAAGACCACAACCATGGGGGCCAGCCATCTTACCACGCTCCACCACACCCTTCAGAGGAAGAACAAGGACTCTCAGAAAAAGATCGACTTCGCCGCGCAGAAGCACGCTTGCTTCCATCACAACCGCCGGACGTTTCTGGATCATCGTCTGCCCCTCCTGGATCCACGCCATACGGAATACCCGCCTCTGCACCGATTCTGCCTGAAGACGAAGAGCTAAATCCTCCTTACTTCGCTGCTGGCTCGTCATCATCCGCTCAAAACCACCCACCACCACCTTTCCGCGCTACATCTTCGCCCATATTATCGTCACGAACGAACACAACCCCGCCAATACAACGCACCTTAACGTCACAGTCCAACGACCAAACCCCACGAGCCACAAACGGATCCTCAACTACGATCAACGCCTACAACCCCACCCCCAGCGCACCTCCAGCCTCCGACCATCCCAGCACCGAGCAATCCAAACCCCTCCCTCCACTCCCGCCACAGTCCCCTCAACACGCTTCCGGTCCCGCACCAGACTACTTCCCCTCGTCATCCTCACACGTCCACTCCACAGACGACAAGCAAGAAATGCAACGCCGCCGTCTCGAAATGGAACGTAGCGCCCCGCCCGCAGACCAAGACGACGAAGCCGAATCATCACATCGACCATCTGCGCCACCGGTACAACATGACCATGCGCTGCATTTGTCGCCCTCGGCACCGATGCTGGACGATGAAGATGAGGGGCTGGTTGGTGCGATGAGAAGTGGGAGACGGGCGGCGAGTAGGAATGGCGAAGGCTCGAATTCGAATACGGATGGGGATAGGAGACGGAGTGAGGCGTTACCGGAGTATCAGCGATGATGAGGCGTTTTTTGGGCGTTTCTTTTTGACTTGTTGGATATGGCATTTGAGCGCGCGTGAGGATTGGGTTTATGATTGATTGATTGTTGGTCATGTTGGGTTTGTTTTGTTTAGATTTTCTTTTGTGGGATTATGATACCTTTTTCGTTTGAGTTGAAGAGGAGACGTTGAATTGAATGAAAAGAATGAAGTGAGTTTTATCTTGTGATGAACAAGTTGAGTGCATGTGCTTTTGATGTGGGTGTTTGTGGCAATGAGTGCGGAGGATTGTGATAATTGGGAATGACTATCTAATCCTCGAGATATCTTTTGTTCGAGATATTGGCGCAAAAGGCTTCCGGAAGGGTTGTAAGGCAGATTTTAGCTTGGAAACCAAGTGCATGTGTGCCTGGAACTATGGGCGAGAAACGACTGGAGCAAACACTGCTTCTGCCTTATTTCTTTCTCTACTTCACGTGTTCGAAGTAGCAATCCGAGTCATGGTAACCCTTCCCAATGCGTGAAACTCTCACTGCACCACCAGATGCTTCAAGAACTTGACTTCCCCGTAGCAAAAAGCTTGACCTACAACAAGCTCCGCGCGCATACGTCCAGTGTTTAGTCCGTTTCTTACATCCCAGTCAAAACTTCTTGATACTTCCTTGATTATGCACCTCTCCGATGCTGCAGACATCCACGCCAATGCACGGGCTATCGAGAAGCGCTCCGACATGTCCCAGTCCCGCAGCTGCGGTACAACCGGCGCCACGTCGAGGTCCAGACCGTCGGTCTTCACTCGAGTTCCTTGATTCTGCGCTGGAGCACACTCTCGACG
Source organism: Paraphoma sp. B47-9 (assembly GCA_001748405.1). NCBI lineage: Eukaryota > Fungi > Ascomycota > Dothideomycetes > Pleosporales > Phaeosphaeriaceae > Paraphoma > Paraphoma sp. B47-9. Next base: position 180,196 of record BCLK01000049.1, read on the forward strand.
TCGCGGGAATGAGCGTCATAAATCTCTCGCAGGTGCGTTAGTCGGGCTTCCATGTCCTGTTCGAGTCTGGCCTTGTGAGCGAGAAGGTCGGTGAGACGCTTCATCTGCGCTTGGTGAGCTGAGGACCTAGATCATGATTAGCTAGGTATGTGTGAAGAAAGGTAATGTGCCGGGTGTGTCGGCAGTGCATTTGGTCCGATGGCAGTGATTGGGACGGGAGATAAACAGCCAAGGAAGCGGAGGGTAGCGAGGTCTACTACGGATGCATGTGTGACCACTCACGCCTTTGCTTCGTGTTGGTCGAATAGTGTGGTGATTGAGTTTTGGACAGTCTCGGTAGCGGTGTCGAAAGATTTGGTGATGTTCTGCTTCCGCGCTGCGTGACGCTTGCGTGCCTGTGCCAGTAATCAGCAAACTGCATACAGTTCGCCAATGGCACGGCAGATGTTGAATGGAGCCGGCCTGGAGGGACAGAGCGGTGAAAGCCTCACGTCATTGACCATGTTCGACACAAGCTCTTCCACAGGACCGTCTGGCGTCTGTTCATCTTGAGCGTCCTCTTCCATGTCCATCTCGTCAGAATTCTCGACCTCATCCATCTCTTCATCCTCGTCGAAGGTTTGCTCCCGTGATTGCTTGGATCCTTGGCGAGTGGCACCTGCTGTGAGTGATGTGTGGCTGGACTTCTTGGTAACACGCGGCGGAGGCATTGCTGCTGATGGTATTTTTAGTGCTGGTGATTAGTCTTGAAATCCAGAGAAAGATGATCAATTGTGCTGTGCCACAATATTGGTGACTTCGCAAGCTGATTGTGGTTCAGCGTTGGAGCTTGCAGCTTGACTAGAAATCTGGGAGTTGCGGATGTGAGGGCGGTCGTGCTTGCCACCAGGGTCCGAGAAATCTTGGCGGACCCACCAAAAATTTGAGCGAGGTGCGGACTCCCGCTTCTTGCATCCCAGTGTGAACAACTCAGGAATCGCAACGATGGGTCTCGCGGCGCCTAAGAAGTGAGCACTCAGGTCTAGCTGGTTGTTCTAATTGCAATGTCTAACGCACTACAGCCGGTCGAGGATCTCTAACGACCCCCAGAACACTACCTGGGCCAACAATACCTCCCGCTTCGGCCATCGCATCCTCACCTCGCAAGGCTGGGCTCCCGGGTCGTCACTGGGCGCCGACGCAGCGCATGCCGCGCATTACACAGCCGCCTCTCAGTCGCATATTCGAGTTCTGCTGAAAGATGACAACCTTGGTCTGGGCGCAAAGCGAGGCAGTGAGCGTGCAGAGAATTTCGGCTTAGCGGGCCTACAAAGCATCCTGGGACGGCTGAATGGCAGAGAAGACGAAGTGAAGAAGGAAGAGGAACGGCAACAGGAGATTGAGAAGCGAGCCTTTGTGTACCGCAAGTACGGCATGATGAACTTTGTGAGCGGCGGCTTCTTGGTTGGCGACAAGATCAAGTCGCGCGAAGAGGTCAAGAAAGAACCAGAAGTCAAGACGGAAATCAAGACCGAGCCAACAAGTGATGACGCGAGCGACGACAAGACGAGCAAAAAGAGGAAGCGCAAGGAGCGCGAGGAGCTGACTGCAGCCGAAGAGGCCAGCGAAGAACAGCCGACACTCAAGCGGAAGAAGAAAAGTATGGACTTGCGAGACCAAGCCAAGAAGGACGTGGCCGAGGAGGCATCCAAGGCGAAGAAGGAGAAGAAAAAGGGCAAGAAGGACAAGGAGGGAAAGAAGTCAAAGAAGGACAAGAAGGCTATTTCCTCCGACCCCGAACCTATGACTGACGATGCGCCATCGCCAATGTCGGACCCTGAGCCCCTCACAACCGACAAGGCGAGACGGAAAGCGGAGAAGAGGGCCCGCAAGGAGGAGCGGAAGCTCAAGAAGGCACTCAAGAGGGCGGCAAAAGAGGCTGCAAAGTCCAAAGCTGGGTCGTCGGATTCGAGTTCAGAGAGCGACGATGATAGCACGCCGAGTGCTTCTACGCCTGCATCTGTACCAGCGACTGGCACATCTACGCCAACGGTATCGGCAGCCGGGTTGACATTCACTGCACGAGGAATGCATGCAGTAAGGCAGAAGTACATCAGGCAGAAAAAGGCAGCGAGCATGGATGCGCAGGCCATGAGAGAGATTTTCATGATCAAGACGCCGTCGTAGAGGGTGGAAGTGGCATTGTTTTGCATAGCGAGGCGTTTGGGACATATTCATTGAATCAACTTGTCGTCTAAAATTGAAGTTGACCACATTGGAGTCACGATGGATTGCGTGGGATGCTAGCTGTGTGCTAATTGCCGAAGCAGCGCAACCAAATAAAGGCAGGCGCATGCAGCTACCGATTGACGGAGCGCATGCTGCAGCCATCCTCTTTGATTATTCGTGGACGACCCCGAATCCTGCAGACAGAGCGGTGCTTTGTTGAAACGATAACGGTTCAGCCAACCGGGAATTGCCCTTGGGTGCAGGGACGCTTCCCGGCACTACCAAAGGGGCGCAGTTAGCATTGTTGCGTAACAACACATGGCTAGTGTAGAGACGACTCGGCGTGGCCGCGTGATGTGTGGCTAGGTGCGACTGTGAAAGGCAAGTTGACGAGGCCGATGGCTGTGAAGGCTGTGACGGCAACTTGGAAACGCGAGGGCAGCCATAGGGCGGCTTCCAGAATAATGTTCCTGCATGGCTCTGGCGTCAGTTGATCATCTTACTAGTCCGGGGTCGTGCTTAGCCCATGTATAATGACCTCTTGCCCAACATTATCAACTCTTGGACCACTTATCGCCTCCTGACACGCCTGCACTCGCTCGTTCTCCGCATGGTATCATTCACACAGAGTCCCGCTATGGCTACAAACGGCAGCATCCGTAGGAAAGCAAGAGAGGCGCCCGGTGAGCCCCTGGCGCGCATGATGAAAGCAAGACGCATGGCTAACATTTACCGCAGCCCTCCTTCAGCCGCGCACCACGTCGTCGCATGGCACACAAACGCCCGAAGCCTCACCCGTAGACACAATGCCCGCCCAATTGACATCGGAACTCCCCGCCATCGTGGCGCCGACAAACAATGGGAACCCGAAACTGCTGAGGAAGCAGTCGTCGCCCATGATGCCTCCCTTTATGGTGTCTGCGCCAGGAAAGGTCATAGTCTACGGAGAGCATGCAGTCGTGCATGGCAAGGTATGAGGCAGTCGCGTAGGCTTTCTAGAGGCTCTCTGACAACCGACAGGCCGCAATTGCTGCCGCCATCTCCCTGCGTTCGTACCTCCACGTCTCGTTCCTCTCCAAATCGAATCGAACCGTCAAGCTGCGCTTCCCCGACATACAGATGGAACACACATGGAACATTGACGAGCTGCCGTGGGACAGCTTTACAGCGCCAGGGAAGAAGAAGTACTACTACGACCTCATCACCTCCCTAGACCCCGACCTCATGGCTGCCATACAGCCCTTCATCGACGAGGTGTCCCCAAAAGCCCCCGAGTCGATTCGCAAGATACACCATGCCTCGGCGTGCTCGTTCCTATACCTCTTTCTCTCCCTAGCGTCGCGCAGGACCCCGCCGTGCGTATACACTTTGCGCTCGACCATCCCAATTGGCGCAGGGCTCGGAAGCAGTGCCAGTGTCTCGGTGTGCTTCAGCGCGGCGCTGCTCATGCAAATTCGCGCGCTCAGCGGCCCACACCAGGACCAGCCACCACAGGAGTGCGAGCTCAACATTGAGCGGATAAATCGCTGGGCTTTCGTTGGAGAAATGTGCATTCACGGCAACCCGTCGGGAGTGGACAACACAGTATCGTCAGGTGGAAAGGCAGTGCTCTTCCAGCGGAGGGACTACGACAAGCCACCGATGGTCACACCCCTACACAGCTTCCCCGAGCTTCCATTGCTGCTCGTGAACACGCGACAGTCTCGCAGCACCTCCACCGAGGTCGCAAAGGTCGCCACCTTGTTGAAGACTCACCCAGTGCTCACAGAGACCATACTCAACGCCATTGGCCTAGTCACTGAATCCGCACACAAACTCCTCACATCACCCGACTTCGACCCGACTTCTCACGCCGCCCTCAAATACCTCGGGGAGCTTGTCACAGTAAACCACGGTTTGCTTGTGTCTCTCGGCGTGTCACATCCCAAGCTCGAGCGCATCCGCGAAATCATCGACCACACCGGTATTGGCTGGACCAAGCTCACCGGAGCTGGAGGCGGAGGATGCGCAATTACTATACTCAAACCACAGCCGCCGGCTCTCGCAAACGGCAACGGCGCACACCATCACGATTCGTCATCAGACGATTCGGACGCGTCCTCAGAAGTCGACTGCAGCGCATCAATCATCTCGAATGGCACGAAGCTCAAATACAAGATCCTTGACTCACTCGAGGTCAAGCTCGAGAATGAGGGATTCGAGAAGTTTGAGACGACATTGGCTGGTGACGGTGTTGGCATCTTGTGGCCAGCAGTCTTGCACAATGGAAATGAGGAAGAGGGCGGCGAGGAGATTGACCAAGAGAAGTTCCTAAGGGCAGAGGGCACCATAGGCATCGAGAGGCTTGTGGGTGTTGCAAGTACAAGGAGGAAGCACGAGCGAGAAGTCAGAGAAGGCTGGAAGTTTTGGCGGCCGTGGGAGGTGCCGGAGCGCTAATGTTGAATTGTCTTTTGTACAGTATGGGTTTTGGGTTTGGACAAAAGCTGGTAGCGAGACGTCAGGACGCAAGTCTTTCTGATTTACGGGCAGCAAGCGCATGTTTATTGTATATATGTACCTGCTGCGCAGATAGTATAATGTTCTAATCTTGAAGGCAAGGATCGTCCTCGGCCTGTAAGAAATGCGGACCGTCGTTGTGGAGTGAACTCCTGAGCTGAAAGGTTTCCAAGTTGAGGATGCAATCCTTAGTGTACCAGGGAAACGTATCGTGGTCTTTGGTAGAGTGAAAGAGCATGCTCACGATGATTGGGCAGCAAGTACAGGCAATTTTTACGAAGACCGGAAGCGAGCCAGGCAACTCCGAGCCCAACCATTGTTCACAACACGCGCAACTCGTGCTGAGCATTTGACAAACCCCTCTACACACTTTCCTCTCTCACAAAGGCACGACTACACTTTGTGCACATATCAACTACACCGCGCTAGCGACTTTCAGCTGCACACGAAGACACAAATCGCAACCATGGCACCAGGGAAATGGGGTACGTCATGTTCTCGAATGTGCGCGCAAGAAAAGCCGCCGCGCTTTGCACACCCAGCGCACAGCAGCTGACATTTGCAACACAGATGATGAAGAAGAGGAGAGCTCCTCTGATTCCTCTCCTCAGACCAAGCCCATCGCCCGCCGCGGCAAGTTTGACGATGAAGAGGACGACAGCGATGTGCGTCAGCCCACCATGCCCCGCGCTGCACAACTTTGCCCCGCCATGCACAAAACCATGCATACTGACAGCAAGCACAGGTCCTAGAATCATGGGACGCCGCCGAAGACTCCGAAGTCGAGCGCGAAAAGGCAAAGAAGGCCGCCGAGGCAAAGGCAAAGGCTGACGCAGAAGCCCTCGCGAACAAGAAGAGCAAGGCACAGCGCATCGAGGAGCGCAGAGAAGCAAACCGCCTCAAAGCCCTGGCCGGCGACTACGACAGCGAAGACGACGAGACGGAAGAAGAGCGCCGCCTCCGGCTCCGACAGCAAGAAATCGACGGCTCGCGGGCCCAAGCCGAAGAGCTCTTTGGCGACATCGGCATCAGCAACAAACGCGCAGGCAAAGCCGTAACCGTGACCGACGAAAGCGATCCCACCAAAGCCGTCGACCTCAGCTCACTCCACATCTTCAACCCCAACACCAAAGACCAATTCACCAAGCTGCGCGAAACACTGGTCCCGCTCATCGCCGCAAACTCCAAAAAGGGCCAGTACTCGCTCTTCCTCCAGGAGTTTGCTAAGCAAATCGCAAAGGACTTGCCTAGCGAGCAGATCAAGAAGATTGCGAGCGGCTTGACGACGCTGAGTAATGAGAAGATGAAGGAGGAGAAGGCCGCGGACAAGGGTGGGAAGAAGACTAAGGCTGCGAAGACGAAGACTGTGTTGAATGCGTCGAGGGATGTGGGGACTAGGGCGGATACGGCGGCGTATGATGAGGATTTTGGAGAGTGAGTTTATGTCTTGTGAGGCGGATTTGTGGGTGTGGCTAACGATGTGGTAGTGATGATTTTATGTGAGGAACGACAATGGTTTCGTTCGATACTTCGTCCAGCCTGGCAGTCTATGCCCACACACTCGGCTTCCAGTCCCTCAAGGCCACGGCAAAGGCAAAGCCATCACAAGAGACAAGGCTGGAACGCTAGCTGACATGGCTTGTCCACAAAACGAGAGTTTTTCTTGCATTTACACGTGTTTTGCTTTCTGGTTGGGGCTGGAGCGGCATAGCTTGCTTGCACGCATGTGCTGGACTGACCAAGTCGCGATGGGACGGGATGGAGGATACCTACTATAGATGAGAATTACGAAGACGTAGCTTTTGATGCATTTGATTCCGCTTGGGTATATCCGGTTGTGAGCATTTATACCGTCCATGCGCAGTGCGGCTGCCGCAAGCGCATTTTATTGTGCATGTTGTTTGGATTTACTTTCTTTGAACAGCTGCCGATGTCAATCCTTCGAAGCGGTCATGGCTGTAGGTTTTGTTCTACGCATGGATATGTCTAAGTCCATGAACATGCTACACGCTTCACTAGTTTTTCACTGCGGCGTTGTGAGAATTTGTGGCTGTGGGTGCCAGAAAGCGGACCTGGTCCATGGAATCAGGGCGTTGTATAAGATACGAGGGGAGTGTGGAGTAAGACACTTTCGTCGAAGGGTTATGGTCGAGGAGCGGCCGGTAAGTATTGCGGAAGACGGAGAATATGACCTTCGACACTTGTATGAGGACATCATCCATGTTTTCGACGTCCTACTCCAAGCCAATGGCAGTTCCAAGCAGGTAGGGCATGCAGTTGTCGTGGTCCCTGAATCATACTAGACAGCGTGCATTTTCCTCACGACGCACCAACCCCATCACCCCGAAGCGTCGCCTTCATGCTTCTCTGTGTTCTTGCAGTACTTCATCATACCATGCGGTCTAATTGCTTGAGTCCTTGTCTATACGGGCGATCGACATTCATCGCATGTTAAGAAGTTGAAGATTGTTTCCGCTCGCACAGCTCGATTCCAGATCCCACAGCGCACTCAGCTCTTCCTCGCACCCAAACTCTTCTGCCAGCTCGCGAGCTTTACTGAAGGGTATCGTCATCTTCTGTTCTTTGATCATAGCACGGAAGGCGATGTAAAGTGGGTTCTTTGTATCCTGCGACAGAAGTTCTCCCTTTGGGAGAGCCTTAAAGTCGGATGTGAGGACAGAGGGTATGCCCGTTGCTACCTTGATGATGTCGATGAGGCCGATTGACATGTCCTTCACGTTGACTGAGAAAATCGCGAGTTTATTCTTTGTCGATAGCCAGTGCAGCGTAACGCCCCCGTCCATTGTCGTGAACGCAGACGATTGAGAGGTGAGAAGGAAATGTTCAGCTAGCTCTGGTTCCCTAGCGTATGTGGAGTGTGCGTGGGAAGCCTCACAAGCTTTGGTGTGTGTCGAGACAGCGTCCTTGGTATACAGAATTACGTTGCAAGTGTAGCACGACACGATGTCCTCCTTCTTGACTTGTTCTTCGTCTTCTTGTTGATGATTGCGCTTGTAGTGAAGGTGGGCTTGATCTTCGCTGCCATAGCTTGGAATTGTCGTTTCGCAAATCGCGCATGCGAATAGCTTGGGCTTTTCATTAGACGAAGAGTACTGGAGGAGGTGGCGAATCTTTTCAGCTTCCTTGACGAGTCCAAGCCTCTCCAGAATATCAGGGACAAAACACGCGTAGATAAACCGTTCTTTCATTGGTGGCTTGCTTCTCTTGATATAGGGTTTAGAGTGCTGCGAAGGCATCCGGCATCCCTATTGCCAGACTATGTCATTCAGCACCAAGGTCAGTCATCGGCGAGGCGCAATCCACCGTGCCGAGCCCACATGCCTTACATCCATGGCATCCTCAGAATGAACAGCTTCTTCAATGATGTGAGGAGTTTGACGACCTGTACATTCGATCACTTGCAGACAAGGCGATTTTCTACAGCGACCTCACCTCACGCATCCGACACACCGGCGTTCAGAGCTCCCTCGTGACAACAGTCGTTGCCCCCGAACTTTCTTTCACAATTGATGAGTTATCTGCAATCGCGACGGTTTGTGTTGGTACCGGCTTGACGTTCCGCAGGGGTACTGTACGTCGCGTCCGCCGTGAATCAGTGCCAAAGTAAAGCACCACCATGACCAGGAACCCAATCAATAAAGCTGAATCTTATCATAATGGTCGGATGTATCGCCTCCTTTAAAATTGCAAAATTTCCACCACTCCAAAGAAAAAAAACCCCGATCATGTGGACTGGTGTAGGCCACAATACTCAATGTCACGAGTATCGCAGGACGACGCATACCAGGGACCGAGAACAGCAAAAAAAGATCATTCGCAATTGATGAGAAGAGTGTTGTGCACCCTCCGGGAGTCGAACCCGGGCCAATTGCTTGGAAGGCAATTATCCTACCCTGGAGGACAATCAGTACTTTGCCTTTCTTGAATCGGAGAGAACTAAACTCACGTTGGACCAAGAGTGCTTTGCTTGATACTGCTCTGGAGCATTAAAAACAATATATTGAACGTTGTAAAATGAATTGGTGGGCCTGGGGAATGGTTGAGAAAAGTTTTGGCTCGGTTGGCGCTAATGCGGGCATGTGAGCACCGGCAAATTACAGGAACACCAAATCTGACAGATTCAATGAGCTTTACTTCATCAGGTTAATCCTCAAAAACATCCCACCAGCAGATGGCGGGTCGTGTCGTGGCGAGTTGCTGGCTAATGACCGTTGCTACGATCACGAGATACTGAGACCGCCATAGGCTCAATGAACATGATCTTGGCTAGGATATAATCAGTCATGGACATCACCAATTATCTTGTTCTTTGATCATTCCGTCCATTACACTCGTCGAGTTCGTCCACCCAAGGCCAGGCTGCCAACGGCAAACTCACCCTTATCGATAACGCTGCCTCGGCATCTCAACGCGCTGCCCAGCATCTCGAATCCTAAGCACGATATCCCAACACATCAATTACACCGTCGCACAGCCACAAATACCCTCCAATCCTCCCTTACACGTCGCCATAATGGCCAAACCCGTTAACTCGACACCCGCGACATCTCCCGACCCCCAAAAACCAGACGACTGGGCCGGTCCCGCTGCCAAAAAGTTCGACAAGTACGTCCATACCCATTGAGCTCTACCATGTTTGCCTCCCACCTACCGCACGCCCAGCCTGCCAAAGTAGAACCAGAGCTTGAATGCTGACGCAATGCCAACAGCAAAGCCTACAGCGAATACTTCGACCCATGTCAAGAAGCGGCCGACAAAAGCATACGATGTCTGAAGCGCAATGGTGGCGAGCGGGCCATGTGTGTGGATTTCTTCCAGGCGTATAGGGATTGTAAGGAGCAGTGGCAGAATGCGAGGAAGGAAGCGAGAAAGAGTAAGGGTTGGTTTTCATGAGTGACGGGCGTGCGATGGAAAGGGAATATTGGGATGGGATCGCTGGGTGGGAGGTCACAATACACTTGCATGGGTTTATTACATTGTGGAAATAGCATGCAGGACACTGGAGGCATGGGCATGGTGGTGTAAGATATTCGGATGTGTCTGTTATATGGTCTCAACTCTGCGATGCATTGGGTTGGCGTTATTTGGGCATGGGACGGCATGGGATTGGGGAACTGCTGGACTGTCAAAACATACGAGGAAGTCTCCTCCGAGATTGGAGTTGTCTCTTGGTCCTCGTGAGAAGGGGTGGTCCCAAGAAGACACACATACTTCGTGGTTGTGTATAACGCGTGTTATGGAGAAAAGAAAGCGAGTTTCGCAACAACAAATGACAACAATATCACAAGCTGGCACTTCGGCTCTAAGTCAAGAATCAAAGAGGATTCGCGACTTGCGTACCACGCTTGGAAGCTTATTGATGATATACGCTCAAGCAGATCTCGGAGACAGCCATCGCGCCTTCCTCTCCGCTTTCCCTCCTCAACGCTCACGACACCACCCTGCTTCTTTCACGGCCTCACGCATACATCCTTACACCTCGCACACGTCGCAGACCCATCTCCACCACCCTTCCGCTTCTTGCACCCGGAGCAATTCGTACATACGCAGTATCCTTGAAGTTCTTCCTGCCCCGCTTCTCCGTTGGCCACCTGTTTCTTGTGCCGCCGTCGCAGCCAGCGTATCCAAAGTATCAGAAAGACGACACACGCAATGCCAACTACTGCTGAGACACCAAAGGCGATGCCGAGGGTTTTGCCATTGGCGGCTGTTGCGAGCGAGATGAGGTGCGCAAGGATTAGGAGGCGGGTTGTGTTGGTGCTGAACGTCGAGGCCATGATCACGTCGGGTTGTGGTTGAGGTGGCACGATGGGCCGCGTAAAATGTTGAACGCGCCGCGATCTTCTGATCGTGTGCGCAGGGTGATAGACACGCTCAAGCTCTCCTACGTCGGCTGGGCGCAAGCTTGTCTTCTATCTCGACGTTGCACGCCTCTCGATCCTGCGACCCATCATCCATGCTCAATAAGGCAGGTAGGCTGAGGCGAGCCATTAGTTCACATGTCATGGCCAATCGCGACGGCAACAAAGCGGAAGAGATGCAAGCGGCAGATAACCAAAAGACCGAACGTGTATTGCCCCATCCGTCAGGGTCGTAAGTCATTACCGTACTGTCGTTAAGCATACAACAAGGAAGCTCATGTTCCAGTCTGGAGAGCCGCACCCAACGCCACGCTAAACGCTCAAGACTCCAAAAGAGATGCGGAAATACACAGTCTTCGAGAACCAAAGAAGAGTTACGGTAGTGACCTGCTCACTACCCGGCAACCGGCGTATCTGCGCGCTCCTGTGGTAGATCAGAAACGGGGACCATTCCAAGCAGTTTCATGCCATTCCTCAGCACGATCCGTGTGGCCTCAAGCAGGGCAGCGAATCCTGGAGTCACGATCATCTCGCCTTCCTCTTCGTCGAGACAGTCAGACAGTTGTTCTGTGACGCTTGCGAGGTATGTCACTATTCCAGATGGCTCAAGGGAGTGAAATGTTGCGTTCACAACCTCTGGATATTGTGCGAGGACCCTCAACAAGTTCGCCCGGTCGTCTTCGGTCAAGGCCTCAAAGTCCTCATCTGAAAGTGCAGTCGTTACAGCGTGGTCTGTCAGAAGTGTGACCAGTTTTGTGTACCAGTACTGCAGATCTGGTCCCGAACCAAGCTTAAAAGATGGCAACACTTTCGTATCGAATGCATGCGCAGAGGCAGACCGTGTCGAGAGCTCCTGCACGAGAAGGGCTGAGGTGCCGAGACCTTTCAAGATGATGTCTGACTTCCCGACCGCGGCGGCCTTGTCAGCATCGACGTCAGGCAGCGATGACATGGCTTCCTCGCACTTGTCTAGGATCGCTTCCGGTTTGTATCCCTTACCCAGTGTCGCTGCCATCTTCGATGCATCGTTAAACTTCACGTGCTGCAGCTTTTTCTCCAGTTCAGGGTCCATGGCTTCCAAGATCTTGAACATTTGGGTGAAATGGACACTGTTATCGCTGGCCACGACGTAGATCATCTTGTCGAACGAATATTTCCTCGACCGTTCGAGCACAGCTGCGAGATCTCGTAGGAGGTATGTGCTGCTTCCGCCGCGATCGCGGATAATGGCATGGCCAGCTCTCGCTCCGAGCTTCGTCATGTCTACCATCCATGCACCTGCACTCTCTTCGGAAAGGCCCTTGTCCTTCAAGACTTGCTCCACTTCGGCCATCGTCTCCGCTTTGACCTCAGATTCGCCAGAATAGTCGTCAAACCGGATGCACAGGCGATCGTAAAACTTCTGATAGTCGTCGATGACTGCCTCCCGCACCCGTTTCCAGAATGCAACAAGGGCCTCATCACCGTCTTCCAACTTCTTAAAGGCATCATTACGCTCGGCGAAGATACCTTGGTTCTCGAGAGCTTCCATCTCAAGCTGAACCTCGGCCTCATCCCTATTCTCTTTCACAGCTTTGTCGCGAATCTCTCGGGTAGCAGCTTGCTCGGGTTGGAATGCTTCCTCGATCTTGTGGTAGACGTCCAATAAGTGCCCAACAGGATCGGCCTGGTACGCTTCTTCCAAACCAAACTTTCCCCAGCCGACGTACAACAGAGCAATGGGCTTTCCCCAGTCCCCAAGATAGGTCATTCGCTCCACCTCCCAACCCTTGTGTTCGTACACACGTGCGATGAAGGCACCGATGATGGTGCTTCGCAAGTGTTTCCCTTGGAACTCGCTTGCAATATTCGGCGAAGAGAATTCCACCACCAATTTCTGTTGGTTGGTTTTCGACTGAGATGTTGCAATATGCCCAGAGCCATACTGGCTCGTCCGATCGAGGATGTATGGCAAGAGTAGCCGTGGTACCACTTGGAGTTTGAGGAAGAATCGCAAATGCACACCGTCAGGCAGTGGCGAATCGAACAGAGCATGGTCTCTTGGAAACTGGGTATACTTAGTATCATCTAGTACTCGGCTATGCGATCGAACGTGTCCCATACATTATCAACAAGTTCAGCGGACAACTCATTTGGCTTCCGGCCAGTACTCAACCGGGGGAGTGTGACAGACAAGTCCCCGTTGAATATGTTGTTTGGCCATTGGATTGCTTTGTACGCCGCCTGAACATCAACGGCCGCGGTTTTGGCTAAGATTTCAGCCAGTGATGCGCGACATAGACCGATGGGATTGACGAGTATCTCAGCCTCGACCAGTTCGGCATTGGGAGTGGCAATGGACAGGCCTTCCAGGAGCTGGGCAAGGCCGTCGCAGCCGATGGTCGACATACTAGCGAAGAATGTGTTTCAGCCTGGTGTGTAAGCACCGCGAGATTCGAGACTTGAGATATATGCGGCAATGTAGATGGAACGATAGTTCTCTGAATGTCTCTCGCGCAGAACGCAATGTTGTCTGTTCGATACGATTCCACCTTTCCATGAGTGACAGTGCGATTCTTTCGGGTCCATGTTCAGCCTCGTTCGCACGCAGCTGCCACGCTGGAAGGCGTCAGCTGCAGTCGTGGACGACCGGGATTGGTGCGGCCCACCGAACACCAATGCACGCAGTGTCCGTCCACGGAGCACCTCTATTGGATTTATCTTCAGATCCTTGCCTGTTCAGGGACACCGGTGAGCACGTTGGGCCGGAAACCGTTCTCTGTGCTGGTGTTTCGTCACGTGGTAGTAAAGAGGAGGCGCTTGTTATGACCTCCACAACCACGCGCCAGTCTTGATCCACTTCCTTGACGCCGTCACGCACCACCACAACAATATCCGTGCTCGCGATATACCTGTCTGAAGTTTGACATGAATCTTAGTTCTTGAAAGCGGCTGTCTTACTGGAACAAAACAAAAATCAGACAATTATGACGATTATGTACACATTCGATATCTAAACACAGGTTCGGTTTGCCATCCGAATCATATGCCCGTTCGCTTCCAGTCACCACTACTGTGCATTGTGCGACATGCATCATGCATAGTGCTGCCGGTCATCGGATGCAGGAAACATGTCAACATGATCGCGGCGCGTAATTAGGCGCCTGCATACGTAGCGTCCCACACTTTGAATTATGGCAAACGTTTTGACTCAAAGATAGATTGGCGCCAGTCCGAAGTCATTAGAAGCTGAGCTTTCTTTGTCACATCTTCTCGAGCCCAAGTGTTTATTCTCCCGCGAGACGATGGAAGAAACATCCCTGGCGAAATGTCGAGGCGGCAGTCTGCATGCACGATCTCACCGCCACGAGCAATGCGGTACCACAGCTCCGTGCATCAACCAGGGATCATGAACCGCTGCAGACACCCTTCTCACGCTAGAGCTCTAAGGATCGAAAGTTTGATGCTACCGACTCCAATCTTCCGACGGCTCCGCACCTCTCTGGACATTTAATGCCACTTCTGGTGGACAAGACATTCTGAAACAATCGAAACATCCCTACTATCTTATAATTAAGCTTTGAAATGTCTCATTCAAGATGCAAGTTGACACGGGCACCCGAAGTGATAAGGGGCTATCGAAGTCCTCTTGTGCACCCGAAATTGCACACTAGTCATCCCTAAGCAGCACCCTATTTCTACTCAATTATGGAACAAATGTTGTTGAGTTTTGATACAGTATCTGAGTTCTGCAGTAGCAACTCAAAGCACTTGGTACGTTGGAAATACATCACTACTCAATAGCGCCTCAAGTGCAAAGTATAGGCTGGCTGACCTGATAATGAATGCGAAGCCAACATCTTCGTATCCCAGGCACCAAATTATTCTACATCTGTGTGCGCACCATCGGTTCTCGGTCAAGCACCATCTCCATCCGCTTTAAGGTGCACCGAGCATCAGCAGAGCCACTCGCCAGCCACGGCACGCATCTCGATAATCCTCCCTCGAAATAAACTCACGACCGATCGTCGAACATAGGGGCAGCTGAGCGCGGTGGGCAGTTGGACCGCTGATAGCAAGGGTCATAACTCAATCGATCTCTGGCAGAAACGACAATAGTGCTGTATTGCTATGACGGTCGGAGCAGCACTTTTCCACGATGGTCCATGTTTGACCGCCCCACTCAGAACTATGGGAGGAGTCGAGCATGAGCACTGCATAGCCAATCGAGTTGGCAAGGTCCGTGGTTGTCCCCGACGGATTCCCATCCAAATGCTCGCGAAGAAAAAAAGACACACCTTTGTATGGACATGTGTAAGTGTAGGGGCATGCGGAGCATGTTCTTCGATGCTGACACAGCTCCAGTGTCAATGTGGTAATGATAATATACCCTACACAAATGTTTCGTGCCCGAACTGCGGCTGTGGCCGATGTGGTAATTGCCAAATTACGAAAGTTCGTGTTAGGTAACCACACATCCCCATCCTGCGGTGACGAATGCTGCAGCCGTGGCCGCATCACCAAAAGTCCAAGCCAGGTAAATTCACCATTTCCTTAATAGGTATCGACACTGATTTGCTTGTAAAAGATGTTTACTATTCTTCTCCTGCATTCCCTGACGCGAACGGCCATATTATACACATGACATTTGGCAAGAAAAGATCATACTACAACAAAATTCATCCACTGACACATTACCTTCATAGGTATACTAAATACTGTGCTCCTTTTCTCAATGCAAATGTGACGTGTGACCTGCATCAAAGGCTGGAAAAGAAAACGATCGTACAAAATGCAGCAGCTCGTGCGTCGTGAGTCGTATATCATGGATCATGAATCATATAGCAGCGATCATCAAAGTAGGAGAGAGAGAGGGTAATTCAGTAATGCTTTGCAGAGGTTCAAGCCCCAAGAATCACCGGAAGCTGTGACTCCATGCCGGAGTCATCTGAAGTTGTGAGCGTATGTCTCAAAAATGCTTTACATCTGGACTTACCCGCATCGCATGTATCGCCGTCGTTCCGCTTCGCTCTCGGGCCGATTCTCGCGAACAGTTTGTCCACAATAGTGACTACTGTACTGAGGCAGTATGTCAATAATGGCAAGGCAAATATAAGAACGAACAATGCAACTACAAACGATCTTGGTGTACGATCAAAGCCAAATATGTCTTGCTCTGCACCAAAATATTGCAGAGCAACGACAAGCGGCGTTGTTATCCATATCACCTGTTCAGTGTCAGTAAACGATGTGAAAGACTGAAATTGTTGCTAAAAATACCATAACGTTCTTGCGCGTTGCGATGCTTGTATCTTGAGCCGCCTTGACCGACTGAACAGCGGCGTGGGTTCCACGTCGATTTAATCCCTGGATATCTCGCGAAATCTGGTTTGTTTCTAGATTTATTTGGCGAACGTGACGATTGAGGCGACTGTTCTCGCGCTCTAGGGAAAGATAAAGCTGCGCATTGCGTAAATTTCTATTCCACTATACAAGCATATTTTGTGACATACTATCGTCTTGGACTCTTGACATGAACGGTTGAGCGAAGCCAGAGTTCGCTGTAGAATTTTGAGTTTCTGGAACGAAATTGCCAAAGAGTTCAATGAGGCGAACGCTTTTGGATCGTGCATACCAGAGAAATAGTGGTGATCGCCATCGACGTCCATGAAACGATCCCATTCTCGTATGGTGTTTGAAAATTTCTCGCGCAGCAATCGTAATAGAATCATTGCTTGGGTAGTCCAGTCGAAAAGTTTCTCGTTTTCCTCATGCTGCTCAGTCTTCGATGCATCAGCATTGAGACCAGAGCGCTTTCGTTTCTCGTAGACATCAGCTGAGGTAATCGTGTTGCGTGGAAGTGGCACTTACTCGGTCAATTATGCTAGCCTCGACGTTGTTGACAAGCCAGTCCCATTCTTCCACAATCAGTTGTGCTCGAATTTCAAAGACACGTAGCCAGTACTGTCGCGCATCCCGAATGGGAGAATCTGCATCAATAACGGGTCCAGCCTCGCCGTCTGTAGCGAAGTAGTCTTCGTTCATCACCCGAACGTCTTCTACATCGAAGGCTTCCATCGGGTTCGACGAGGTATTCGAAAAACACATTGCTACCCAATTGTGATCGTCCCAGCCACATACTACAACCGAGATCTGAGATTCTCGGATGACGTGTCTGCAATTGCATTCGTCGGCCCGGTGTTTAAGGCGACAGGGAAGCGCAAGAAACGACGCATCGATTTCTGTTCCCATTGCTGAACAAGATGATATAAGCGGATTTGTCGCATCGTACAACTTCAGAAAGGGCAAGTGTAGTTCCAGCACAAACTTGTGGAAGAGCTATCATTACATCAGCTATAAGTCTGTGCATGAGGAGTTACACAAGGTTATGCACTAACCGGGACGAGTACTCGTATGGAAGTTTTGAAGGCGAGATGCTTGTAAAGAGTGTCTCGTAACACCTCTTGTTGGTGCATGTAGACGGTCTCTATTAGGGCTAGTACGTATTCGGGTGTGATGCGATGTATGTATCTTGCTGCGGTTTAGTACATGGTCTCAGATATGCTCTTTCACTTTCAGTTCTTTCTCAAAAACACCGCGACAATGACGCTGTGTTGATATGATCGAGACATGGCGCCTCACGAGACTTCGCGAAAGATGTGCAATGAGGCAATATCGACCAAAACGTCAGGCGAGACAAGCCTGGACGGACAGGCAAGACCAAAATTGAAGGGCAATTATACCGGCACAATCCAAAAAGAACGATCGCACGATCTGAATGGGAAAAGACGTACATGAGTCGGCGATCCGCGTCAGGCAAATCTGGATGTTCGAAACGCTAATCACCTTAGAAAGTTTGTCAGAGGTTGGAATGGTGGCATATGTACCTCGAGCCTCAAGGCAGCCCGTAGCTGACTCGGCGTCAGCCACTCCGGCGTCAAGCGACGTAGACTCGTTCCATATTCGCGATCGTCCAATCTTGCTCGAGCACCTGTTTCCTTGCTTTCCAAATCTGAAAGTGGCGTTTCAAGGAATTGTTCGATGACGCTCATTCCCCATGAAGGAATTGAACTCTCAGCGAGGTCGAGGTACGCCTCCACTGGTCCGCCTTCTCGGGCAAATTCTTCTATACTCTCACAAGCATCGAAAAACGGGATATCCTCAAAGGGACGTTTGATCGCAAAAATGGCCTTCCATTGCTTAAGTTGTCGGTATCTGCTAGGACCAATGGACTTCCGCTTATGATTCCTCGGTAGTACCATAGCGCTTTCAATGGTTGAGGAAGTACAGGTCTGTGGGATTAACTCCGGATCGGCTGGACTGTACTGGGACTGTGAATGATAAGATTTAATCGAGTTCCCGAAACGGTATAACAAGTCATCATCTAGATGGATCCGGCTGGGGATGATTATAAGAGTAAATAGCGAAATGAAGAAGTGCGACTGGGAAGCTACAAAGACTGGAAGCAGGTTGAAATGGATGTGGAGAAGGCGAATGCTCGCCAGTATATACAGACGCTTGGAAGCCATCTGTCCGAGATTCTGCTAATCTGTCGGACTGAATCCTACATTCTGACATCCATTGGAGCAGTTGAAGCCACTCGGTGAATCCGCATGCCTGTCATTCGCGAGGCTGAAGAATGCCGTTGCACAACGACACGTAGCGATCTATGAGTCGGCATCAGGAAGGTCACGATGCCAGTCAAGGGCGTCTCGCTACAAGCGAGAAATGGAGGCTGTGTCTCAAGTGACTTTCGATTCGATTGCCTAGTATGCTTGCGAATCTAAGATCGCCAGTCAGCACATATTGAGTATTGTCATTTGTAGTTGCGTACCCCAGACATTTTTTTAGACCTATCGTGACAAGTGGAAGATGGTGTTTTGACGAGGCAAATTTTCTGACGGCCTTGGGCAGTGGTGCATCAACCCGCATGAAGGACCTCAACTGCCAGCGCACAGGTTTGCCACGCCATGACCACGAAGAAGCTCGACGGGATTCGGCTATTCACGAAGATGTCGGACGCAGATGCTGCCGCAGAGACCGGTTGCAAAATTGAGAAGTTGATATGTCTGACTATCCGTTGTTGGGCGAGCCGTGGATCATGTTCCGGTCGGACTTTTACTGCGGGGGGCTTTTGTGTGGACATATAACTAGCGGGGCAATAACCATGGCATAGAGAACTTGCAGGCCACAGATGCTGTCTCAGCATCTGCAGTGCACAGCCTCTACGTTGTGGGCGCATGTAACACAGGAAGTGACTTGGGAGAGATCGGGCAGGTAGTGCCACGTATATCTGGAGAGCCTCATTGCTTCACCGGAATTGGGCTGTAAATAAGGCTGACCGATATCCGGTGGGCCAATCATTCGAGTCGCATGCCTGTCTCAACGGCAAGGGTGCGTGATGTGACCTATACTCTCGCAAGGTGAGATGCACGCCCAGGCGGTCTTGCTGGCCTGAAGGGCCTGCAGGGAGGCAACTACGACCTTGTGATCAACTTCACAGACCTTCTTGACAGCCAAGGGCGACCGGTCAACGTGACCCAACACGCGAGCGATGGAGACTCTTTGTGCGTGAATTATCCCGAGTCCTCACGATCGCAATCAGGTACAGGTCTTGAAATATTCAGAACGCTGACGAAAAGTAGCCGCAATACCAACCTCGCATTAGATTTCTGGTATCCACTGCTTTTTACATGAGTCATCGTGGTTGCACCGCATAAGACAACTCACGCATACCATATGATAGCCTCCAGGAATCTCCTCGGCCGACCCAAGCTTTTATAAACCCCAATCCACCACGCGGGTGGATGCGAGTAGTATTCTCGAGCTTTTCTCTCCCCTTGAGACATTCGATCACAAAGACATGCCGCCGGAAGTCCTCTTGTCCATTGAGTATTACTTCGTGCGTATTTTAGTGACCGCACAGTTCCCACAGCGACCGTAGCCGCATTTCGGACACGCCGCATTTCGGTATGGGATTGCGGCATTGCCGCAGTAGCAGCATTGCCACACAAAAGTGTGCGGTTTCTTCGCCTGTCAAGAGTTAGCTTGTGTTTAAGAATCAGAGCGTCAAGACCGCCGACCATCGTTTCACGAAGAAAACCCGGAGAGTTTAGAGCAAATGCGGGTGGATGAGACCGTTGCGTGCCATGAAAGGATGTGCCATTGTGAGAAACATCGTCAGAATTGAAAATGACATCAAGCAGGGGCTGAGGGCGGTATTTGAAGCGTCCGTGTTTGGGCTGAAGCTTCTCAGCTCGAAGCTCGAAGCCAGCCTCTTGTCCTAAGGCGCTCAAGGGTGGTCCAGGAGGACACTGGAATCCCAGCGAAGGATTTCCACCGTGTCCCGAGGCTCCCAACGCTTTCTGTCGCCCATCCTTCGTTCCGCCCCATCCCGAAGGACAGTCCTTATGGTGTGGATGATTCAGAGTCATCGGTCGTATACCCTCTTATTGAGGCAGACAAAGTCGTATGAGCAAGGCTTTCCGAGGGCGGTCGATCCCAATGGTGCGATTCAGCAATATCGTTACAGAAATGTGACAACGATTTTCGATCCTAGGCTTTACAATCAGCACATACTAATCATCTACTCGGCTCTGTGGTGCGCTGAGCAATCGGGCCAAATCGTTGGTGACTTCCATGCACTCCGGGCCAGGTGTTCTGGCGCGCACGAGGCAAAGCCGACCCCGAAGCAGATCGGTCCATAGGTATAAGGAAAATAGCACTCCATTGGGAGTCAGACGTGTTTTGCGGAACTCCAGGAGTAGATTCCAGCGTAAGACACGCTTTTGTCGACTGGGGGTAGCGGAGTCGAGAGGAGACCCGCGCGACGGAGGGGCTTTGTTATCTTACCGACTCTGGTGCGCCTCGGCACAGCACACAATTGTTGTTCCGGCCAACAAAATTCCGCCCAACCGTTCGCAATGCTGAAGACAGAGTTGTGGAAGAAAGCATCACGACGAGGCACGACTGAGCAGTGGGGCGAAGCCAATTTTTTATTTTTGTCCCAGCCCACAAAGTCTCTGGTCCGATCCCTTGTGTACAACGGACCTATCGCGGATGTTGGCAGCGTGCAGACCTGCTGCATGCGCAGTTGCTGGCGCCTGCGGTACGTTGTGCGCTGGTCGCGCTTGACACCGCTGATAGAACATCGCGCGGGCACTAATAGTCACTTACAACCTCACCAAACTCACACTTGTGCTTCGAAAATCGCGCTGTCGAGAGTGCTCTTGATGTTATTGACGGTATCATGACCAATTGCTTCAATCTCCCATTCCTGCTCCACCCTTGCTTGCTATGAGAATTCCCGACCTTTCCGGCAATAGCTTTGGAACCATCCACAATCCCTACCTACCGTTTCAATAAGCCCGGGGAAGAACCGCAGTAACCGTAAAAGATAAATCATTTCTCAATCTCCTGGTCTGTTGAGGGGCCCATACAGAATTTGGATACGAAGGTGAGACTGTACGCCTCAATTAGCCGTCTGAGTGACTTGGCAGATAGTGGAGGACACAAGCCAGATTCCAACGGGCGAAAGCTTTGGTCGAATCTTCTTTTGTGGGGGGTCGTGGGTTATAGAAAGAGATTCTATGACCAGGTTGATAAACAAACCATACGACGTGGTTGACTGTGGATCTGCTCCCTATAAATTTTAACAGTAACCTCGAATACGCCTGGGATCGTCTCAAGGCCCAATGGATCTTCGCAGCGAGGAGTGTGAAGTGAGACACGGGGAAGCACCGATCGGTCACACTCTGTGTGATCCGCATCTGTGGGATATTTAAAGCCCTCGAATACAAGGTGATTCACCAGCTGACCAGCTCCAACAATATATGCAGTGTGGTATGCTAGTGTTTCTTGGTTCAGCTGCTAGCAGGTTCTAACCACCGCGCATTTCTGTTACTAACGCGACGCTCCTTCTTAATGAGCGCTTCAAAGCAGTTTGCCACGACTGCAGGATCTTGATGGTGTTTAACATGAACTAATGCGGGCCAGATTCTCAGGAAGCTCTATTACGTTCCTCGACTACGTCCTACCTATTCGGTGTTCTGAAAGCCCCGCTCATAGGCAATTAGCAGTGTTTGGTCGCCATGAGTGTGAAGAGCATCGGCACTGTGGGTGTGGTTGCAAGCGCAAAGGCGTAGCTGGAACGGTGAGGTAGGCTCGTGCGAATTGTTACATGATCTATGCCTGTGTCGGTGATTGTGCCCTGTGATAAGCTAGTTTTGGTACACTCGCGTAGCCTTTCAATAAAGATCGACCGGCCTCTAATGAGCAAGGCAACCAGTAAGTCGTTAGGTTGTGCCTAACTCTAACTTTCGAGATTGAAATATTTGAACACAGCTGTATATGTACTGGGATCGTAGTTGCTAACCTTTTTGAGGTATACCGCCCGATGAGGTTCTGACAAAGTGGAAGACATATGGACAAGAATGGTCAATATTCGAGTGAAACTCCATTGTATGGGCATCAAATTCAGTTCCTTGTGAATCAGGAACTTTATTAAAGACACAAAGCCGGAGTGCATAGATTGAMCGGGTKGAAGCGCTTGGTTACATGACTGTCCTACGCTCCGGACTTAGAACCCGAAAGTAGAGCGTGACTCGCCTTCACTCCGTGGAGGAGGTAACATCGATTTCACACAAGGAATCTCAAGCGATTCTTGCAGAAAGTAGCTATGATTTTACTACAGGACGTTACGAAAGCGAGATTTGGAAAAGCGCTTCATTTCATCTAACTTGCGAGGACCTTAGGTTTACCCGATGCTGTTCATAAGAGCTTCAAAGGGATGAGTATTTTATCCCCTTATTCGAGCTTTCATTATGTGACATTGTCACATCAATCGCCAGCATATTGGAAGTAGGCTATACTACGTGCCGTATGGAAGAGGTTTCGCTTGTACACTGCAGCCAGGTCCGCCGCATCATCAGATGAAAATGTGTTTCCTATCCGCCTACAGCGGTGAGTATTGCGCTTGCTATGATCACGTGTGACATATACTCACCGAATCTCATACAGGCCCGGCCTTCGAAATCTCGGGCATCAATAAAGTTATAGATGAGAAGTCGGGTCCGAGAGGTGAATGCAGCAATAAGTTTTTCGACAGAGGGTTGGTCTTGAGGAAACATTGAAGCATCATGTTCAACTAGGTGATGTTGTGCCGAGCGCGCAACGGACTTTCCGCGTGATTTCGACTTTGACGTGAGAATCATCTATCGCAGATCATTTGCCTAGATGCAGGCGATAACTCTTTACAAGTAGAAAGCCATCAAAGAAGTGCTGAAAATAATTAGACGTAGTCATAAAGCAATGCAACAATAATATAACGTTGTTCAGTAAAGCCCTAACATGTTTTCCATTGTGAGGATATAGTTAGAGTACATATGCCCAAGCATAGAGAAGAGCCTAGCAAGTTCAGAGCTCAGGAAGTCAAAGAGCGTTGAGCCTAGAGAACACGAGCAGCAAGCTTCCTGACATCAGAAGGCGCAGCCTTAATAGCAGGAAATTTGCATCACGTTGTGTGCAAATTCTAAGGTGCCTTGGGTATAAAGATTGCCGCTTGTTCTGGGGCAGATAGGCAATCAGGCGGAACACAGCGCTTCTATCTAGAAGGAACCACACTTAGGTCCTCCCGTCCGTACATTGATGGATGGTTCCATCTATTAGATGTTAACATTTCTAGACCTCCACAAGCTTGCAGTGTACTGAGCAAGTACACTTCAATATTTGATTGGTGATAGGCTAAACAAACAGGGCGAGATGAGGCATGGCCTCAGGCCGTTGTATCCACACTTCTCGTATAATGAGTGCATGCAAAATTGGGGTTTTATCAAATCTGGGTGGTTTTGAGAACGGCCTGCTTACGTTCGTCAGCCTCACACTTGTTCGCCGTGCCGGTCATATTGAATAAAATATGGTCCGAAGCATGGTATGTCAATGTGGATGCATAGTAATAAATCAGCTCTACATTCCATACGTTTACGTCACAACAAGTGACCGTCATGCGTAAGTTCTATCATAAGTGAGCTACCGCAGCCGACTCGCAGACACTAATTTGAGTCTTCGATGAACCGCATTCAGTATGGAGCCGCTTCGCATTCGAGAAATGGGTCCTATTGTTAAGCGGAACGTAGAAAGTGAGGAAAAGTTTGGTCCTGTCGCCTCATGATCTTTTGCCGCCATCTGAGCGGTAATCCGAGTTG
>BCLK01000050.1:0-198282 GCA_001748405.1 Paraphoma sp. B47-9
GTGCGCCCAAAGTGGCCGATCCAATGGAAGCAGATCGCTTATGCAGGCACGCAGGCTCGCTTGTCTGCCACTGAATGCGAAACAGCTTAATACGGACCAAGCCAAATCTTCGTAATTGTACAATTGCCACACCGTCCATGACCACAAATCGGGCATCCATTCGTACGATAACGAATTTTCTCATACCCACAGTGACACTAACCATCGTTAGATCGAGAGACGCCTCCAATGGACAAGATGCTTCACTCACACACTGCCAGATATACGTGTGCTTCTTTTTCGCCAGTCCGAGTATGGGATTCCGCTGAGGCTGATCTGTCGTCCCAAATCCCCTCGTTGCCACCGAAACGCAACTGCGCTGGCTACCACGACCGCATCTTCTGACCCTTGAATTCATATCGTCGATTTCACCTTGGTGCAACTCAATCACACGCCCTGACGAATCTTTGCTTCGAGGATGCTGTTCTTGTCAATGACAACAAGAGTTCAGAAGCTTCAAAATCGGGGCTTGCGTAGCGGATGTACAAGATGCCGAAGCGCGAGGAAGGTTTCTTGTCGGAACCTTTATCGATTGCGTTTGGCAGAGTAGCAATGATGGTGGGAAGCTTGCATGACCTGCTCAGGAGGCAAGTCGGGATGATTTGACTTACACCTGCAAACGAGAAATTCGGGTGCCGCGTCCGAATCTCGTAAAGCACCGAGCCGAACCCACCCCACAACAATCCGCAGCTCAATCAGCTTTCTCTAAACCTGACGCTAAGATAGAAGTGGTCCTTCCCTTCTACGATCGAGCTCTTAAAGGCCTGATGTACAGTCGTCGTTGTTGCACTTTATCTTAAAGGCAGCTGGGAAGTTTCGCTTCTCTACGAGCGCGCCTCGTGGAAACTTTGGATCAAGTGCAGCAAATCAACTCCTTAAAAATTCTCTATGGTGTGCAAATTAAATGAACAAAGCGAGTCGCTATATAGGCGACGTCTATTAGAATTCCACCCGCAGCTGGGGAGGTCCCAATCTCCTTCCGATCGTAGGTCACAAATTCGAGAAACCCGACCTCGGGCAAGAAACCATCGTTGCCAGCGCATAATGCACGACACACCGCCTGCCGACTTTATTCCACGCCTATCTCAATACTTTGCAACGATCACAAGAGTCTGAAACCCAGAACGACTATGCCTCCACACTATCCCTGCCAAGCACCTTTGCTGATCTGGCATCAACGGTTGGCGCATTTGCTAATGGCAGAAGCGTGAAATGTTTTCAGAATTTCCCATACTGTTCCACTCGAAAAACTCAATCGACTGAAGAGAACATACGTGACAGAACAGAGACGGTGCGTAAATTTGCCGAAGGCGCACCGGGGCAACGTTTCCCTCTCTGAGGACAATGGAGAGTGATCGGCTCCAAAAAAAAACCCTTGTGTACCGCTCGAGCTTGATGTGCATTCCCGGAAATATAGGTGGCTCCGATGGGGTTTGAGAACGCTGACTTTGGTGCTTAAGCAAGCACGAGGCAACATAGTGTAACGTACCACGTTCGTGGCAAACCGCTCTTGCGTTTTCCGCCACCTACGTGTTTGCGGCTGCTGACATGTTTGCAGCTGTCAGCATGCCACGTGCATGTTTCCACACCGAGATGCATTCTTCCACAAAAGTTCGCTACGAGGTATGGAGTGAAGCCGTGTCATGAGCATGTATCACATTTCACTCGTATTATTGTACTGTACTGTCGCACAAGACACCGCGCCATTTCACTGCACAACTTGTACATAATCTTGTAATTTCAAAGGACCCTTCGCCATTCTTAAAATTGACAGTTCAATCTCGTTCCTTGATCGTGTTCCAACATGATCGCCTAGATTCATGGCTTTGATATACAACGCAGTCACCAGCAACAGTATTTAGTACAAGCTTTCATACATTGCAACGCTCACTAGTAAGACAGGTGCGTAACACAAACCAGGCCATATGTGCCAGGCCCCAGCCTGATATCAAGAGAAAATTGGTGGTTCCTTTGCACCTCATGCGCGGAGTGAGATTTTCACGTGTATGGTACTGTCGACAAAACGACATTTTTTGTTGTGGGCGTGTAGCGAATCTGGCTGACGAAAGTAAGCGCATGGTCAGGCCTACCTAGACATGTGCCGTATAATGTGAGGCGGAGATGCCCGAGGCTCGTGAGTGTTCTGACGTGTCTGTGGGTGCGGCTTTGCTGGGCAGCTCGGAGGTACACGGCCTGCCCAGGCACGGGTGGGTGCACTGTGGCTTACGACCCGTGGACGTTACACAACACAGAAGGCGGAGTGACGCGAAAAAGCCAAAAAGAAAACATACCCGGATTGCATTTCTTGAATATAAAATCCATTCGCCTATGTATTCAGCATCATGGTATTTACTAAATACTGTTGTCATATACTGATGTTGCTGCTCTTTGTAGTGATACTTCACGCAATCTAAGCTTTGTGATGATGCTTTGGCTCAACACGTAGTGTGCTTGAACATGTAAAACCAGTTGATAGTATTATTTTATACATGTTGACTTGGCCAGGTCAGCTGCGTCGCCCTCTCCGAATAACAAGATGTGGAATTCGGACCAACAGTCAGATAGTCAAGCCTCACATATTGAGTCCTATGACTACCCTAGTACATGCCGATATCTGAAATACATGAACAACAGCCTCACTGAGCGGCAGTACTGCCAAGTTTCAGAGAGCTTCTTTCTGAGTGCAGTACGATCCTTTGCATAGACAAAGCCAGTCCTCGACAATAACATATCGGCAGCCTCATTCTTGGAAAGAAAAGCATACCTTAGTGGCAGTACTACACTTCCTGTGGACCATGACATTGACGACTTCTTCCTTTAGTTACTTACCCGAATCTTGATAATCGAGCAATTCCCGCAGCGAGCTGCACAGCAGTTTGGGCAGCGTTCCGTTCTGTATGGTATCGAAGTGCATCCGCAATTGCAACACTGCCACACATAAGTGTGCTTCTTTTTGGCCTACAAGAATTAACTGGCATCCCGAGCTTCACTGATTCGTTATATCTTGCTGAACTTACTGATGTCCTGTAAGATTCAAAGGGATCCTCTGACGACGGACGTCCCCTTCGGGGCCTCGGCCAGCTGATGTCGTCCATGTCGTCCAACAAAAGCTATTCGGTTCTACAAGAGCATCACTAGCCCAAAGATTCTCTATTCGAAGCACCTTGATAGACGTGCCACAATGATGAGACTGGTAACACTCGATGGAGGCCTTGCGTTGGCCCTCTCAGCTCTTTTCCCTGTTTCGCTATGATGCCCGCCAGGTACGGTCGCGTAAACGAGTTTGTTTTTTCAATTCAGTCCGCTGACAACGAAGAACACAGCCCGTCGAGTCGTCGGGACTATCAGGGCTACGGCTGTTAGAGGTGCCGGTAAACGCTAGGCGTGGCGGCGACAAGTTCTCTATGCATCAGCGAAATGCATCAGCGAAGCCATGGAAAACCAATGAAGAGAAAAGTGAACTGTCACGAGGCGATACGGGAAGAAGCAGAAGAAGCACTAATCGAAGGCCATTCAACTCCGACTAGGTGAAGAAAAGGGACAACACTAGAAGTGAGGCGTGGTTGGAAAATATTCCAGTACGATCATTTTGTGCTCGCTGGTGGTAGCTGCATGGAAAACAAATCCAAAAGGAGGAGAAATGGTGACTTACACGGAATATTCACGAGTGCTCCGATGCGCTTCAGTGCTAAGTACCGCAGCATGTGGTAACATCCATATACTCCTGAAGTATGATGCAAAATATTGCGGCGTGGGAAGGGTGTTGAAGACTTCTCTTGAGTTTCAAAGAACAAAAGAAGAAATCGGGACGACGCGGCTCCCTTTAAATCCTTTCAGAAAGGCTTCTGTGCCAATCCATCTGGGGACCCGTAGGGCCGCTAACGAGTGCACACCGACTCAGACTTACAATCGAACGTGCCACCCCACCACGCAAGAAAGAGACCCCATAAGCAATCTCAAATATCGCCGATGTGGACCGAGAGCGATATGTAGCGTGTAAGAGCCCTTTTCCAAAGGTTTCATGGACTTCGGATTGGTGGCCAGAATTGACCCAGGTGTGTGAGACCGAGGTGGAACCTGGGCGGGTGTGTTCTACCACGTGCAGCTTTCAACCAGTTGGCTATTTGCACAATTCCCACTTGAGACCTTGTCTGAGAGCATAAACCTTACATGGTGGGCCTCAGAGGTGGCGACTCAGCTCGAAGCATAGCCACTGCGAGATTCGGCAAGGCCGTGCTTTGTTGCCATCAGATTCACCGAGCGCCATTGGATGTTGGCGTTTGGACGAGAAGTGAACTATGAGTTCGTGCAAAGGGGATTCCAGTTGGAAACAGTTCAGTACAACTGGCGGTCTGCAGGTGTCGTGCATTGCTTGCGTCAGTCTGGCTGGATGCCTCCGAGTTCCGGGCAAAGACGGTGCCAGACATTAGGCTCCCGGATCGTACCTTTAGACACTATTCCAGAAGGTCAAAGACGTTCCGAACAGCATCATATGCTTCATTCGCAGTAAGGGACAAGTTCGATCGTACCCCAAGTTCGCATCAATCGTGCCGACACCGGTTCGCTTGCCCCGCCTCACTTTCCGGGGGAACGGTCATGGTAGCGAAGTTGGGCAAGCTACTCAGATCTTGCAGGGCTACTCGTTCATGATCGGAAAATAGTCTAGGACAAAACCATGTGTTGCTATTCCACAGGTGCGAACCTGTGTCACAACAGCAGTTGATGGCCGGGTGGGCTGCATGATGGTTAGGGGAGCCCTGCATCATGTAATTCATGGAAAAGGAGGCAGGTTTGAGGAATGACGGCTTTGGACGAGACTGTTGGGGGGAGTCGGGTTAAAATGTCAGGTTGCTCATTGGACACGACTGATGACAAAATTCCTGTGGCCTAGCCTAAAGTCTTGGATATGTGCCCATAGCTAGCATGGTCTAGCTCACATTTCTTCGGCTGGTCATTGGTGCCAAACCACTGGGGCAATCGGTACCAAAATGCCATCGAGGCCTGGCCGCAGGTTTGGTCATTTGCTGAGTGGCACAGCACAAGCCAAGGCTTGATTTCGCTCTGAAAGATTGCGCAGGATCGGGGACGGTACCGAACAAGTACAATTACGTGCCCGTTCGCAATAAGAACTACGCAATACCTTTTACCTGGGTGAATTGTCTCGCATGACTCAGATCTGCTCCGGGTTAGATTAGCCTGATTGGCTAGGCGCTCGTCATCCCGAGGAGCTTGAGTGCCTAAGCTCCCCACACGATCACCAAACACAAACCTCAATTGCGACGCCATCTTGGGAATCACCGATAATATGATACCTCAAATTCTCCTACTTATGTCTCCAGCTACCATAATCGTCGCGTCAGCCTCGCAACCTTCCATCCCCGACCTCACAGCCCTCGACGCGCTCGCGTCAAAACAACTCCTCGACCTGCGCGGCAACCTCGTTGAAATCGAATCTATAACCCACGAAGCGCATACCTGCATAACAGCGCAACAGCACGAGAGGTGTTTGCGTGCAATTTGAGGAGAGGTGTGCGATGCATGCGTGGGCATTTCAGGCCTGGTTATGAGATGCCCGCCGTGTCCGACTAGCGATATGCGCACGCCATTCGAGCAGCTCATGTATTTGCATGCATCACAAACGATATGGTCAACTCTTTGGGTTGCATTGCTTGAGGCTTAGATCTACGGCATAGTCGATGCGACGCTCGTCATACCACAGTACAAGCACAAGCACAAGCCCTGAAGTTGGTTGCTTAGTCGTCGAATTTGAGTCTGCCTGAATTTAATGCTGCTATCATACAACATCTAGTATTCCGGCAAGGGTCTCAAAACTGACTACTAGCGTGTTAATACCGATTTCGCCTTGCTGCGCCATGAAGTTGATCGAGACAGAGAATAAAATGGGACCTATGAATAGACCAACACAAAGCCCAGCCATACGAGGAGGCAATTTCAAGTCATGGCAGTAGTAACGAGATGAAAATGCACGAATTGATATGAGAAGGAAACTCAACAAATCTCTCGACATGCGCCAATTCTCAAGGCGGGATCGATTGCAGCTGCATTCCTGAGACCCCTAGAAGAGTGAGCATTCTATGATAGAGCGCAGAACACCAACAATTAGCTTACCTATGCTGTTTGAGGTGCAGCTCCTCTTTTCTTTTCCCCACACCCCGTGATGGCAGCACCATCTGCTTGAGGTGTTCGACCAGACCGAGAAGAAAGATGAGCAAAGGTAGTGCCGCGAATACAACGAGTAAGGCAAGCATGAACGACCTCGTATTTCTTTCGAATGCGAAGATAGGCCTTTCGGCCCCAAAATACTGAAGGACCAGTATAATGGGGGTGGTGACCCATAGGAGCTTTCTCAGTTAGCTTCAAATCGCCTGCGCACCTAGATACTTTTACGAACCAATACGTTGACTTGGGTAGTGGACCTCATCTTCTCCGATGCCCTCGTGTTTGCAAGAGCAGCTTCAGTGCTCATTCGGTTCAGCTCGTGTATGTCGTACGAAATGAGAGTACTCTGCATCTGGAGCTCATGTTTGTGGTATTTCAGTTCATTCGATCCGAGGATTAATTGTAATTTCAGCTGTGCTATGGTCAGAAGCGATCCCAATGAAACGCCTAGATACTTACATCCTTTGCTATCTCTTCAAAATACTGATCTAAGTATCTGAGCTTTTGTTCGAGATCAACCAATTTGCCGAATGACGATCTCATGTCACTGGTGGCGAACTTAGCGTCTCGGTCCTGTAGGTCCGCAAAGGATGGTAGATCAAAATTTTTGAATAGATCCCATGCCCGTATCGCAGGCATCATATGCTCGCGAACTTCACGAAGCAGTTGTTTCATCTCTTGTGACCTAGTGAACAAGTCTTTGGCAGCAAAGCTGTCTTTCTTACCCGAGCACAAGCCTTCGGAAGCTGAGTTGCGTGCTGCAATCCTCTAGATGGAGTTTTAGTTTTAGGTTCCGCTGCAATTGTCGACAGACTCACCCAAGCTTTGATATTCGCATCAAGTGTCTGAACAAGATACGTGTACTCTCGGAGGGCCTGGGCAATCCAGATGGCCGCAACACGTGTGAAGTATTCCCTTGGGTCCCCGATGGTCTGATCGGCATTTAGATCATACGCTCCATTGTTGGGTACAAGTATGTCTTCGGTGGGAAACGGACCGTCGGCGTCGTTCTCTCCTTCATCGTCGCTACTTTCCTCTTCTCCATCGTCTTCTGGACATGGCTTGGAAAAAGCATACACTGTCCACTTCGTATGGTCCCAAGCGCACAAAACTAGGGAGATATGTGCCTCATGGATGACGTAGCGATGTCTTTGCTCGTTGTCCAGAGCGGCAAATTCAGGCACATAAAAGCTGGTCTGTGTTTTCCTACATTGTCCAGCTGTGGCGCACGTTGCTCTCAATTTCGCTTGTGGCACTCTCCGAAGGGCAAGGTAGGGCAAATGGAGTTCCAGGCGCGGTATGTCTTTACCGTCCACCTGCCTCTGGAATTTGATTGAGGTTTCCCCAGATATGTGTTTCGAGATTGTATCTCTAAGTGCGTCCACTTGGTGGCACGCTGCAGTCTCTGCTAACGTACGAACCACATCCGGATTCAGATTTTTTACCAGCATTTGCCGATGACTTGCGTCTGGCAGATGGTTATGACCGAATCGCGGCTCACGGAGAGCCTGTCGCAATTGTGCTACATCAAGTACTTCTGGATGGTTGCGAGTTTTGCCACTTCCATACTCTCGATCCTGCAAGAAAATTTCTGTTTGAAGCCCTGGCAATGTACATGAACCGCCAAGATCGCAAAAGCGTCGTATAAGTTCCGCATCCCAACAAGGGGTGGAACTTGCATTTTCTTGCGCAAAGTAGTCCAGGAAGCTACGCTTAATCTTGAGTGACTTGTAAAGTTCGATGAACTTTGAGTCCGTGTACGCGAGAACTGGATAAGGTACGTTGGTGCTATACCTGGACATCAAGTTGTGGCTTTGTTGGAAAGACTTGAATTTGGACTCTTTCTGAAACTCAGCAACGGTGTGCTGCTCGTCTTCCCAATGGTCCTGGGCTGAATATTTTCCCGACTTTTGCTCTTGTGCGCGCGATTCCATGGCCTCAGGAGCTGTGGGATAGCACAAGACAGTTCCTTAAGGTCAAAGATCGTCTCGACTACGGTACGTTGCTGCTGTAATGGCCATGTACGTGAATTATATCGTCCTGAATAATAGACTGGCTGTGACTTGGAGCTTCTAACGGATCTGCAAAGCTTTGACAACTTGTCTCATGAGGGGCGAAATTTTCGAGATGGCAAGGTAAAGACACCAAGAAGGTGATGGAAGCATGCTTGAGATATCTACGCAACCACCTTATATAGACTGGTAGTATTGAGTCAGCCTAGCTTGATGTCAACGCCAATTAGAATCTTGTTAGTAACACTTTCTACTCAAGGCGAATTCAGTGCCAGCGGCTTGCTACTGCCAAGCATGCAGGACCGGATCGCAACTTCCACATCACGAACACATGGCATACCCCGTATCGCCAGGTGTTCAAGGCATACTCCGTATCACCAGGTGGTCAAGGCATGACCTTTTATGAAGTTCACCCGACAGGGTCTATTCAGACGCTATTTAGATGGGGCTGTGTAAAGATATGATCCGTGGATCGTCTTGCCTAGCACAGGAGAATCGCAAAGTAGCGTATCCTGTCGCACGGCGTATATCCACAGCTGTTGGATTATGCATCTAGCGTGTACCAGGCTATCGATCCCATATTGTAAGAATGCGGATCACCAAGTAAGCCGCCACCCGAGCCTGGACCTCTAACTTCGGGCACTAATGCATGAGGCTGCATATCGAGGACCTCTTCCTCTTCCACATGCATGCAAGAGAGTATGTGCTATGGCTGCGCACAGAGGTCAGGGCGTGGCTTATCTGTGGACTATCTCACCATCGCCCTATGTTTGCGCTAGTGACCAGGTTTGGCAATATTCAATGTCGTCGTGATCTTGTGCATACCCTGACTCTGCAGGTGGTGTCTCCGGGCGGCTATGGCCCAATCTTTACCCGCAAAGATCACACTTCCTGCCGGAGAACAACAGGAGTGACTTACCCATACTTCGACTTTTACCATCATGTCAAAGCTCGTGATATGCTGTGTAGTGCGGATAGCGGAATGTCGAAAGTGGCGTCGCAGAGATGCTGTTGCGACTTCATGGTATGCACTCAACTAAATAACTGCCATCAGCGTCATCACGTACGGCAGATATCGCGCCTTCGCTATCATGGTTGCAGCCCAGGCTCGTCTAATTTCGATGCGAGGTCACCACTTGGATACCGTTGCTGAGTTTGCTGAAGACGTAATAAGGGCGTTAGGTTCAGAAGCATGCCACCACCTGCTCAGCCCCATACCAGTCTCTCAGGATTTCTCCAAAGATACCAGTAGCTTTTATAAGGCTGAAAGCAAGACAAGTAACGAACAGCCGCGTCGGACGGTCAACGCAATCTAGCACACTATGTCAGGTATCTAGGCATCAATGTGATTGTGACTGCGGTCGCATAAACTTAATTGATCAGAATGCTTCACCGGACGGAATCGCCGGAGGCTGTGCATTATGCGAGGGCAGCTATGCCCGTGCTGCTCTGCATTTTGATAGCACCAATGGAACATGCAAGGGTGAAATACCTGGGTAACGTACCCAATCCGAATCAGGCATTGTGACACCACCTTCTGCATACACTGTTTGCTATCTTCATCTTCTTCTTGCTTGCTTAAATGTATTCTAGGCACTTGCTTAGATGCTATCGTGCTTATAAGCGGTTCGCAATACCAAATCATGTGGTACAGGGACGCGGTAGCGATACCAACCTAGTGCCGGTGTTGGCCGGCAGCCCAAACTTCCAAAGACGACACGGAGTTGACAGCGCACCTGGGCATGCAATCGCGTGTCAAAAGTTACCACGCTCAAGCGAATTTTCACCAAAACAAGCCAATTTTGAGTCTCCTCCCCACCACTCCTGCATATTAAAACGCTTTGTAGCTCGCTGTTTTGCGTGTAAAGTGTTTTG
Organism: Paraphoma sp. B47-9; assembly: GCA_001748405.1. Classification (NCBI taxonomy): domain Eukaryota; kingdom Fungi; phylum Ascomycota; class Dothideomycetes; order Pleosporales; family Phaeosphaeriaceae; genus Paraphoma; species Paraphoma sp. B47-9. The sequence goes on from BCLK01000050.1 coordinate 10,107, forward strand.
GATTTTCATACAAAAATTGCCAAAAAACGTAATGACCACGCCGTGTATATCTTAAAAACTTTCCTACGCAAAAGCGTGCCACTTGTATACACAAAGAAATCTGATTCAATATTATTACATACTTTAATTTACCATCCTGTCTTTCTTGTAAAAGAATTAAAGAGAGATTTAAGTACGTTGCGCTCTTTTTGACCTATGTAAAAAACAATCACTTTTCGGTGAGGCTTAGGGAGGAATCCAGCCGCGTGCGAAAACTTTTGACCTAGTACTGTATTCATCAGCTAGGGGACACCGCGTTCGCTCACGTGTAAAGTGGTGATGAAAGCCAATGGCAACGATGCGCAAACAATGTACAGATGCGGATGTTTATTAGATCGACCCAAAATACTATAATGGCCCGTTGTGGGAAGGGAAGAACTATGCTGTTGGGAGCCGGTGTGCCAGGACTACGCAAGGATCGCTTCAGCATGCCATCAAGTAATAGTACATTTGCACCACCCCAAAACTTTCGAAAGCAGCTGATGCTAGACAGGAGGGACTACACAGTATGAATGTGGTCGAACAGCAACATGTATCACGAAAAGAATTGCTTCGCACGACTTGGACTGCTTCTTGTCTTTACTTCGGCCTTTTCGACACCATCGAGATATGGCAAAAGAGCTGTTGGTTGCTGGGGCGCGCACAGGGAGGGGAAATCTCATCAACAAGAATAAAAGCTGCAAGCACCCCTCGCAAGGTCCACTCATGCTCTCCGCTGCTGATCAAGAAAGTCCCTCCAGAGTCCAGAAGGTTCCCGATTCATCTGTCCGGAACGCCTGGTACTAAACAAATGAAAATTAACATTTGGTGCAACATGCTTTGGACATCGGCTTCCAATGTTCTTTTTCAATTCGCGATTCTCCACTACCTGCAGAAGTGACACAACGTTTTGGCGAATGCAAAGTGACTGACAAGGAGACACACCTAAAGAGAGTACGATAATTAACGATGCCCCTCTTCCAACCTGAAAGCTTTTCGCTAATGGTAAACCCAAACCGAGGGATCTGTGTGGTATACATGACCTCGCATAAGTTACATGGGCACAGCGACAAGAATACCCTCGACGCAGATTGTACGCCGAGAGTTGAGGACAAGCAGCTTCGGTCAAGGGCAATTATTTTCAAGTCTATTTTGCTGGTCCAAACCATGTCAGATCATGTTGCACTATCTGACCTGGATTTTCGTGACGTGGCAATTACCACATCACGCGCTCCCACAATTCCGGCAATCTGCATTGCGATATGGGATAGCGGCAAGGCCACAGGCACACTACCAGCTCGTTAGCTTCAGCCACATTCACACGATCCGCGATGAGACTAACACATGTCCATACGTAGGTATACTTCTTTTTCGCCCGGCACCAGATGGGTAGATCTCGTGGTGCTAGAAGAAGTAGCAAACCAGCTCCAGCTAAACCCAGCTTAGGTGCATGGAAATAAGGCCAGATGTCCACGCAGGTTCTTCGCACCAAGTATTTGAGATATTTGTTCGGACGCAGTAATGACATGGTAATCCTCCGGACTTTGGACACTAGACTTGGTGTTACGATAATAACTTGAGGGCAGCTGAGTACGTTTTGAAGTTCCGCAACGCATGCGAAAAGTGAATTGTGCGGCGAGCACAGCGTGAGCGCGGCACCCATTGCAATTGATGTGATTTGAAGCAGAGTGTACCTTTCTTCGGTCCTATGTCCCTGGACAAGATGGTAAAGGCACGCTTCTGGCGTGTATGCCGTACAGGGACCAGCTCGAATAGCGACCGAGACAACAGCACGTTGCCACATTGGTCGGTCGGCCGAAACCTCTGTCTGGGAGCTTGTGCAATATTTGCCCATGATCTCAGAGCTTAAGTCGGTGTCGATTATGTCAAGATAACTGGTCAAGGCGAGACCAGTCTGCCGCCTACTGAGCCAACTAAGTGGCAGCCTCACAAAATATCGGGGAACCTGTCAAATCGCTGACGAGTAAATGTGTGTGTAGCGAGCGTTGGTTCTTGTGTTTGAACGATAGTGTCGGGTTTCTATCGGCTTCAAAGGAGGTAAAGACCGGCAGGGCGCTCGAAGCGCGTTTTGTTGAGATCAACAATATCGTGGTAGGAGAGATACATCCTCCTTGTGCGATGCTGGAGATCATTATGTCAGTGAAGAGTTAGTGGGCGCGTGGTGTACGCATGTAAGAAATGTATTGAGCCAACCCATCTTGGTGCTGGATCATTGGCGATATCGAACGCTGCTTGACCCTCGAGCATTTTGCGACGGGAGGGGACTCTCTCTCTGGCTTTGAAGTATGAATTGTGTCCGTGGGAGTTTTAGACTCCAGTAAGGACATTTGTACAGACCAGGCTTGAACCCGCCCAGAAGGCAACCCGGTTGACTTATACTTTATGAGGCGGAGACTTCTTCGCGCGCAGTCGAAACGCAGGATGCGATTGTAGACCGATGGTTCTCTTGACTCAATGGCTTCGGACGCGGGTTGTGAAGTCGGTGGAGATGGTGGCTGCCTAGGTAACCAAGGGTCAGCACGTCGACGTCCAAAAACAAACAAATAAGGGGTCCCACCGCCAATCTGGCAAATAGACATACATGGCTCACGTGCGACTCCCGCGTAACAGTCTGCCGTACGTAATCATGCGCCACCAGCCCAGCTGTGAGATCCTTTTGCTGTCTTACTGCTCAGTTCCGCCTCGGGGCACACACACGCACACTCGTTACCTGGTCAGCAAATATCCACACAACCGTTCGAAATTCCGAAAACTGAGCTGGAGAAGAAATCACACCGCTGAGCGCACCTGCGAAAGGGACCTAGCTCAAGAAAATTTGGCATTACCGACGGGACATTACATTTGTACGGTTCTCTGACTAGAAGTCTTGGAGCCTTTGAAATATGAAAGATGTCAGGCTACTTGTATTGCCGCCAACCCATTTCTACCTTGTCACTGTGATTATTGGCGCGCGTGTGCGTGTAGAAACAAGTCGTTTGCCACCTAATGTCACTTGTTCCACCACCATATCAACACTTGTACTTCCAACCTGGTGCTACCGAGAGTGCTTCAAGCTCCACCCTCTTCAAAAGATACTTCGGTTGATGGCTTCCACTTTGAATTCCTTGTCAGCCCTTGCATAACGTGGTTACCTCCGCCAGCCTTCACGGAACTGATGATTCAACATCCCTGCATCTCATCCCGAAGAGCCCGGAGAGTTGCCGCATTATTTACGAGAGAGAATGGAGTTCTTCAATGTGTTATCTGCTGACCAAGATGTTCCCAGTTACAATCAACGCCGTTAAGGATCCGTGCTGGTTGCAAATCGAAGTCGCGAGACCGCACATATCAGTCAGGCCTATGATACGCATGACCAACTCTGGACACTAGAGAAGACAGTATCGTGACGCGAACGAGCAACTGCATTGGCGAGATCCTCCATCCTCGATAGATTACACTAAAATAGTGTATCATTGGTATGACGATTGAAGAGACACCAAAAAACGTCCGAAGGTGGCTTTCTGAACTGAAAAAGGAGATGGTAAACATGAGAAAACTTCAGGAGCCGTGCCACGGGCGTAGTCTGAGCGACGTGGGGGTGAGAAAGTTAGAAACCCCCGAGGGAAGCACCGATTGGCCCCAGGTGGTTTTCATCTTTCTCCCATGTACCACTCATCTACTTCACTCAAAAAGGTCTTACTGTTACCAAACGCGTTAGCCATTTCTTGGCACTAATCCCTACGTTTTTGGGGCAGTCCTTACGGGCCACCCCAATGTATTTGCTACAACTAGAACCTGCCGCGAGGCAGTTCAACACCCCGGGTGTACACCCAAGATTTCATTTTCAGTGTATCTTCAAATGGCGGAAGAACCTGCAAGATAGTTGCATTGAGCACAACCCAACACACGAATGCGTAGCCTCAGGCCTGGGGTTCCCAATATAGGCCGGGACTTTACCCGTCCGCATGCTCCATGGGAGGCTTCTTTAGGGTGTAAAATACTACATTCATACCTACCGATTGGCCCCATTCCGTGGAAATCAGCTTGTACAAGATGATGAAACGCCTCAGAATAGAATAGAATTTATGGACTCTGACAAGAAAGTAAGTGATATGGTCTGTCAAACATTTTTTATTTTTTCAAACTATGGTTAAGATCAAACCACCAGGCAGTCCCATTACTAGCGCGACATTCCTTCTCCAGGAACACTTCCAAGCAGCCTGATACGAATCCATGACCTTGGTGGTGTCCAATGACTCAATATGCGCTGAACTTAAAGGAGAGGGCGTGACATGCCGCGATTACGTACTGCCTGTTCAGTGTCTTACATGCCTTTCTATGGGCTACCAGCGATGTCGGATTGCCATGAGTATGACAAGCTTCGGCATGATAGGCGCTATCACAAGCGCATAGATGTAGCTGGTACGACGAGAGTGCGAACTTCTACGTGATCTACGAAGTACCGCATATTCTGTCAAAACTCGTTTGCATTAACCGCATCAGGAAGGAGGCGGTAAAAACAGGCAGAAGCCTCCTGATTGATCAGAATCTCCACTGCCCACACGAGTCAACCATAAAGCTGCGTGGAAGGATAACTATCTTCCTTAAATTCTTGCCTCTCACAACATAGTCTTGTACCTTGATACTGTAGTAGATTCTGAGAGTTTAGGCTCTATCTTGGTATAGAGAAGATGTCTTTTCTAGCTGAATCAAACTCGTTGGCAGGAACACTTCCTAATCGAGTTAATGCAAAGGAGTTTCAACAGAATATGTGGTATTACCCTATCGAGATTGTCTGTTGTGATAGGCTGGCTTCGGAGACATTCGCGTAGCCTCCAAATCGGCGATCGACAAAGGCTTGACTGGCCGTATATGCGCGAAGCAACCAGTAAGTCGCCAGGCCATGCCCATTTCCGGCCTTCACGTTGACACATACGAATGCCGCATTATGTGCGCTCAGATGGTCAGTGATCGCCTTTCCAAAATACGCTGCTCGATCTTTCCCGATCGAGATTCTGCACAAGCGGGAAGGCAGAAGAATAAAAGTGGTCGACAGTTGAAAAAGAAACCCATGACTTTGGCGGCGGCTTCAATTGCTTGCGAAACATACATTCGGTCCAAAGCTAGAAGGCGGGTTAGATGAGACTAACGGGTGGAACCACCTGGGTACCATTTTGTCCTACTCATGGGACTCTGATATGAAATTAGGGCGTACATGCGTTCACCCAAGGAACGCGTTGACCTTACTGGTGTATGGATACATGAGTAATTCAAAGCTAGTCCAGAAGATGTCAGATATGATGATATTACAAAGATAATTGACGAGAGCTGTTGAAATGCGTCGTGCGGTTCGAATGATCGAGAATAAGCTTACAAGCGTTCTAGGCTTCGCCTTCAGACCATGGAAGCATTGTAGACGTGGTTATTTTGTCACCTGACCCAAATCTTCGTTATGTAACAGCTCCCACATCGACCGTGATTACACCCCTGGCAGACATTTTTCCGATATGGTATTGAGGAGTATCCGCATCCACACTGCGTTCAGATTAGAAACACCACGCTGAATCTTGTTAAACTCACGCATTGCCAGACATAAGTGTGTTTCTTGTTCGCCTAGCGTCGGTTAGTATTGTCCCCTTTTTTACACGAGTAACAAGCACGCACCAAAGCCCTGTCCGGTCCATGATGCATTGGTCCAACATGCGAACTTTCTGACATCGATAATGCTTTTGATGACATGCTCGTTTGGTACAACGAGGACGCTGGTGAGTCCTCCATTACAAAAGTGCCTTCGGAAATTCGTGAAGCCTTTTGTTCGACTAGATGGATTTGCAGTGCGCGGGTGATGGAGCTCCGGTGCTTTCCGGCTTTGACGGGAGGAACACTTATTTGAGGCTCCCTAGACCAAAGACAGGAGGCAGTTGATCAAAAGTAAAAAGCTGTTGAAGAAGAGCCGAAGGCAATTGAATAAGAGGAAGCAATCAAGTAGGAAGTTGAAGTTGCTCGCCAATAGACTTATATTAGAGTCATTGCAAAACAACAATTCATGCACATCAGGCAAAGGACGACTGAGAGGCCAGTCGGTTCAGGATTTAAGTAAACAGAGAGGTTTGTGCCAAGAGGGCAAAAGTGGCAGTTTTCTAGAACAAAAGGGGCGGGTGTGATAAGGGCAATGTGCGCTACGTTCTTGTGCGAACTCTAATATGGGCTGCGTCGTAAGGGCACTGCTGACATCGGATGGAGACCAGACGTCAGGCGAAGTATCAGAGCGCCACAATTAACAGTACACCGAGTTCAGCTCTTCTTGCATCGCAGACGGCCCCTTTCTTGACTTCGAATCAAAAGAAGCAAAACAAAGCTGGAGACTAGTCTCACCCGCTCACATCCGCTATTGTTGTGGTGTCATAAGCACGAACAAACCTCCGGATTGAGCAAAGCTGAATGGCTCTGGATGGGCTTGCGTAAATCCTCCTAGTCAGGAAATTGCCCCCTTGCGCGAACTAAGTAGCGGCTGAAGCGTTACTAAACATCTCAAACTTTGTGCAAGGCGAAACAATGGCTCCTCCACCCGGCTCAGACATCTTGAGAGCCCACAGTATTACATATCCATCAACGACGTTGGCTCCATCAACAGACAGCTACTGCGGCTGACTTCCAGGCAGAAGTCGAAGATCCTGTGTTGGTACGGCCTGACCAGGGAATCGGGACATGTTGGCGTGGCCGATGCAGAAGAGTGATAGCGAGTTTGCCACTTTTGCCTCACCGATGTCAGCCGATGTTCGGACAGCAAGTCATACGTCGGACTGACCGCTATTCTGGATGAGAAGCCATGGATCTGCGATCACCCTCAACACCGGACCCTCCCTATATTGTGGGTTAGGGTACGAGAAGTGTACTCAGGGGAAGGAAGTAGAAACAAATCGACTTTGTTCCTGTCACGGCGAGGTGGAGATTGTTCTTTGCGTTATTCAAAACGCGTTGCGGGTCGATTTCGGCGACTTTCCGAGCGCGCGAGGGTAAACAAGGACATACACCAGCACCACAGGCGTACAGGAGGTCACCCATATTATGATGGGTGTTGGTGTGCAAAACTATCCGACTGTGCATCACGATTGGGGTAGCCAAGCATAAAAACACCTGGTCAGGTGAGAAGGAACCTGGTAGGAAGTGACTGACGGAAAGTGGTGTTCTGATTCAGCGCAACGACGCGACTTTGGTGTGTGCAAGGATGTCTCCTGTACTGTTCATTGATCTTCCCCAACCCCCTATTTTGTCTGGCAATAGTGCTCCATGGGACAAGCGAAAGGGAAGAGATGAAAGAGGATGCGCCGGGCTGTACACCGTGATTCCAGCACTGTAGTTCCTGGGAAAGGATGTGGTGTTTAACATGCACACTTAAGTGGGCTCAGCGCATAAGCACGCTAAATCAGATTGCAATGGCTGACTTCTCGGACATGAGGAGGAATAGAAGGCTCGTCCTGTAGACCAATATGATTGTTATATGCACGTTGGACATCTGGTACATAGGTAGCTTTTTGGAATGGGCGAGAGCTTGAGGTACAATGCTTGGCGCTCGTTACCTAAGCTCCCCTCACGATCACCCAAACACAAAGGTCAATTGCGAGGGCAACCTCCCTCGACTGCCAATATGATACCCAAAATCTTCCCTCTCCTCTCTCTTGCCACCGCAATCGTCGCGTCAGCCCCGCAATCCCCCCTCCCCGACCTCACAACGCTCGACGCGCCCACATCAAAACGGCTGCTCGATCTGCACCGCAACCTCGTCGAAATCGAATCCATAACGCACAACGAGCAATCCGTCGGCGACTGGCTCGCCACCTACCTCCACAAAGAGCTCAAATACACCGTCGAAAAGCAACACATCACAAAAGACCGCTTCAACCTCCTCGCCTACGGCACCAAACGCTCCACCTCTATCCTCGTCTCGTCGCACATCGACACCGTCCCGCCCTACTGGCCATACTACTACAACGAAACGTCGGGCATAATCGGCGGCCGCGGCAGCGTCGACGCAAAGGGCAGTGTAGCCGCACAAATCGTCGCCGTGCAAGGTCTCCGCAAACATTTATTCGATGATATATCGCTCCTCTTCGTGGTCGGCGAAGAACAAGGCGGCGATGGAATGCGCAATTTCTCATCCTGGGTCAAGCGACCCGACCCATACGACATTGTAATCTTCGGCGAGCCGACCGAAGCAAAACTCGTATGCGGACATAAAGGCATGCTGGGCTTTGCGCTCAGGGCTACGGGGAAAGCCGCGCACTCTGGGTATCCGTGGTTGGGCGCGAGTGCGAATGATATCCTCGTCGAGGCGCTGGGCGCGTTGTTGGAGTTACGGGAACATTTACCCTGGAGTCACAAGTATGGCAATACGACGATGAATTTTGGACGTATTCAGGGCGGTGTGGCGGCGAATGTGGTTGCTGAGACGGCGAGTGCGAATATTGCGACGCGGCTGGCGGCCGGGACGCCAGATGTAGTCAAGGGCTTGATAATCGGCGCGTTGAAAGATGTGCAAGCGCATGCGCAACAGCAGGGCGGGGATTTGGATATCGAGTGGGTGAGCGATGGGTATGCGCCTGTGGATATTGATTGTAAGATTGAAGGGTTTGACACGTTGACTGTGAATTATGGTACGGATGTGCCGCTGCTGAGCGGCGGGCATAGACGGTATTTGTATGGGCCTGGGAGTATTTTTGTGGCGCATTCGGATCACGAGGCGTTGAAGAGGGACGAGTTGGAGCAGGCGGTGTTGGATTATCGGAGGTTGATCGTCAAGGCGAGTGAGGTGAAGCAGAAGGAAGATGAGGAGCGGGAGAGTGCGCAGATGGAATTGTAAATATTCGCGCGTATTTGGTAATGTACATATCATATGTACATACTGTACATATCAACCATCATCGAGTCTCAAGGTAATGTACCTCCACATTTAGTCCACAGGGAGAATAGTTTCGCTCACAAGCAGTTCTGAAAGTAGTGGCCCACCACTATCCACCCAAGACCCGCGGATCGCGGACTGGGTACATAGCAGCGGATTGTTCTTGCGCATATCCCTCCAAGGAGGGAGCAGACCGAGACAGCAATGGGGAGTGCTGGACGTCTGTTGTTCTGTTCTGATTGCGCGTGGTGTGTGATTGAGGAAGGTGCAGAGCAGTGTTTATATACAACAACAAAGGCGGAGAAACGATTCGCCGGTGGCGGGAAAGAGAGAAGAGGTTGGAGTTGGGAAGTAGGAAGATGCATTATGCATGTCTTGCTTACCATGCGTGAACGCCACTTATGCTAGAGTTGAGTATGGTACATATCATATACACGTGATATCGTCAAGCAGCCCTGGTGGCCAAATCGATCTGAATCGTGAAGACAATCAAGGCGCTGCAGCTGCAAGACCCTCTTCTTGTAGTTGCGCCGCCTCTTCAATCTTCGCGGCCGCCATGCCGAGATCCCTGAATTCCCAGCCGTTTGCTTCTGTAGCCCAGTCTTTCTTCTCGCCGAGGATGGCTACACTGGCTTCGGATGCGCGCTTAACAAGGAACTCGTCTGCCACGGTTTTGACTTGCTCGGCCGTGACATCAAGCAGTCTTTCTCTTCGCTCTTGCAGCATATCATCGGTCACGCCGCTCAAGAACAGTCGCATGCCCTCTCGGCTGACGCTCTGCGGCGCATCGTAGCCCTGGAAAGCGCTCAGCTTCGCCTCTTCGAGATCTTGAGCTGTCCAGGCACGTTCTCTCGCCCATTGGCCTGCTTCGTTCATGATCTTCATCGAGTTTTGCGGGTTCGGGTCGCGGTAGGAGTACATGCCAAACAGGCCTCCCAGACCACGAGCGTACGCACCTCCACCGTAGGCGCCACCCTTCTCGCGGATCTCCGGATGTAGTTGCTTGAATGTGAGAAGCTTGGCCAGGATCTCGAGCGGCGCAGATGATGGGTCAGCGTAAGGCACTGTAGGAACTGCGCGAGCAGAGTAATAGACCTGGTAAGGGAGAGGGAAGAAAGACTTGGCGTTACGTGAATATTGAGCTTGTTCCGTTGTGGTTGGGACCTTGATCGACTTTGGCAGAGTCGATAGGAAGCGGTGGAGAGCCTCCTGGTTCGGCGTGGCGCTTTCGGGTCCGCAGTTGAGCGCGACACGGAGCTGATTGCTGTTTGCAATGGTAAAGGATTGTATGGCCTTGAGCTTCTGAATGACGTCGCTCAACGATTCTTGCGAAGCCAAGCTTGAAGTCAGCTTCACCTGTGTAAGACCGCCTGTTTCTTCGGCGAGCCGGCCTACAGGACTGATACCAGCCTCAGCATACCGCATAGCATACGAATGGCCGGATTCAGCAATAGAGTTGATCGCGCCGCTTGAGGAGCTCTGAAGTAGCTCTCGGATCTTCTTCTCCGCTTCCGGGCTATCAAAATCGGTGTCCTGGATGATCGTCCGTAGTAGCTCGTACATGTCGGGGATGTTGCGGTCGAAAGCATAGCCAGAGAAAGCTAGGCCTTCCTCATATGAAGTGAGCGATATTGGCGATTGCGAAGAGTGGTACCCAACAGAGATACCACCCGTCTTCAGCTTGATAAGCTCCTCGAGCTGCTCCATGGTCTTGGTCTTGGTTCCGAGACGATTGATGGCGCTGGTGTAAAGTGGGATGAGCTCTCTGAGTTCGTCTGGCAGATCTTGCAGTTTGTGCACGGCGCGGAAGTACGTGAGACCATTTGTAGGAGCCTCCCGCCACTGAACCTTCACGCCGTCAAGATCGGTGTGTCGCAGTGGTTTTCGCTCCTTTTCTCGTGGGATGTCTTTCACATGTACGGTTGGCAAGCAGCTCAAGTCTTCGTTCCTTGCCTTCTCTTGCACTTCTAGCAGCTCCAGTTCTCGTTTCTCGAGATACTCCTGTGCCTCCTGTTCGCTGGAGAACTTCTTGGTAGTTTCGAGAATCTTAAACGCCAGTCGTTGATTCTCCTCTTCAACGAGCTCCTGGCTGAAGGTCTCTGAGGGCTGCATTGTGAATGTCAGAGTGTTGTTGGTGAAGAGGTACTTCTCGATCAGGCTCTCAAGGTAGTCTCCTTGGGCGTACTTTGCCTGGAAATCATCGACAGTCTGCTGCCATGCCAGCGCCTCCATAGGATCTATGCCGTTGAACCAGCTTGGCTTCAGCCTTTGAAGGATGCCCATGCCAAAACTGGCAGTTTTGTGCTTCAACGATAGCTCAAGTTGGTGCAAAATACCATCAACCTTGATTTTCTCGAAGCCATTCTTCCGCACTTCACGAAAGGTGCTCGCAATGGCTTCCTGCACCTTGACCACATCTTCAGCTTTCACAGCGTCCAGTCCGACCGAGAACACGCCACGTCTTCCTGCGCTGTCGTAGCCTGTGTTCGCACTGAAGTCAGCGCCGAGTCCTGACTCGATGAGGTTCCGGTACAGAGGCGATCCGTATCCACTCATGAGCAAGCTGCTCAGCACACCCAGTGCGAAATTCTCCACAGAATCGGCAGTGTCGCCCATCAACCAGGTGACGGATGTCTTGTATTGCTTGTCCTGGGGGACGAGAGGATCCAAGGGCCCAGAGACGACGATATCTTTTGGAGAGTTCAGCTCGATTGGCGCCTTGACTTCCTGGTCTGCCTTGATCTTGTCAAAGCTGCTCAAGCGACCATCCACCTCTTTCAGATGTTCAGTCAGAGGCATGTCTCCATAAGTGAGAATCTTCGCATTGCTGGGATGGTAGTGGTCGGCATGAAATTTCCGCAGCTGCTCCCATGTCAGGTCCGTAATCTTCTGCGGGTCGCCTCCGGAGTTGTTGATGGCTGGGAAGAGATGCTCCTGGAACTTTGTGTAAAACAAGTAGCTTGCATCTGACATCTGGCCCTTCATCTCGTTGTAGACTACGCCCTTGAACACCAGCCGCTTTGCGCTTGGGTCGTCTGTTTCCGCCGCCATTGGGTTCTCGGGGCCAATGCGCCACCCTTCCTGGGTGAAGTCGTTCTCCTTGAGCAGCGGATGCAGCGTCGCATCGAGGTATACGGACATGAGGTTCTTAAAGTCCTGTGCGTTTGTGGTGGCGAAGGGGTAGCCAGTGTGGTCTGGAAACGTCCAGGCGTTCATGAAGTTGGATAGCGAGCGCGGAAGCATCTTGAAGAAGGGGTCGCGGATGGGATATCTAGAGCTGTCAGTACCTATCACAGCACGTGGTGATCATACCGTACCTCTCGCTGCCGCATAAGGTCGTGTGCTCCAGGATGTGGGGCACTCCAGTGGCATCCGGCGGGTTGGTTTTGAACCCAATAGAAAAGACATTGTTGGTGTCGTCGCGGGCGATGTGCAGGTACTCGGCGCCGGTTTTGTCATGTTGAAGGTGCAGTGCCGTCAGCTCCAGCTCCGGCACCTGTTTGACGCGCTTGAGAGTGAAGCCATGCAGCTTCTCGCCGGGCTGCGGAAAGTTGGAGACATCTGTTATCGCCGCATAGCCTCGACGGCTGATGTGTGCTGGTCGCAGTACATGTGTCTTTGCACTTCGGGTGGTCCGCAGCTGGCACTGGGCGGATCGCAGCATTATCGGAATGGTAGACAATGTATGGTGACAAGAGCTTCTCGAAAATGTCAAGACTGTCAGGGCCCATCATGACGCGCCCTCTAACGCCGATTGGCCGTGCGCCCTTCGAGTTTAGCCCGCAAAATTACTAAGAGGCGGAGGGCGAGGCGGCCTGGACGGGCTGCTGATGCTGTATGCGCATGTATGCACCTGGTACTGCTTCATTGACGTGCCATAGCCGCGCATAGTGGATATTGGCGCTGAAAGGTGGTGGAGTCGTGAAGCTCGTGTCCTGTGCCAATCCGTTGACTTACGAAACCACCAAGTCTCTGCGGTCCCCTCCTGCCTCCACCACCACTCCCGCCACAAGACATTGCCCGATACGAGCCCTTGACAGCACGAGCTTCGCGACCACTACCGCGCACTGCACCATCGCGACTGGGCAACCCGCGCCGCATCGCTGCACCACGCCCTCGCTCCCAACCGAAGCACTTCCGAGACGTCAGCGGACGACCCGACACCTCGCGCATCGCCTCGACCCGCATCTGCACCTCCGAATGCGCAGCTCCGCCATAGCAGCCGCCGCCCGACCTCTCTAACAGCGGGTGCACCGCCTGTGAGGCCTGTGAAGACGTCACGAGGGTGGTTGTGCAGCTGAGGCGAGTCACGGTCTGATGGCAACCGTCGCCCAACAGCGCCAGCCGACGTCTGCCCACGCCCGTCCGCACCACGAAGCCAGCCGCAGCGTGTCTTCGTCGTCGTCTGCAACCATGGCTAATGCACAGCAGGCGCCGGCCCCCGCGCCCGCGCCCGCGAAGAAAGGCAAGGGCAAGAAGGCCGCCGACCCCACCGAACAGCAGAAGCAGATCCAGGCCAAGATTGCCCAGCTCGAGCTCGATGAGGCTGGAGGAAGGGAGCAGGAGCTTGAGATTGGTGGGTGTGCTTCCTTGCACCATGTCAGCGCTTGGGAGTGGCCGAGTGCGGGCCTCCCACGACGCTCTGCGCTGGATGCCGTTGTTTGAGGACCACTGGCTGACATGCCTGATAGAGCGCGAAGTCAAGAAGGCGAACCGTGAATTATCCTCCCTCCTGTCGCATATGGACGGGCCCTTGTCACGTCTCGAAGTAGTCCAGAAACGATACACCGAACTGCTCGCCGACATGAAGCGCACGGAACGAGAGCATCAGAAGGCGAAGAAGCGCGGGGATCAGTTGCAGAAGGAGAAGGATGCTCAACGTTCCGAGCTCAACAAGGTTACGACCATGAAGGACAAGCTCGACAAGTTGTCGCGTGACTTTGCCAAGGAGAACAAGAAGCTCAAGGACGAGCTCCACAAGCTGGAAACCAGTGAATCCATAGCGCGCCAGGACTTGCACGACCGCCTCGATTACTTGCTGAAGGATGTGGAAGATTGCATTGCCGCCCAAGGTCAGCCGGAACCTCAGAATCAAGCCGACGTTGAATTGGACGAACTGTACGTTCTTGAGACACGACGAAATAGCACGCGAACTAACTTTTAGCAGATTTAAGCAGAAGTTCAAGTCCTTCATTGATCAATACGAGTACCGTGAAATACAGTTCCATTCACTACTTCGCACAAAAGAGTTGGAGATACAGTATCAGATGGCGCGCCTGGAGCAACAACGGAAGCATCAGGAGGCCGAGTCGTCCAAGTCCCACCAACTAACACGACAAGTGTCGACCTTCTCACAGACCGAAACCGAGCTACGTACTCAGCTCAACATCTACGTGGAGAAATTCAAGCAGGTAAGTCTTCTGATTGCTCCCATAGTTGTTCAGATGGCATCATGGTTAATACTGACTAGATGCAGGTTGAGGAGACGCTCAACAATTCAAATGACCTGTTTTTGACCTTTCGAAAGGAGATGGAGGAAATGTCAAAGAAGACCAAACGCTTAGAGAAGGAAAATCAGACTCTCCAACGCCACAAGGATGTGACGAATCGAAACATTGGTGAGATGGTCGAGGAGCGTCACAAGATGCAAGAAGACCTTGCAAAGGAGCGGAAGACGATAGAAGAGCAACGCAAGAAGATTGCACGCTTGGAAACACTTTGTCGAGGAATGCAGGCGCAAGGTCGGGGTCAAGTACCAATGGCCGAGCTGGAAGAGGACGAGGAAGTGACGGAGAGCGACTACGACGATGAGGAGGATTATGAAGAAGAGGAAGGAAGTGGCGAATACGACGACGATACGGAAGAGGATGCGGTCGAGCCAGCTGCGCCAGAGCGGCGTCCTTTTGGTCCTGTGCCACCGCCTCCGCCGCCGCCACAGAGTACTGCGAATGGCAAGCTAAACGGCCATAGACAACCCAATGGGCAGATCAATGGAGTCAAGCGCTAATTGTTGTGTATTAGACCTTTCATCGCTTTCGATCAGTCTGCCGCAGCACGTTTTGTTCTCAAGTGCTTCCAGATCAAGGCACTTCAAAATCCACGAGCATGTTGACTGATGCTCATCGTGACGGACTTGAGTGTTCTGAACAGCCCTGAGACCCTTCGTCGGTCGGTGAAGTGATCTTTGACATGGAAGTTCAATGTGGTTTGCAACGAAAGTCGCACTCATTGTCTATCAAGCAATTTCAATTCTCATGACTGCTCAACAACCTATCCTCAGTGCGTGCGCTCACCAGTCTCAGGCTTACAAGTGTTACTTTGTTGATCTCCTTGGCATATACATCCGGCGTGAATGTCTATCTGTCGCTGCGTTTACTAGTTGCATAAGAACATAAAGCAGGTAATTTTCGGTAACTTCCTAATGTCAGACGCGCCTAGGCTGAGGTCGAGTCGAACGTGCGCCTCTGCGTGAGACACCCAGGTGCAGGTGCCTCGGCTCAGTAGTGTCCCCGCGTTGCTACGAGACCCCGGCGCCGAAGGATGACAGCTTCCGCTACCAACTTATTTAGCATCCTTCCCCAGATTCGCCATGCGGAGAATGTTAAGTTTGGTAGTATTGCACTTTCACTTCTTCTCCTCGTTTCACCCACCTTGAAGCTTTATCGCCATATTAGCATACTACAACACAGACCGCAATGTCGACCCCATCACTTCAGACGCCGCTCTCGAAGCTGCTGGGCATCCAGTACCCCATCATCCTCGCTGGTATGGCGCGAACATCTGGTGGCCCACTCGCTGCTGCTGTCTCGAATGCCGGTGGTCTGGGTGTCATCGGAGGCTTGGGCTATACCCCAGAACAGCTGCAATCAATCATCGACGACCTCAAGTCGAACCTCCGCGACAAGTCGCTGCCCTTTGGCGTAGATCTTGCGCTTCCACAAGTCGGCGGAAGTGCTCGCAAGACAAATCACGACTACACTCACGGACAACTGGATGACCTCATCGAGGTGACGATCAAGAATGGCGCAAAGCTATTCGTGAGCGCTGTGGGTGTGCCACCAGCGCGAACAATCAAGAGACTGCACGAGGCGGGCATCCTCATCATGAACATGGTGGGACATCCTAAGCACGCGGTCAAGGCACTGGACGCCGGCGTGGACATTGTCTGTGCCCAGGGCGGAGAAGGAGGAGGACATACTGGAGACATTGCGAACAGCATCCTGATTCCCTCCGTGGTCGACGTTGCACGCAAGTACAAGAGCCCGCTTACTGGGCAGCCCGCTATGGTCGTTGCCGCAGGTGGAATATACAACGGGCGCAGTCTGGCGAGCAGCTTGATGCAGGGTGCGCAGGGCGTCTGGGTCGGCACACGTTTTGTCGCTTCGACTGAAGCGGGGTGCTCACAGATGCACAAGGAGAATGTCGTCAGTGCCGATTTCACTGACACTGGCCGGACACTCGTCGTCAGTGGTCGCCCGCTCCGCGTCAAGTATAACGACTATATCAAGGACTGGCACTCGCGGGAGGATGAAATCAAAAAGCTGACAGATGCGGGGATTGTGCCACTTGCGAAGGACATGGACGATGGAAAGGACGTAGACATCCCATTCTTGATGGGGCAGGTCGCTGGTGTCATTCAGGAGATCCAGCCAGCAAAGACTATTGTTGATGAGATGGTCCAAGAAGCAGTCGACATGCTGCGGTTAGGACAGACATATATTGGCGGCCCAAGTAGCAAGTTGTAGATATAGCATTATGCATTTTCCTTTTTTTCGATATAGTTGAAGCTCTACGTGTTGTTCTGTCGTAATACCAGTTTTCACATTCGAGGTTCCGAGGCATGGGGCTCGTGTAACCTCCGACGATCAAGGCGAGTTGAAACCAAACCTCGAATAGGCCGTCGCGTGGGCGTCGCACGGAACTTTATTGTTTCAAGGAGCAGACATCAACAATATGACCCGCAATTTATTCCAGCAATTGCAATCCAATACTCGCCTCCTCCTTGGACGCCCAAAGGGCCTCGCTCCCCATAGCAGTGGACTCTGGATGATCGACACCGGGATTAAACGCCTCCAACCATCAAGAAAGGAGAAGCTGGAAGGCGCCGCATCGCAATCTCACGAGACAACCGCACAATCCCCCTCTGATAATAGCCGTCACACGTGTCTTGCGCAAATCTAATAGCCTTAGCACCGTCCCGTCTCTCACGAACCATACCCTGGCTTGTGCCGCCCGCTACTGGTAGTAGTCTGACACTCCCGCGGCGCTGTCGCTCGCGATCTCCCAGCGCCCATAGATGACGCTGTGTTGGCGGTCTACATTTTGACGGAGCGGTGCAATCCATGCAGTCTAATCTCAGAGCTCAGGCTGAGATTCAGGCCCAGAGGAAGAAGGTACGTTCACGTCACTCTCCTGGCCCAGCAGCGACCGCGCAAGCAATGCGCCGCGCCCATCTGCGGATAGCCGGCGTTGCCTTTCGCCAAAAGAAATTCCAAGTCGCTCGGCGCCCAAACCAGTACTGAGACTGAGAAACAGCAGCTTGCGAATTCGTATAAGCAACTCCTCGAGTAAGAAGCACACCACGCCCCGGCGCACTCCCGAAGCGGCATGCTAATTGCGCGCCAGTGAATTCGCCGCGACCGACCTGAAGACTGTGGGGAACTACACACTGGGAAAGCTCATAGGCAAGGGAAGCTTTGGAAAAGTCTATCTGGCGTCGCATAAGCTCAGCAATGGCTCCAAGGTCCGCGAGCTCCTCATGGTGGCGAGAAAGGAGGAAAAGGCTGATTTCCACCAGGTCGTACTCAAGTCCGCGAAAAAGGACGACGCAAACCTCGCGCGAGAGATCCACCACCATCGCCAGTTCATACATCCGCACATTGCGCGTCTATACGAGGTCATAGTCACGGAGGAGCTGGTCTGGCTGGTGCTGGAGTACTGTCCAGGTACGGCGCGATACCCACGTGCTCGGACTTGCATGACTGACACATGGCAGGCGATGAACTTTACAATTACCTCCTCCAGAAGGGCGCGCTCGAGCCCTCCAAGGTCCAGCGCATATTCACCCAACTCGTTGGCGCCGTCTCCTACGTCCACAACAAGTCCTGCGTCCACCGCGACCTGAAACTCGAGAACATACTGCTGGACAAGCATGGAGATGTCAAGCTGGTCGACTTTGGCTTCACACGAGAATACGAGGGCAAATCGAACTACTTGCAAACATGGTGCGGGACGGTCTGCTACAGTGCGCCGGAGATGCTCAAGGGCGAGAAGTACGCTGGTGAAAAGGTGGACGTTTGGAGTCTAGGAATCATATTATACGCATTACTGGTTGGCGAACTGCCGTTTGACGAGGACGACGAAAACGTTACGAAGATGAAGATATTGAAGGAAGAGCCAAAATACCCGGAAAACTTTCCAGCGCAGGCGAAGGAGTTGTGCCAGGCATTACTGTCGAAACGGCCGATATTAAGACCTACGTTGGCGGATATATTGCAGAACCCGTGGCTGTCCGAGCATGCGCCGCGGCAACAGGAGACATTGAAGCTACAACAACCGGCGCCGTTTTCGACGGAGTTGGAGAAAGAAGTGCTACATCGCATGCGCGCGGCTGGAGTGGATATCGACATGGTCATTGAAAATGTGTTGGCACAGCGCTGTGATTCCCTGGCTGGTTGGTGGGCGCTGCTACTCGAGAAGGAAGAGCGGAAAGCAAAGAGGAGGGAGCGCAAACGGAAGGAGCGAGAGGCAGAGGCAAAGAGTCTGAGACGATTAAGTGCTGCAAGTAGTCGTCTGGATAAACTTGCGCCGACAATAAGAGAGACGGATGAAGAGGGATTACATTCGCCAACACCTGGCGACACACCAAAGAGTCGTGGCAGATCGACGAATCGAAGAAGTCTACATGGTAAGTTGTGTGAAGGTCCCACACATGTCATACTAACCCCCGTAGGCGCTCCTGAACTTCCTCGCTTGCCGGAATTTGACACTGGTCTGGTTCTCCCCTCATCTGAGAAGCCCTTGCCACCGATTGAGCCACATCGAAGTCGCACCTCCCACTCATCCTCCCGGCCTCCACCTCCCGCCAAAGACCTCGATAGACGGCGATCCCGCAGCAGCATGCTTCAAGTCGTGTCAAACCCCGACCTCCTGCATCCAAATGGCTTCGTCCCCAAGAATCAACGCCGCCGAAAACAACCGTTCATCAACCACCTCCTATCGCTCCGGAATTGGATCAAAGAAACCAGCAAAAGAGCAAGAAGCCCCAATTCCAAGGCCAGCAGCAGTGGCCAAAAGAGTCCCAAGCTCCCCGAAAGCAAAAGCCCTGATTCGCGTCGTCGCCTTAGCGCACCAAACCGCTCCTCCGTCCTCTCCAATCCCAGCATCCCCGTATCAGCCCACACATTACCACGCCCTCGTGTCTCAACCAACGGCTCCAGCAGCGTCCGCCGCCTTTCCGCCAGCCCCGCTCCACTGACACCACGCTCATCCTACCGCCGGTCCAGCGGCGGCCTCCGCGGTAGGAAATCCACATCCTCATCCGTCTCATCGATCCGCTCCATGCCACACCACCACCATTCGCACTCCAAAGCGTCGTCCACGTCGTCAGCATCCATCACCTCCCCCGCAGTCAGTGTATCCGGCCACTCACACAAACTCGCCAAATCGCCCCACGCAAGCGTAAAAGTCCTCCCCGCAACACCCACATCCTCATCCTTCCCCTCAAACATCCGCCTCGTCCGCACAGGCGGCCTAAGTCTAAACGCCAGCAACGCCGAAGGAAACAGCGCTTTCGGCGCCGTGCCCCCACCCTCCCCCGGTTTCCCCTCAGGCCTCGTCTTCGCCAAACGCAAACGCAGCCCCTTCAAAGGCCCCATGCTCAACGTCAACACGCAGGGCAGTCCCGGCGGATGGCGCAGGACTAGCGACGCGGGGAGTCGGAGTCAGAGTATACAGGGCCGTCGGAGTGGGGAGATTATGGGCATCACGGAAGAGGAGGAGGAGGAGGAGGTTGAGGAGGTTGATGATTTTGGGAGTCCGGCGCTTAAGGAGGGGGAGTATGTTGAGGAGGAGAGGAGTCCGAGGACGCCGGAGAAGGGGTGAGTGTACTTTACCGTTTTTTTGATGGGGGGTTGGATTGGTGTGTATATTCTGGGGGTTGGTGATGATGATGTGCATGTGCATATACGTGCGAGCATTTTATTCTCTCGAGGCGATTTGTCTTTTCTGTCGGCTGTTGTTGTTGTTTGATTCATAGCGTATGTTCGCCTACTGCTTCTATTTTCCTTTTCTTACATAGAAGCTTGTTCGACATACGGAGATGGGGGCTTGGTGCGCATATTTCTTGGATACCTTTTTGATTTTCCCCGCTTCTTCTTCTTCTTCTTGTTGTTCCTCCTCCTTACTTAGCGCTTTTGGACGGCAGATGATGGGATTTACGATAGCTGGGTGTGTTTCATATGTATATATACAAGACCTGTTCTTGGTTCATTTGACAACATTCGTCTCCTGACACTTAACTTTGAATGATTGCAGAGTGCCGTTAGGGCATTGGAAATGAACATCCTAGAGACCACGAGTGTGATATAACACACCTCAAGGAACTAATCTTTCACATACGACCACAGGCTGAGGAACACACTGGATCCCGTTCGCTCTCCGCACGTTAAACCTCTGACCGGTGGGTTAGTAGTCAGGTGGGTGACCACTGGCGAATACCCACTGTTGTATGTTTTTTTGGTCTTATGTAGGAAGGAAGCACTCGATCTTAAAGAGTTTGAGATGCGAGTTGCGGCCTTTTTGCCGGGATTGAGGTGGTGCGTATGGTAAGGAAGGTCTTGGAGTGGATTTTGCTATCATCGTGCCACGAGCCCAAAAGCTCGACTTTGCGACTTCGCTAAACAGATGAGGAGAACAACATTAAGGTAGGCTCAGATATCAAGGCTTTACAAGATTTGGCTCAAAAGACACTACTAATTCTTCACATCATCGAGGCTACATGAATGTGCTAGCGTTGGATAAGTCATCGAGCAGCCCAACTATTTCTTTCTATGATCAAGCACCCACCGCGTCTGCTCCTCAAAATGCTTGAGCTCCTCGCCTTCCAACGTCTTCAGCCCATTTTCTCGCAGAGTGGAAAAGAGCTCTACAGCATCGTCAAAGAATTCATGAGTGGTAAAGCCGGTATCATCTACTCTGCCTTTCAAGTCATCCCAAAAGTCGCGCATATCATTATAGCTAACCGCATCTTTGTGACTTTTCTGAATCTCTTCAGCAGAGAAATGGTAGGGGCAAGCGGCTGGCGAGTCAGTATATTCTTTCCAGTCCCTACAGCAGCGTTTAGTGTCCCAGACTTGACTGTCAAACGTGCAGAAGGTGTTTCTTACCGCTCAATTCGAATCAAACAATCCCGAAGGGGAAGGATGTCTCCGTCCCAAGATGCAGAGGCGAATTCAACAACGTTACTCAGCATTTTGCCGTGAGGATATCGTAGCACCCGATTCAAGAGGGGATTTCGACCGGCAGTTTTATGTTCGTAGCTGTAAATCTGGACAGACTGCTGTACCTGAAACTCGACTGAGCGTCGTTCGTCTTCTGGCATCTCTTCATATTCCGGCGGAAGCTTCAGGATAATTTCGCCATTGTAATCGAGAAGTCGTGGTGCTCTTGCTCGGAGGATGAGAGGGCCAACCCAACAAGATTGCCAGTCAATGACGCTCGAGATTTTCCCGTCATGTACGAACAGGTTGCCAGTGTGTAGGTCGCGATGCCAAAGCACGGGGGCAAGTAGTTCCGGTTCATTTGGAAGTAGTTGAGCAATGACACTGAGATACTTCCCAAGCAAGTCAATGTGGGAGTGACGGTCGCTCTGGCCTTTGGAGGCTCCCCATTTCTCCATGGAGGGTGGCAAAGCTTCGGCATAATGACTGAGCCAAGCGATCTCGCGGTGGGCGATCGATTCCACATAGTCACGTGCACTAGTCCCTACGATGGCTGTCAGTTTTCCTTGGTCAGCTCGTTATAATGGAGGCTCACTTACAGGGTCCACGATCAACAGCCATAACTGCCCTTTGTTTTTCCCAGAACGCCCTTTCGACTGTCGGACCAATGACAAATCTGTTCGCTGCGTCTGCCGTCAAGCCATCACTAATTTTCCCGGTGATTTGTGCGGCCTCACACCCAGGGAAGCTGTCTTTTCTATAGTAGAGTGCGCCATGTCTTTCATAGTTAGAAACGTCAGCATACAGAGCTTGTGAGTAAACGCGGCCACATACTTGTTCAACGATATGGAGAGAAGCTTCTCATCAATGGTGACAAGCTCAGTCACGATTCCCAATTGGTCTTTCAGGTCCATTGTATCCCAAACTTTCGACAGTTGTATGCCTTGGGCTTCCTCCATGATGATGTATTCCGAGCCAACTGGGTTATCGGCAGTAGCACAGTACGCCAAAATCTTTGGTACAGGTATGTCAAGGATTGATTTTGCCTGTGTACATAAGTATCCACCAAACACATGATGGGAAATGGTTGTCTTACAAAGTCCATTGTAGCAACCTCTGAGGCGGTTGTGTACTTTGAAGGGCCTGCGTTGGGATGAGGAATGCGAGCCATCAGGACCGAGCCATTGTCCATCTGGAGGCGGAAAACCTTGTTGAAATTTCCTTCGCCAATCTTGCTCATAGAGACGCACTTCTCGGATCCGGTAATGCCCGCGACGACCTTCTGAAGCTCATTAACATTGAATTCGCAATAGCGTTCTTGCAATTGTTCTTTCTCTCCCCAAAGCCATCTTCCGGAAGTGTAGTGAAAGTAGTCATAGAATTCGTCATGTTGCGTGGATGCCATGGTCCCGCCCTTGTGCGCGAGATAATTACGCAAGGTAGAGTGGAAAGGGCGCGAGGTGGTCCGTTTGATAGACGAATGTAGGCGATGAGAAAGAAGAAGAGAGGAACGTTTCAGGGAAAAGCTAAGAAAGGACATTGAGCGGTCGAAGAATTAAAACTAGAAAGAAAGAGATTGTGGTTGCGCTGGCTCACATTTCTGTGTCGCGACTATGTTGGACGCGAATCGTGAATCGCGTATCGCAAGCGTTGCCAAGTTTTATTTAACTTAACGTTAGTGCGCCCCAGTTTTCCCCACATGTTTTGCACATTTGAGGTGCAAGTTAGCGCGCGCGTTCATCTACCCTTGCCAAGGGTGCAGGGATCCCGACCGCTTGTGAGATGCTATCCGCGATTATCGTTCTGTTTCAAAAGCTCTTTCGCATATTTCGTGTGCTTCAGCTTAAATCGTG
This sequence comes from Paraphoma sp. B47-9, assembly GCA_001748405.1. Taxonomy (NCBI): domain Eukaryota; kingdom Fungi; phylum Ascomycota; class Dothideomycetes; order Pleosporales; family Phaeosphaeriaceae; genus Paraphoma; species Paraphoma sp. B47-9. The sequence goes on from BCLK01000050.1 coordinate 33,317, forward strand.
TGAATGCACTATGGTCTGTTTTCTTTTTGCCCAGGTGTGGTGCACGGCGTTGTTCGAACAGGGTAGAGCGACGCTGTCTTGATTACTTTTTCAAACCATGGATGCCTAGCAAGTGTTTCATGCTCCTCTGTCTGGTTCTGATCCTGATTGGATCACAATTGCGGCACAGCTGTTGGTGACTTCCATCACAAACTTTCACAACGCTCATGGCGTCTTTGTGCTGGCCTCGCCGCTTTGCGAGTACTAATGTCCTATCGTTTCTGAAGAGCGAGGGAAAAAACGTGTACCCCAAGCGCGTAGGACGCAAATAGATACCATCCAGACGCTCCACCTTCTAAGGAGCAGATTGGCGCTTGCTATGATCGACTATAAATCACCTGGGGTTCTCCTACATGAGCGATCAAATATCCGAACTCGAAGCACCCATCACTGCAAGTTTACTCCCTTTTGACATCTTACCCCAAATTTTACATCAACATTATCAATTTTTTGTCACTGGAGATATCTGTCCTCACATCAAGAGCTGTCTCTTTTATACACAACCGTTCCGAACGTTACAACGCAATCTGCAAACTAAGACTTCCCACTTCGTTCACCATTATCATTATCTACAATATCGCAAAGACATCATGTCCAAGAGCGCATTCAACGACTTTCGCAAATCGATCGACTGGAAGAAAGTGCTGAAGAAGGGTTCGAGTACCCCTCATGGACACCGTCTCTTTCCGAGTAGAACTCCAAAACAAGATGCGGCGTATAATTACCGTGCAGACAAAGGGGCCGATCTTGGGAACGGGAAATTTGAGGTCATCGTTCAGGCGAACAAGAACGCAGAGAACAAAGTTGTTCGTGATGCTGCCAATAAGAATAGTCATGCTATTCACGCCAAGGCTATCGCCGATCCTGCCAATGACCCTCAAGGGTCTAAGATAGACGAGGAACTATTTGCAGATTGGGCGGCTAGAAAGAAGTGATGCGTTCAACACGAATAACCCGTCCTCTATGCAGCAAATTCGCGTGAGCAGACGGTATGAAATATGTACCAGTACAAGCAATTTAGAGGGTTAATACTATGATTTTTACCGTGCTGCTTTTTCATCGCAATGATCTTGATCTTTCCATATCTACAGCATACAAAGCTTCTAGCGACACAAAGAGGCCAGGGAAGGTCAACTATCCCGTTCCACCAGAGTGCAGTGAGTGAGAGGCATGGTTAGCGCGGACTCAAATTCCGCAATTTCAGCCCTTTTCTTGATCCAAGAAGCCATGTGCGACGACGCAGCACAGTACATCCCCATCAATCAACAAAACATCCGCGAGACGACAGAGAGGGGGTTGTTTCACCTCGAGTCAATTGTAATCCCAGTGACTTCGGAGGAGGCAATCGTGACCATCCACCTACATCTCAAAGATGAGAGGGTGATCCGGCATTCGGAATCAAAGTTTGCAATCAGTGGCTTCCCACGCGTTCTTGCAGATGGCGAACTTCTCAAGAAATTCCGTAAGTATACTCCGACAACTCGACGACTTTTTTCGTACGAAAAGCTAAAAAGTCCTCAGCGTCTCATCCAACATCGCCAAAACCCGAGCGACCCAAGGTTTTCAATAAACGTCAGTCTCTTCGAGAAAAGCGCAAGGGACATATTTCTCCAGAGCGTCCCGCAGGTGATAACAACATATCATACACGAGCCAGAGTTTGCGCGCATCAGTTCAGAATAGGAGCGCCAGCACCGAGTACCCTGAGATGCCTAGCGATGTTCCTGATTGGATAACCCGTCGTACTAGAAATAGTCGTGCACCGCCTAGGCCAACTGTAGCTTTGGAGTTTCAGCAGCCGCCGGAAGAAGGAGAGCCAAGTACCCCACCGCCTTACGAGGATGCTGCAGAACTGTATGAGCTTGACGCTGTAGAGTCATTTGCATCGGGATCGAACGGCGGCACCGTACCTCGGACAGTTTCACCGAATGACATCAGCGAATACTATGGTCAGCAAGATGATGTGCAAAATGACGAAGACGAGGAATTCAGGAGGGCGCTTGCTATGAGTCAACAAGAGGAGCCTCTTGCTCCGAGACGAACGAACACGGGAGGGTTTGATGAAGATTAGATTGCCGAGGCGATGAATTTGTCTACGCATGTCAGATGACCGTTCCAAGTTTGGAAGAAGCGTATATGAATGCAATATCGCTACGAGAGAGAGAGAGAACTTCAGTTAGGTAGATAATTACTAGCCAATATCTGCTGTTGTGTGTTTTTGACATTTTTCTTTATCTTCTAGGCTCTTATGTGAAGGGAATCCTGTGTAGCGTTTGCTGGTGCTGCGAACTTTACACAGATATGTCATTGAGTAATATCTGCGAGAACTTCACCTAGATTCGTGCGTATCACCAAGGCTATGCTATGGCTAGGATGGATGCAACAAAGACCGGCGCACAACTGTACTTGCTGCAGCAACAAGATAGTAGCAGAAATGTAGCAAAAATTGATATCAGAAGCGAATCAATGCCGATACATCAATTGCTACCTAAGTCTCGAAGGCAGATATGTTCGATACTTTCCGTAGTCGCGTGGGCACTATTGCTGGTCCGGCTTACTGGTTCAGATTGGCAAAGGAGTCCAGAAAGTCGGCTAGAGCCGCTCGGTCGCTCGTTGCTAGACGTTTGAAAGATAATGTACGCGTCTATACTGAGGCGTAGGCTGCGGGAAGCAAGTAGGATGGTACTCTAGTCTCGAAGTCGAATTTCTAGAGTATGTGAAGAATGAGCTTATCAAGCTTGGCATACACAAGCTGGAGAATGCTAGGGAATTCGTTACCCCTGATACCATAAGGAAGTACATGATGTTTGATGACTTGACCTTATAGACGAAAGCGCCTGGTTTTTGATAAGAAAGCACGAGAAGATACTAGCTGAAATCACTACTGCTACCTCACTCTTCTACTCTCTTCCCCCTGGCTTTGAACAAGACCGTAGAACGACCAATTCTATCGTAGATACCACTGAAATGCCAGTTGATGTAGCCTCCGTCTCCCAAATTGATAACTTTTCCATCTTTGAACACTACCACCCTATACGATATTGCATTTTGTACTGGGTCCATGTAGTCCACAACCATCTCTTCTACCACATCATCACTGTTGAACAGGTATTCGAGCTGCTCGTTAATTACTAGGCAGTTGAGCGTACTCTTGTGTCTGTGGTACGCGAAGTAGTTGTGCAGTCGCTCTACCCATTGCGCGCGAATGATAGTAGGGTGATCTGCAGCGGAAATGGAGGTGGGAACCGGACCAGTAGTCGGAAGGGTGCTAGCATCGAATTCAGACTTTTCGTTGCTGGGCCGTTCGTGGGTGGGAAGTCGAGTCAATGTTTTGTTGCGTACGAGCTTGATATAGAGCGTTCCGACAATGAAAGCTACTCCAAGTAGAGAGAGAAATAGTGAATTTGAGGAGTGGAGTTGCATGGTGACAATGATCTGAGTGCAGTCTACAGTCGGAGCGAGTTAGCAAGTTACATATTGGAATTCAACACGGTTCACTGAGCTGTACCTCAATGATCGGATTGCCGTCGATCACGATTTGCGACAAGTACTGTGGGCCTGGGCCTAGAAAAATAATAAGTCGAAAGATTAGGCTCGTGTCTCTAGCCGCTCTCTATACATGTGTTGACCCCTCATCCCCAGGCAGAAATGGCGAAAAGCGCTCGAGGCTGTCAGACTTTAGCGTGCTGCGACGCAGGAATACGTGGACCAACCAGCATTAAGATTCCGTTCTACAACCATACCATTTCACAGCCTCATCCTTTTGGGGGCTAAAACACAGTCGCAGATTTGTCTTCCGGTGTGACCGAATTTTCCATGAGGCTGAAACCGTTTTGACTGCAGTAGTGCTAATATAGTCTCAACTTTGCCAGGCACTTGCGCTTCCCTTACATGCCTTATCCCTGAAGAATTTCCTCACTAACTTACGTCTGCCGTGAAACCGATGGAGGTGTTCGGCGTGGTCGCTGGGGTAGCGAGCCTGAGCGAGCTCCTCCTAAAAGGCTTCAAGACCCTACGAAAATTACAACACGATCTCAACGAAGCAAAAGATGAGGTTGAACGGCTGGTTCGCGCGATGCAGCGCTTGCAACATGTTATGGACGAAGTAGAAACGCTAGGAACTTGTCATGGAAAAGACGATGAGTCGCTCTGGACACGGTCCAGCCTCACCACTCACTGGGATGAGCACTCCAGCTCCATGAAGGCAGACCTGCTTGGGCTCGTGGCAAAGCTAGATGAATTACATGTAGCATTCGAAAAGCAAAGCAAGACAAGGAACAGCGTCCGGGCGAGATTTAGGAAGGTGTTCGCGGAGCATGACATTGAGCGGTATGAGCGCATACTACAGGATCACCGGGCGGGCTTTTCGTTCATGCTAAGCGTGCTAGCGGAGTAAGTGGGTTGCGCAGCCACACCCAATGATCGGCGTGTGGCCACGGGTATCGGTACTGACCGGTGGCGACAGACGACGCCAAAGAAGCATCGCGAGCGAATTAAAGGTGCAGAGGAAGTACTTGCAGATGATAGCCGCCAACTCGTTAACTGCACATACGAGTCGGACGATCATCATTGCGAACACAACGAACGTACAGAAGATCTCCAATACCTCACAGACATTGCAACTTGAAAGCAGTGTTCACAAAATGGTAGCTAACAAATTCGATGAAATGCCTTGCAAGAGCATCGAAGACAGGCACACGAAGGAGATTGTCCAATCAGCGGTGACCCACACAAACGCCCTCATTGAAACAGGGCCTGCAATCGATGGACTCTCCAATTTCTATGCCTCGAGTCGCAGACCACAGATAACAGGGCTACCAACCGACAAAACACTGGCCAAGCACGGTATCTACTGTCGAGTATTTACATACAATGTCCCACTGGGTACATTCTCAGCTCGGAAGGTGACCACGAGGAAACTATGGCGAGGGCAGTCGAGGGAGACGTCGAGCTGGCATCTTGAGATGGTTTTGTATCCGTTGGAGCTTCTCAGCAAAGTCGTCTTCCGGCTCAATCTCGAATGGGGCCCGTCCGTGGCGTTCAGGTTTGGAGCAAAATTACATGCTTTCAACTCGAGTCCAGAATTGAAGAGACATCTAAACACGGGTAACATCTCCGCCATCTTGAGAATGTTCGAGGAAGGGTATGCACATCCGACAGACTTGATTGCGCCTTCCGGAAACACGCTACTGCATGTCAGTCCTCCTACTAAGAGTCTCGGAAACGAGTGCTGATACTGATGTACGCATAGGAAGCAGCAATGAGACATGGCTTAGGTGTACCAAATATGCTCGAGCTTTGTAGAGTCTTGCTCGACGCATCAGTAGACCCTAACATGATGAATCTACGGAAACGGTGATTATACCCTTCGTCAGATGAGATCGCCTCGACGCTGATAAAACCGCAGAACACCATTGATGCAGTGTTGTCAAATAATGCAAGAAGGCGATGAAATCAACAGAAGAATGCTGCCTATGACCACTCTTCTTCTTGAGTACCACGCAGATCTATCGTTTCGCGACGATTCCGGAGAATCAGCCTGTCTGCTTATCTTTCAATCCGGCTGTGGTCTAGAATACATGCAAAACATCCTCTACCGGCTCATCAGTTTAGACGTCTACCAGAGCTTTCAGTCGAAAGACCTCTGGCTTGTCTCGTCCATCGCCCGCACAATGCCCACATTCCGCCAACGCCTCGAAGGCGAATTGCGCGATCTCCGTACACCAACTGGTCTTTCTTCTAGCATCCGGCCGCGGTACGAGAAGATCCTGGAACTTGACGCCGAGAAGCAAAAAGATTGGATCGCTCATGCCCCTCCGCCCGACAGGGTATCTTTCATGAAAGCACTCTGCTCATACGGTACACCCGAGATGGTGCAGCCATTCATCGAAAGCTCTATCGACTTGAATGAGGTTAGTGGCCCTAGCGATAAACTCTACACTCGGTATGCGGCAAGAATGGGCAATCTTGGCGTGCTCATGGCGCTTGCGAAAGCAGGCGCCAGTCTTGAGCAAGAGGAGTGGTTCTGGCGCAGTAACAATCTCTGCGCTTCAGCGTTGGAGGAGCTGCTCGAGAGATGGGCTTTCATCTCCTCAGGAATGACTGTGCAGGGCAAGGAAGCGCCATCCGTGGAAAAGGAGAGCTGGATTCTGGATTGGTTGCTCAAGCAACCAGGCCACAAGAGCAGTAACGCACTCTATTGCGTAATGCTCAAGAACCAAAATCACCCTGCTGTATTTGACAAGATCCTTAAGGCCGGCTACGGTCGGCGAGACGGTCAAGCGCCAGCCACCAATCACTTCAAGTACACTGGCTCTGAAGTCGTTGAAGCTGTCAAAACTCAGAATCCTTGTCTCAAGACCTTTCTTGATGCCGGGCTTGCACTCGAATGCGAAGACTGGCGCGGACTCTCGGCGGTCATTTATGCCATCGACATGGGCGCGACAGAAGACCTAAAGCTACTCATTGAAGCTGGCGCAAATGTAGAGAGGAGGTGCGGGTTTGGTGTGACACCCTTGGAACTCGCGAGCAGCAATTTGCGCGCGGGACATCCGCGAAAGCGCAACAGGGGACTCGTATATCCTTGGGGCTTGAAGGACGAATCTTTCGAGCTGGAGACAGACAAAGAGATTTATTCGATCTTGGTCAAGGCGCTGGAGAAGAATGGCAAAACAGTGCTTCCGCTCCGTAAGTTCTACCCCAGGTGATCCCTTTGACCATCTCGAAATTGCTTGACTAATTGAATTGCTCTAGTTCTCTGGAACGATCCGAGCACGCGCACGGCATCGTGGCGTGACTCTAAATTGGTGCAACTTGCTGTTGTAATATTCATGACCATAATGGTTTTCGAGGGAGGGATCATATTCCAGTCTAAGTTTGGAACAGCAGCCTGAAACCCTAAAATTTACACAGATATGTCATTGAGCTGAAGTAATATCTGCGAAAACCGTTAGCTAAAAGAGACATGTGTGCCCTTTCTCTTGCACCAAAGCATCCCGATCTGGGGATTATGTATATAGACTTACCTTCTCAATGTAGCGCACTCCAATAGTTATGCCGTCTTCGTCCATGAACTCACTTTCGTCGCTAAAATCAGCGTTGGTCTCGTCCAAACACGTCGGGCACGAAGTGACTATATCGGTATACTTGTCGCCCATTCTGCTTGGCAATTCTCGCTTTGCGAGCACGACTAGGCAATCTTTGATCAACGAAGCGTTCTTGACCTTGTCATTGTTGTGGGTTTTCAGCGTTGGAAGGAGGGGCGATGCAATTGGCTGGTCCTCAGTTGATGATTCCCGCAACGAGGTGTTGATGTCAGGGATTCCAGGATGGTGTACAACAAGCGATTGCCACAAGCCGATCTCGAGCAAACAGACTCCAAGGCTGTATATGTCATGCTGCATGACATACTCATCTTCTGGTCGCAAGCCCTGCCTTCGAGGATGTCGATACAGTTCCTTTTGCCAAAGGTCGTCGCCAGCACGTAACGTCCGGCCTGGCTGTGCCGGCCGAAACTTTTCAAAGCCAAGAAGAAATAGGCATGCAAGCTTGTCGTTTTGGTTTGGGAAAATGAGGATCGTCTCGGGACGGATGCCTTTGTGTACAAAGCCATATGTATGGACATAGCTGAGCGACTGTGCAAGCTGTTGTGCAGTGTAAAAACGCCTGCTTAGACTGATATCGGGCGTTGCGTCTATTAGAATCTTGCGCAGACTTAGTGGTGGTGACCGTAGGGATGGTGGTATGTGGAAGACGAAGTCGTAAGACGAGATCTCCCTGTTGGCATCAAGCACCTTAACCACGCCACGACACTGGAGTAGTCCAAATTTGAGAGGGTCGGTATTCGCGAGCTTGCGCGCAAGATCGCGTACATCTGTATTCTGTACTGCGGGGTCTGCTTCTGGCAAGCTTTGCACGGAGTCGAGAATGTAGATCGTGTTCTTAGGACCGCGTTGTAAAAGACAAGCTGTTGAGTACTGTATTGGTGTTCGTGTGGAGCTGGAGATGCCTTCCGCTGGCAAGAATATTGAAGTCCGGGTGCTGGCGTCTTCTGGGTCTTAGGGAATCACGAATTGTCTTTGCTGATGTAATGGATGCATTTTGGGATGCAGGCGTGTTGACGGATGGTGTCGAGTGGGTAACCTTGGCCAACTCGACGTCGACAAGGGCATCTGACATTCTCAGTATGAGAAACCATGTCGGATCAAATGCCCGCTGCCATTTCTCGAGGGAGGTAATTGTCGCATCCAGTCCTTTCTTGACAAAAGCGTATCTCCATCTTCTATACTCTGGCTCGGCTTCAGCGTCATTGCCAGTAGCGTAACCCTTCTTCTTCGTATGCCCCAGCTTCTCCACTTTTTCAATTGCCGATTCCAGGTGGATAAGCAGAAGTCGCAATATCCGGAGTTGTATCGCTTGGTGGTCTTCATCTAGCTTGTCCCAAATACGCTTCAAAAAGTCAAGCTGTTTCTCGGTTCGAAGCCAATTCGTCTCCATAAGCAAGATTCGCCCGCCTATCTCAGCAGTAGCATTCTTATATGAGGAATAGAGCTCTATGAGGCTTCTGCCGTATCTTGAATATGTTAGCTTGGGTGAGGATATGGCACCATCTTCGATTACTTGATTGCTAGGTCGGCAGTCCCGATGGCTGCCAACACGAGTTCCGCCGGCATGTTGCTGCTGAGAAGTATCGTTGGTGAGTGCAAGCGCCTCTACACCTGGAGCTTCCACTATGATTGTGGAACCCAGTGCGTGCCCGAAATAGTGCTGCGAACTTCGGCTCTTGCTAAAGCCGTGAGAAAAGGGCAGAAGTCAGAGCATGTGAGAAGGATCACCAGTTGCAGTTGATAATGAGAGCTCGCTAAGTCATTCTCACACTTGCACTGCGGCAAGGCTGAGGACGTGATGAGTTGCATCACGTGAGTGGGGCTGGGCTGGGGCTGAGTGATGGTGGCTGCAGATTCACCTCCAGGAAGTGCACCTCAGCCTTCCCTCGTCTCTACGTCGCGACTGCCTCGTGGCAAGAATCGCTCTCCTCCCCCACATTTACAATGCTGTCGGTGCTCTGAGTGCACAATAATCCGCTCGTTGTTGTCCATAAATGTTTTACTGCAAAAACGATGCAGTCAGCCGTCGTCTCAGACCTAGTGAGAGACTCGAAGCTTGACGTGACTTTTCACGGCGAAACAACAAGACATGTCATCGAAATGGCTGGCCACAACGCTCGCCAGCGCAAGATCAAACAGCACCAGCTCTGGCAACGAGCTGAGAGCCTAGGGGAAGGCACTTATGGCACAGTCTGGCTTGAGAAGCTAGTTGAAGGCAAATGTAGAGTGAAGGAGCGCGCGGTCAAAGTGATAAGAAAGCAAGTGCACAAGAATGTCGACTACAGCCGCGAGCTGGAGGCTATCGCCAAATTCTCTCATCCCAAGGTCAGTCATGCACTCAATCCCCGGACTTTAGATTCTGAAAATCCCCGCACATGTTGATATCAGTCCAAGTGTTGACGCAGATAGTATAATTCTTGTTTCGTGGAATCTTATGGCTGGTTTGAGAGCGAACGCGACGTGTACATAGCGATGGAGTACTTCCCTTTGGGCGACCTGCAGGGCTACCTTTCTGCTCCTCTACCCGAGAGCGAGGTGCAACAGATCTGCTTTCAGGTCCTCGAAGGTCTGGAATTCATGCACAGCAACGGCTTCGCGCATCGCGATCTGAAGCCCTCCAACCTTCTAGTCAGGTCGCAGAACCCCGACTGGTGGATCAAAATCGGGGACTTTGGAATCAGCAAGCGTGCAGAGGAAGGTCAGACTGCACTTCGCACATTCAGCGGTACCGTTGGGTTCCTTGCCCCGGAGATCTTAGTCCAGAATGGACTGCTTGACTGTGAAGAGTTTGGCCAGCTGCGCGAATACACAGTTGCGGTGGATGTTTGGTCTCTTGGTGAGATTGTCTACCGTGCTCTTACGACTCAATCGCCATTCGAGAAGGGGTTGGCATCGTACATTAGAGGGATGACCCAGTTTCCCAAAAAAAAATTTGCGGAAACACCACGTCAGCCTGGCAGGATGCGATCTCGTGCGACATCTACTCAAGCCAATGCCTAGTGATCGCCCGACAGCTGGAGCTGCATTATTGCATCCTTGGATAGCGTCGCAGCAGAAGGTCTCGCCTGAGTCGTCCATAGAATTCAGCAGGTAGGATGACCAAGGAAAGGCCGAAACGTCAACTTTAATTAACGATAATAGATCACCGGTCGAACAAATTGGAGCATCGGAACGAGAACCTGCGATAGGTAATGCTGCGATACAGCAAACGCAAGCGAGCATGGCCTCGGCGGACTGGAGCACTATTCAAGCTGATGAAAATCAAGGCAAAGCAGAATCGTCTTCTCCACTCGATAACGTGAAAGATGTTACTAGGAAGCCACTCCTTGTCGTGGAAAATTATGTTGGGGAGTCGTGGTTCTCACGACTGGCGAAAGAAAAGTTCAGCCATGAATTTTTCGAAATAGCAATCCGTTTGCCAGACAACCACAAAGTTTTTCTGATGACAAACATGAGAATAATGCTGATTTCCTCGGATGCGGTCACAGTAGAGTGGGAAACATATTGGATGCATGTCGGATCCATTACCGATGAGGAAACAGAAGGGGTGGAACTCGAGTATAAAATGCGATCCGGAAAGTTGCATCAATCATTAATTCCTGTAAGACATCCTGGTCGGAGGAGGACTGTTCACAAGTTGGTTTGCGACGCGAAAAGTAGGTACGAAGAACGTTATGCGCCAACGAGGAAGCGGGTAAATTGATAAGAAAAGACAAGAGGGCTGCAAAGGAGATGGATAAGAACAAACAGCGGCGTAAAGAACACAGAATACCGGGGCAGACCCCTCCTGTTACCGAAAAGTCTGCGACGAGAATGTTGCTTGCACTGTTACTCAGCAAGATGACAGGCAAATGATAGTCTACTTTACATCGAAAGAAGGAGCAAATAACAAATGATTGACACATCGCCGCGAAAGAAGAAATTGGAATGTGACTCACTCTCAGCACACTCATCGTCATACATTAGTAATCCCCACATTCACTTCCAACACGTAGTCAATGAACGAGTTGCCTTGGTGATGTTGTCGTGCATACTACACCAAAGGTACATCACTAATGTACCCTCCTACCAAAGCGCCAAATCGATAACGCCGAGTAACCATGTACTCGACACGTGTGTGCCAGTCAAAGTACAAAGCACAGTAGCAGAGTCAAAAGGGATGTGCTTACGTTAGTCTCAGTGACACTGGCGAACAGCTAGAGTGCCGCGGAGCCAAATGTGACTACGTGCGACATTCGCCCTCGAATCCTCCCGATCGGGCGTTCGTGGAGCTGATCACTGGTGTAGCGAGGGCCGCTTGCAATTGTGGCTTTTGACACCAAAATAAGGGGACATGTGAGGCTGTTGCATTACGCGCATTGTTGCGAGTTGCGAGTTCATGTTCTGGGGGCGAGAGCGATGACATTCATTCGCGTGAACTGGCCAGAAAAGGAAGGAGGTCCGGTTTGAGCATTGAGCATACATATCGCGCAATGGACACCAGGCTGCGGATTGCCATGCGACACACACGTGAAGGGAGGTCCGAGTGCCAGTGTGATGGGAGGCGTCTGGAGTCGCCTAGGGGGTGCGATCGTAAGGTGGTATGAGCGCAGCTATATGTCGCACATGTCCTTCATAAGAGACTAAACGAGAGACATGCCAACGAATTCGGCAGAGCGATGTCGGAGGCGTTAGTCGCATCTGCTCTCAAGGTCTCGAGTGAGTAGCATCAGTCTGCCAGAATCCTGAAGAGAGGCCGGACGCACCCCATGGTGAGTGTGCCTCGCCGTCGCAGACGCAAGGTAAGCCGGGAAGATCAATCCGTGCATATGCGCTTATCCGTGTTCCATTGTCACCGTAGAACACAGCTAGAAAGAAAAAGCAACGCTTCTTGCGGCGCGTGCCTTGTTAGTCTTCACGGTAGCGAGTCAGAGGCTTCACCATCTCTACCTGCATTCGCTTGTCCAGATGACAAAAATGCCTCACCGTTGCAAGCATACGGAGGAGGCGTGGAGACTCTCCAATGAGGGTGAACGATGCGATAATTGTGGAGGCACTCCGGCGGTGGCTTCGGTGGCTTACACCAAGGCGTTCTACCAGACCGATAGAGGAAGGCGTGCAGACGAGGTCATCATCGCGCTCATCCCGCGTAGTTCATGCCGCTCGCGTTGGCGCCGAGTTCCACGGTGACTTGAAGATAATTGATAAGAGTCTTAGGGATGGAATGACGACGAAAAGGCGGTATGGCAGATAAGGAGCGAGCGAAGAGTGACTGGGGCTAGAGACTGTGTCTGACTGATTGAGGCAATGCTTGTGGTGATACAAACGCGGCTGGAACTGCAACGGGCGAACTTGTGTTCACGCAAAAGCTCAGGCAAGGACCCGAGCTGTCGTGGTACGTTGAAGTCAGACAGCCGGGTCGGCGGACATAGTATAGCATCATGGACGAAAGGCGATAGTCTGTTGTTATTGCGGCGCGGTGACTTCATTGCGCCGCTCATCTAGACGCGCGTGCATCTTTGGGTGCAGTTTCGAAGGTATTGCAAAACGCGAAACTGTTGCCCGTACCTGCATTGCGGCTATGGAGAAGGAGAGGGTAAATGGAGACGCAGTTTCCCCCTGCAGCGGACAGAGGCTTCATAAACGACGGCAGTCAAGCGAGATATTCGTTAAGACGCATTGCGATTCTCCCGTCTTACCGAGGCGGCCCAGCAGCTCCGTGGTCATTGAGTGTAATGAGTTCGTGTTGATGTGAGCTGGGAGCTGGGGGGCCTTTGCGGCACGGTGAGCTGATTGCGACTCAACGGACCGGCGCGCGCAGTGTGTCGAAATCACTCGAGAAGGATGCTGGGGGTGAGTCTTGTGACTGCGTTCACGGCCAAGGAGCGCGCTCGTATTGGAGAGGTGGGGCAACGTTGGAGTGATGCTGCGGCAGTGGGCCAATCGCGATGCAGCGGCCGCGACTGCACGGGCGGGCGTGCAATGTGATGTCCCCTCCCGTGGCCAGCAACAACCTGGAGGCCGGAGCGCGAGCAGGATGCGCGGTAAGGAAGCACACTGAGCGAGGCTCGTCGCTGGGTCGCGAGACCGCAGCGTTCCCTGGCATCGTGTGAGGGTCTGGCGAGGGTTGTTGGACACTGATAGCAGTTCGGGCCCGTGCACGGGCAGGGGTGGCGGTTAGCGTCATTCTGGAAGGAAGGCGCGACCGTGCGTGCGGCCGAGGCAGTCGCGATAGCGCCGGTAGGGTGCCAGAAAGCGCTGCTCGACCCGGCGTGCGAAACGTGAGCGTGGAGAAGGCCCGCGAGTGGGTGGTGGGCAGCGCTGCGCAAAGTGACAGCTCGCGGCGCCGTGGTTCGACGTTTCGACGTTTGGAGCGTCGGTGCGCGCCGCCACTCGGGCGACTCGAAGCAGTGCGAAGGATGCCGGTTCCCAGACATGGAGGCACTCGCATTGGCTGCTGTCGCCATCTACCCTGTGCTCTCGGCGACCACCAACCACCCGCCGCTGGCTACTGTGTCTACAGCCCACGCGGGCGAGGGTGGTGCCCACTTGCCGACGCTGCGAGAAGACTGGCGCGTCACGGCGACATACATTCACGCTCGCACTGCGCATCGCTCCTCCTTCTGCCCGCCCACTGCGCCCGCGTGCTGCAGCGCATGAATCCAAGTCCAAATCCAAATCCCGTTTCCCGTGTCCGCGCCGCGCGATAGAGACACACTGCCCACTAGCTCAGATAGGCGCCTCGTCCTGGGCTTACTAGCAAACCCGCCTGTCTGGACCCTGCAACACGCACCCTGGCCGCCTTCGCTGCTTTGGACGCTCGCGCTCGTGTGTAAAATAGCCTGGGCCCACCACCCCGGACCGTCAGCACGACACACTTATCTCTCTCCCTGCACCCTACCAAGGAGGACCACTGCTCGCCCCCCGCTGCACCGCAGCCTCCATCACCGCGTCTGCAGCGCCCGCTGTAGCTCTGCTTCGCTCCACCACCGAGCGACCAACTGCCACCATGCCCCCGAACATGACTGGCACCCAGGGCTTCGACGACGACATGTACGGCACCGAAAAGAGCTTCGGAAGAGGCTCCCAGGCCTCGGACTACTATGGCGAATCTTCAGAGCACCGCGACGGCATTGCGAGGAGGGTCATTGAGAGCTTCAAGCGGGATCCCAACTTCAACATGACGCCCAAGGGCAGCATGGGCGCCGACGGAAAGGTCTTTGATGTCGAAACCGCTGCGCAAAATACCGCCAATTCACCACTCGCCCGGAGGCTAAAAGGCCGCCACTTGCAAATGATTGCGATTGGAGGTTCCATCGGTGCGGATTCTGCCCGTGCTGCGAGTGTAGATCTCGGTGCTAACGGTTGTAGGTACTGGTCTGTTCGTCGGCTCCGGACAGGCGCTGTCCAACGGTGGTCCAGCGGCTCTCGTGATATGCTACTGCATGGTCGGTATCATGTTGTACTGCACCGTCCACGCTCTGGGTGAGATGGCCGTACTGTTTCCCGTCGCTGGTTCCTTCTCCGCCTACTCGACTCGCTTCCTGGACCCCGCATGGGGCTTCGCCATGGGCTGGAACTATGCGCTCCAATGGCTCGTCGTGCTTCCCTTGGAAATTGTCGCCGCAACGTTTACGATAGAGTTTTGGCAAGGTTCAAAGGTCAACAACAATGCCTGGGTCGCCATCTTCCTGGTACTGATCGTTGTTATCAATCTTTTTGGGTTAGTGCAACATCGATGATGCGATCATCTCTTACTGACTTTTATCAGTGTCAAAGGATATGGTGAAGCCGAGTTTGTCTTTGCCATCATCAAGATTGCTGCTGTCATTGGATTCATCATCCTCGGCATCATCATTAACATCGGCGGTGGCCCGGAAGGAAGCTACATTGGCGGCAAGTTCTGGCACAATCCAGGTCCCTTCAACAATGGTTTCAAAGGTCTCTGCAGCGTCTTCGTCAACGCAGCCTTTGCCTTCTCAGGGACAGAACTTGTCGGCCTCGCAGCAGCTGAGACGGCTAACCCTCGAAAGTCGCTGCCCACCGCCGTCAAGCAGGTCTTCTGGCGAATCTCCCTTTTCTACATTGTCTCCCTGACCATCGTCGGCCTCATTGTTCCCTCCGACGACAAGCGCCTCCTGCAAAGCGACAGCAGTGCCGATATCGTCGCTTCTCCTTTTGTCATTGCCATTCAAAACGCTGGAATCGAAGGACTCCCCTCTGTGTTCAATGCCGTTATCATGATTGCCGTGCTCTCCGTCGGCAACTCCTCCATTTACGGCTCTTCCCGTACTCTCGCAGCTCTCGCAGAGCAACACCAAGCACCGCGAATCTTCGCCTACATCGATCGCCAAGGTCGTCCCCTTGTTTCTATCGCATTCGCCTCGTCCCTAGGACTCCTCGCGTTCCTCGCCGGCGCCGACCGCAACCTACAAGAAAATGCCTTCAACTGGCTTCTCGCCCTTTCCGCCCTCTCCGCCGTCTTTACCTGGCTCTCCATCTGCCTCGCGCACATCCGCTTCCGCAAAGGCTGGAAAGTCCAAGGCCACAGCCTCTCCGAGCTAGCCTTCCGCTCGCAACCCGGCGTCATCGGATCCTGGGTGGGCGTAATTTTCAACGCGCTCGTGCTCATCGCACAATTCTACGTCTCCGTCGCACCAATCGACATGGACGAACTCTCCACCTCAGGCCGCCTGCAACGCTTCTTCAGCGTCTACCTCGCCCTCCCCGTCACAATAGCATTCTACATCCCCTACAAATTCTACTACCGCACCTCGATTGTGCGCTCGCACAATATGGATTTGCACACGGGCATCCGCGAGCTCAACATTGCCGAGCTCATCGAAGAAGAGCGCGAAGAAAGGAAACGCTGGCCGCGGTGGAAGAAGGTGTACAAGTTCTTTTGCTGATGTGTCTCCCGCTTGGTTGGCATTCCATCGTTCTTGCAGCGTTCGCGCAAATCTTTGCTTTGTGTTTTTTTTTGGGTAACGGGTGTCGCATTTTATGATACCAGGCGGCATTGCTCCGAGGGGCATTGCGCAGCCTTGCAGCTCCTTTTTTATTTTGGTTCTGAAGTTGATTTGAAGGCCTTGAGATGAGGATTGGATATGGGTATTGATTAATTCATGAAACCTGGTGTGTGGTGCTGTGCTACGCAGCGATGCAGAGCCGATTCTTTTGTACATACGCTACAATCTCCAAGATATGATGAGGTCCGAATAGAGATAGATTTCTCGATTAAGTCCGTAACGTCCAAAATCTGGATCGACCACATAGGTGATGTCCTCGGCTGAAGATAGTTGAACTTACAGGACAGGCCGTTCATGTCGAAGATATGACAAAACAATCCTACATCGCATTCTTCCGTCTGACTGACAGCATTTTCGCTTTTCTCGTCATTGCCCCTATTCCTTCACGATTGTTCACGGTGTGACGGCATTACGTGAGGAAGGAACTCGTTCTTCGCCGCATAAGACTTTATACACTTCGGCCAGTGAACAGAGCCTGTCTTGACAGCTGCATCAAAGAGACGAGCTATCTGGCTACGGCGCTTATGCACATCAGACTTCAGGTGCTTGTTGAGTTGTGCGCTCACCCAAAGGTTGTTCCGCATGGCCATTGTTGCCGTAGGATCTCTTCGGCATCGAAAGCACTGAGGCTTACTTGTCGGAAAGCTCTCGAATGCCATCCAACTCGTAAAGCATTTCAAGCGCTCCTTCGAGTTGACAAGATCATCTCCACCCATATGCATTTGCACAGTGACATGTTCTGGAAGACTGGCCCACGCAGCTGGAAGCTCACCATCATCTGTGTGGTTTTGGTCAAGAGAGTCAACGTCGACACGGTTGTCCTTTCCATCAAGCCCCTGCTCGCCGTCATTGTCGCCGGCACCGTTCGCAATGTTCCGCCATCAACGCCTGAACTACTTCCTCGCCTCTGCCGGGTAACTTGCTGAAGATCGGCGTTGACCTCCATCATCTCCTTGCGCAGATTCTTAGGAGCCGGACGGCCTGCAGGTTGAGATCCAGTGGTTTCAGCTTTCTGACCGACTTTAAGGGCACTCTTGAGCTCTTCGGAGATGGCATCGAGGACAAACTCTGCGGAAATTTCTACGGAGTCGTTTCAGCAAAAGCTTGCGCCGATACAGAACATTTTCGAATTGAGTGTACAACTCGCGAGACTTCCTCCGTATCTAGGTTCTGTAGTTGGTCCTTGTAAAGACCTGCGGCATGTCCAGTGTAGGCCAGAGCAGTGTCATTGTCTGCAGCTTGACTGGGCGCACCCTCGCCGCCAAAATCTTCTTCGACGGCGGCCTCGGCACGGATGAGGAAAGAGGAGATCTTGTCAAATTGATCTTTGACTTCTTTCTCAAGCTGGAGGTACTCTTCATCCTTCTTCAGCATTGCTTCGTTATGCACATCACGCTCAGACCGCAGGTCAGGCGTGCGCAAATTGTCCGTGGAAGGCGTATATGCAACTTGCTTAGCTTGTTTAAACCAGCTGCTAATTGTTTGCTTATGGTATCCGCTCTCTTGACCCAGGCGAAAGGCTGAAATGTCGCCGAACTCGAGCGAGTCGTAAAAGTAATTTGATTTCTGCTTTGCATGACCGGCAAGTTCACGAGCAGCATTGTTATCTTCTTTGCGGCGCGTATCAACGATGGCGGTGCGTCTGAACGAATAGATTGTATTCTGCTTTGATAAGTCAGCCCGAATGCAAGCATCTTGTAGTTTGACATTGAGGCCGTTCCACTTGATGGGTTTAGTTTGGTCCAGAGTATCAGCTGGGGTAGACTGCACAAAGACCGCTTGCCGATTGACATTCGAGTTCTTAGAAATGTAGACAGTGTCTCCGTTGAGTAAGGCGTCCTAGGAATAGGTAATTGTGTCAGCGTCTGTTTCCTTTCTAGCGAGTACATGGACCTCTTACTTCAGTGAAAAGACCGCGTTTGACAGCCATGCTTGCGAGCAACAGCACGAGATCGAACTCTAGGCGATCACCCCTCACAGACAGAAAGGTGAACTTGCGCATTGGAGGAGTGTGATCTTGCTTGTATGGGTCACGCATGCCTTTGATGAACTTGAAGGTGATGTTGACGCCGACAGCATCGAGTCCGGTGCTGCCATCTTCATCGATGCGGAAGAACTCAAGGTCTTCCCACCGAAGCGTCTGGTCCTCTTGACGAGAGACACCCTTGGCAACTTCGTCGCCGGCAGCATAACCCTTTCCAGCCGTGATAGACCCAGGCCTGGCACCAGTAGTCCATGTGAGCAACCATGCCGCATAATGTTGCTGCCAGTTATCGGTACCACACCTGCTCTAGACAGTCACTACGAACATCTAACAGTACAAGCTGAAGGTATTCACGTCCTATTAATAATAAACTGTTACAGTTGCCTGGAGATTTCTAAGTATCTATTAGTTCTCTGCTACGCTAATAGATAGGTGCGAAGACCTTCAGGAACTGCTAAGCAACAGCACCCGGCCGAATATATTTTGCCTTTATTTGGTCGAGAGTATCAGCTGGTGTAGACCGCATAACAACCGCTTGCTGGTCGACACTCGAGTTCTTAGCAATGTAAGTAGTGACTTGTTCTGACACACCATTCTTCCAACCTCCTAGATTATACCATGGCCCAAAAAGACTGCGAGGCAGCACGCCAAGAATATTGTGGTAAAAAAAAGGGCAAAAAGAAATGTCAAGGTCTTGCCCGGAATCGAACCGGGGTTGCCGGAAGAAACTGATTTGAGATCAGAATCCGGAGTGATAACCGCTACCTATAAGGTGATTAGCGGGGGCAAGTTGAAGTGTTGAGATCGAGGATCGCTTACACTACAAAACCAAGTGATTCATGGCAAGATTTTAATTTAGTTACAATATAATCTACATTACAATCTGTCTTGAAAGCGCCTGTTATGTTTTGATGAAATTGGACAGGTGCGTAAATGAGCGGGGTTGACGTGGGGTCGCTCGTGTAAAACGATTTTTCACTCGTCGAACCTTAGCCTTGTTGGGCATGTTGAGAGGAACATGAAACCGGAGCCAGCATCACCAGCAGCCAGACTACATGCGATTGTGTTTAACGAACACGAGGAAGACTTGAAGAATGGATGTTGTACTTCAAGTTTTATTGAATTTTCTACTATATGGGTTGCAATATTGGAGTACGGCCTACTACGCATCTTTGCGCCTCAGAAAGGACATTCCTAGAGGCCTTCACATGTGTTACGTCCACTGTGGAACCTTCATGAAGTGATGAGTACCTCCAGGCTATTACACCAGGGTTGCGATTGTTCTTTAGCACCAGTTGAAATCATCTGCGATGCGATGAAGTCGAGTAGCGCACGGGGTATACATGTTAGCCAGTGGAGAGTGCAAGCTGCGATGGATTTATCGGAATTCTCAAGCCCCGCAACAAACATTTCCATCTGTCAAGGCTGCCCACAATGACGACATCAGACAACTCGCTGTCTTCAATGGAGCCTCAATCTATACAGCTTACAATGGCTCCTTATTTGAATCATATATTGAACCCTCAAACGCCTTAGGAGACCCACAATTGCCCTGGGCAAGCTGCAAAACGTGACATCACGACTACCATGAGGAGCTGCTGCTTGCAGCGCTCGAAAGATGTAGGGCAGGAACACCTGATTTCAACACACCAATAGCTCTTTCTACTGTATGTACACATTACCAACTGTCAGTTGCTCGATCCGCCCCATCTATCGAGCATCTGTATTGAAGTCATTGCTAACCTCGAGTTACAGCATTCGCCTACACATTGCTACTCCACGATCCACCATGTCCACAAGCACGCTCAGCATAACATCGACCCTCGCGCTTCCCGAATCGAAGTACAAGATTCCACAAATAGGCTTCGGCGTCTACCTTTCTCCACCAGAAAAATGCGTCAAGTCCTGTCTCACAGCGTTTGAAGCTGGGTACCGCCACATCGACACAGCGCAATACTACGAAAACGAAGACTCGGTCGGCAATGCGCTTCGCCAGAGCAAGCTCCCACGCGCGGATGTATACATCACAACCAAGATCCTGAGTGCGGGCAAGGATGCAGAGTCCACAAACAAAAAAGTTGTCGAGAGCGTCGAGAAACTCGCTGGCAAGGACGGATACGTAGACTTATTCCTAATCCACACGCCCAACGGCGGCGCCGACGCACGAAAGCTCATGTGGCAAGCTCTCGAGAAAGCTCAGCAGGAAGGCAAAGTGCGCGACATTGGCGTAAGCAATTACGGCATCCAGCACATCGAGGAGATCAAATCAATCGGCAAAGTCTGGCCGCCGGCCGTGAACCAGATTGAGGTACTTTTCCCTCCTTTCCTTCCGTCTAAGTCTTAAGACAGATTGTTGACGCGGAATAGTTACACCCCTGGTGCCAACAACGCGACTGCGTCACATACTGCCAAAAGAACAACATCGTCGTCGAAGCATACTGCCCGCTCGTCCGCAATGAAAAGGCAGACGACAAGACTCTGCTGAGCATATGCGAGAAGCACAATGTCGGGACGAATCAAGTTCTTGTGCGCTGGAGCTTGCAGAAGGGATTCGTGCCGTTGCCGAAGAGCGATACGCCGAGTCGGATTGTGAGCAATGCGGATGTGTATGGTTTTAA
Source organism: Paraphoma sp. B47-9 (assembly GCA_001748405.1). Classification (NCBI taxonomy): domain Eukaryota; kingdom Fungi; phylum Ascomycota; class Dothideomycetes; order Pleosporales; family Phaeosphaeriaceae; genus Paraphoma; species Paraphoma sp. B47-9. Next base: position 54,070 of record BCLK01000050.1, read on the forward strand.
CTTGGATGAGCAGGATATGAGGCAATTGGATGGGCTGGACGAGGGGGCCAAGGGAGCGATTGTGCAGGCTGTTAGTAATGAGTGAGAAGAGGTGGGATGATTTGCCTGTGTTATGTGGTCTGAGCGAAGTTGGGGTCGAAGAAAAGATCGAACGGATCTCTGTTGGATCGTACTGTACATTGGATTCAGTTCTCAGCCTGACTTTATGCGCATTGCAAACCAATTCGAAGGACCGAAGACGCAATGTACTCTGGGCTGGTTCAACTCCTCAAAAGACTGCTTGATCTGAGGGTACGTGTACTGGAAAATGCATACAATGACACACGCAAACCAACAATGCTGGGCTACGATCACTGTAGGGCGAGCGCAGTTGCTACACCCCTGTGACCAATAAAGTCCTTTTCTCCACTTGCTGGTTAGGTACGTCCTAGCTGACTTTGATTCAGTCACAGATGCTCTTATCACTAGATCTTGCAACAGTTCGTGCTTAGTTAGTAGGTTGTAAAGACAGATATAATGAGGGCGTGAGATGATGAGCATGACATTTGCATTCATGTGCTCTACCGGTATATACTATCTCTGACGACCATGCTAAAGCTCCCGTTGAGGGGAATGCTCAAGCCCATCGATCCTAGTTGTGATCCGTGATATGCCTCTTCGTTATTCGTTCCCGATCGTTTAGTTGATCTTCTTGAGCTCGACCTCGCTGTGTGAATGTTAGCCAACGCCGCACTCTAAAGCGCGGATATGCGGGAGGACATACAAGATGAGATCCGAGTTGGCAGGAATGACACCGCCAACAGCCCTGGTGTCAAAGTCAGTCACAGCGTCTTATAGAGTGCAGTATCAAACTCACTGGCTGCCGTAAGCGAAATCGCTCGTGATGTCCAGACGCGCCTTCTCGCCGAGCTTCATGGTGACAACGCCCTCGTCCCAGCCTGTACACATGTCAGCACTCCGCCGTCTCCCGCTCACGGCTTCACGCACCCTTGATGACGCGACCGACACCGATGGCAGTCTGGAAGCTGCCACGGCCGATCGACGAGTCAAACTGCGCGCCCTTCTCCTCGGGCTTTCCCGGCGTGCGCAGCCAGCCTGTGTACTCCATAGTGACTTGGTCGCCCTTTTGGGGGCTGGGGCCGTTGCCCTCTGAGATGACGGTCTTCTGGACGCCCATTGTGGTTGCTGTTTGGCTGAGAGTGCGGATGGTGGTGGGTGCGGCTTGTCGTAGTGGACGGGAAAAGTTGGTGAAAGGTCGGAGCATTGGGAGCGGGTTGCTGATGAGGGGCGGCGGAGAGGGACTGACGGCGCTGGTGGGGTAGCTTCACGTTGGTGTGTGGATCGTCTGCACAGCCGCGTTTGTTTGCTGCAAGGGCAAGGGAATTGGGACGTGCGGATTGGTGAGTCGGCCCTCAGGAACGATCTTTACTGCGAGTGGCGGCTGCGAGGATCCACTTTGTTGGATTGCGTGATCCGAGGTATAACCATTCAGGTGCTTAAGTGAAGTTGTATTTACAACGAGTGGCTTGCAATGTGTATGCCAAAGGATACATTGGGCCACAGATCGATGGAAAGGCGCAGAGTATGTGTCTTTCAAAGGCATATTTAAGACGCACGAAGTAGACGGATGAACAAATACACTGAACGAGCCACGAAAGAATTGCCATTGCAAACAGCTTTTAAGGTCCATGTCTATGTAGCCATCCTGTATGCACGCCTAACGATGCTATGACTTCTCATCCTACCGGTTCAAGGATATCTCCCATGCGTCGGAATGCCCAACTGAATAAATATACTGAATGAAACTGCTCCAACCAAACCATCTCATACAAGTCTATCTCCCCTGTCTTGCCTTCGCCTTGCGCTTGCGTGCCTCGCCGTTGAGGTTCTGGGCGGTTGCGCTCTGCAGGGCAGCCTCCTCCTCAGGCAGATCAGATGAGTCGACAAGAGGCTCGTCGATGAGCTCCTTCTTGCCTAGGACGCGGCCGACAGACTGGTTGTAGATGAACTTGGGAAGCTTGAAGAGCATGGTGTCAAAGACGGTGGGCTGGGGCTCCTCATCAGGCTACTCAAAGTCAGTCATGTCTCGTAAACAATCTGCACTGTACATACGTCAAGTAGGAACTCGCCCTTCATGCCCTCCTCGGTCTCCTCCTCAAGGAAGACGTTGCCGACAGAGTCCACAATGAGCACCTTGCCATTCTCAGCGACAATGCGCTTCTTCGCGCCCTGGGGACCAGAAGTGATCTCGGCCTCGACTGGCGTGCTGATGCCACTCGTTCGCGCGACCCTCGCAGCTTGTGTCTTCTTGCCCTTCTTGTTCTCCTTGTCCATGGCGCGCTTCTCGCGGCGGTTGCGTGGCACAAATTCTTCAGACGAGTCTTTTTCCTTCTCTTCGTCTTCCCACTGCTGGGTGTTGACAGCGTCGACGCCTGGAATTCCTACAATGGCAGTCTCGTCGCCCCATGCAGTCTTACGCGCATGGCGAATGTAGCGCTGGACAAATTCCCGACGGCGCTTCCAGCCCATGAGCAGAGCGAAGTAGTGCATGCCTCCACCCATGACAATCAGAACACCGAGCAGCACGGAGCCGAGCCCAGGGCGGAAGCGCTGGTAGTAGTAGCCGGTGCCTCTCCATGTTGGGAAGCCGTTTCTCAGGAAGTGGTCGTATCGCTCGCGCTCGGCGCTCTTGAGAATGTTCGCAATCACTGACAGCCTCTGGTAGCTGGCAGTGACCTTCTTGAGGTGCGCATCGATCTGCTTCTTGGACGGGCCCTTGCTAACCTTGACGCCGGGTGTTTGTGCCTTCTTCTTGTTCTGCTTCTGGAATTCGGTGATGAACTTCTGGCGGGCCTTGTCAGGATGAAGCTGGGCAGACTTCTTGCGGTAGGCCTTTTGCAGCTCGTCCTGCGAGGCGCTGGGCTTGACGCCGAGGAGGTCGTAGAAGGTGACATTGTTGCCCTCGGCGGCGGCAACCTCGTCGCGGACGCGGAAGATTTCGTGGTCTGTCGTCCCATGTCAGCAAGCTGGCAGCCCTAGCTGGATGCATCCATGTGGGGAGCTGCATGGCCACAAAAAAGTGTCGCGACATTTCCGAGAACGGGCAACGTGTGCTGCAGTTGCAATTGGGGCATACGTACCCTCCTTAGTCCAGGCAGCAGCAAAGGCGACGAACAGGCACACGGCCAGCATCAGCAGCGCGTGGGGCTTCATGTCGGCGGTGTTGCGAGAAACGTTGACGGAGCTACGAGGCCTGCAAGTGATAGGAAAGCTGCAGGCTTGTGCACCCGGGAGTGCTGAATGTTGTGCGGTGAACCGCTGGAGAAAGTGAACGTGGCCCAATCAAGCGTGACCGGTTGAGAGAGGCACACGAGTGGAGGGTTAAAGGCTGTCTGCGCCCGTGGTTGCGACTTGTCCCTTTGCGCAATTCGCTTTCCCTGACCAAAAAAAGTCCGCTGCAGTATGCAAGGTGGCTTCAGCATGTGAGGCGCGGCCGTGCGCGTTCGATGTGGCTTGCGCCGGGGGTCCCTGAGATTATTCGTGGCAGGGGCTGCTAAAGTTAACCTTCATCTCAACACTCGACACGCACACTCTTACTATCTCTTACTGCACTCCGTATCCGCTCGCACCGGCCGCGTCAGCTCTACTCTTCCTTCTGCGACACTCGCGACCACTGTAAGGCAGCAACTATTCATATATTACATTCCGACTCCCTCTGCCTTGAGGCCACATCTCAGCACAACTGCCCTTGATTCAACACTTTCACCCGCTAACCATGGCCTCCCACGCAGACCTCGAAGCTCAGCAGCAGCCCTTTCTCCCTCCTGACGACACTCCGCAGCCTCCGCAGCCTCTCCAAGAGCCGTCAACCTTCCGCAGCACCATGTCGCGCTTCAGCATCCCCATCTCGGCCCTGACGTCGAGGGTCAACTTTGACGGCATGCGCAACACCTCCATATCCTCGCGCTTTGCGAACCTGCGCCCCATTTCCGAGTTTCTGGATGTCAAGCGCATCTCCAAGCCTGCCAACTTCAGCGAGGTCCAAGGCAGGATCAACTACAACCTGGGCTACTTCTCCAGCAACTATGCCGCCGTCTTCGCCATGCTTAGCATATACAGCCTGCTCACCAATTTGGTCCTGCTCTTCGTCATTTGCTTTGTGATTGGCGGTATGTACGGCATCGGCAAACTCGAGGGCAATGACCTGCAAATCGGCAACTGGCGCGCAAGCACGTCTCAGCTCTACACCTCACTGGCTGTCATTGCCATTCCCCTTGGCTTGTGGGCGTCTCCCTTCACTACCGTTCTCTGGCTGATTGGAGCCTCCGGTGTGACCATACTGGGCCACGCTGCATTCCTCGACAAACCAATCGAGTCAGCTTTTTCAGAGGAGGCGGTCTAAGTGGTCGGCCGCGAGCTCCTTACCCTATGCCCCAATGGGGAAGACCACCTGGGGCGACGGATGTGGGGAGATACTACGAGGGGACTGAGGAGGATGTTTATAGATTTCAAGAACTCGATAGTGACGACGAAAAGAATGGCGCAACATTAGATCACGGTCTGCAGCAAATATCCACTGGCAAGCGTTTGAATCCAGATGAGCTTTACTTTAATGACATGGACATAAGAGCGTGGGAGAGAAGGGCATCAGCATTGGCAGGGGCACCGTACGAGCCGGATTACGATCTGCACGAAGAAGATGAGGGCTACTATGACGATAATGGCGAGGCTGTGTCTCATGCTGAATACGAGGAACTTCTTTTCCACCGAGTGCTCGACAAGATACGAGTTGCACGAGCTGTTGGCGACTCGGACGTGCAGCTTAGTTCAGAGGAGATAGTAGCTTACCAGTCGAGACTTCACGGTCCAAAGACGCCTGCAGCGCGTCCACAGCCAAAGTCTCGACCCGCGAGCTCGCCTGTTCTGGACGATACCGCAAGCATGCTGAGCGGCACTACCGGCCGGGCTGGTCATTCGGGCTCCAGCAAACACAAGTCAAAGAAAAGCCAAACGCGAACTTCTCTGTTCAGTTCAAAGCCCAAGAAGGAAAAGCCAAGTAGTCGCAAACGAGCGCCCTCGAATGTGTCAAGCGGGTCCAGTCAAATTGCGCCTGGTTTTGTTGTGCCTGGACTAGATGGCCAGCCAATGTACACTCCCATCAACCCGTACCAAGGGAATTTGGCACGATATCCAGAACCTCTCTCTCAGCCGGTATCACGCTCCGCATCTGGCAACAGTCAGGCTTATCATGTTCCTCCACGTATGACGCCTCCTAGAGACTCAACAAGAGAAGTACCCGGATCATTTCCTGGCGTATTCGCACCTTCATACACACATAGGTCGGATACACCTCCGAGACAGGCGCGTCCGGCTGCGACTCAACAGGCTCTTTACGAAGAGGCTGGCTCACACTCGCAACCATCTCCACCTCCACCGCCTAAGCTCATACCGTTTCCGATTGAGCCTTACCAGTATCAAAGCTTCAGTCCGACGTCTTCAACATCCCAACCGTCCCCACAGTTCCAATATACTCGGAGACCAAGTGCTCCGGCGTCGGAAGCTAGTTACACATCCATGCCACGCCGTGTACCAGTGCCTGTCCAGCAGACGGCGCCTCTCGCCAGCAATGCCAGCGTCTATTCGAGCTATCCCGATTATATTATGCCTCCGACAATGCCCTCCGGTACTGCATTGACGGGCTCGGACGAGGCCCTCGGTACTGCCGCAGTTGAAGCTGCCACACATCCCGTGCCGGTCTACACTGCCAAAGCTAGCGGCAGTGGGAAGGATGGCGAAAGGAAGCGCAAAGGTGGTAAGAGCAAGAAGCGGACATAGCATTGTGGATGCTGCGCCAGCCATATTGTTCAGATTGTTCTATTCGTTGTCGAGCCGTTCTTTCTTGTACTTTTTCTAATGACTTATTGTAAAGGGTCGACCTCTATCGCGGTGCACTCGATGTGCTGATAGACCGGTCGAATGATATTGCACGTTCCATCATGACTGTTGCTACCGTCGATGTGCATGTGATGGCACAAATGTGAGAGCGAACTCGACATTGATCGTGATCTGTCTGTCACATGTAAAAATTGAGGGGTACCTCAAGAGCACAGTGAATCAAATAACGCCCGACTCTTAGACATGAAATGCCTGTAGACTTATTCCGAGAGTTTTGTCAGGGTGCGCGCAATTGGTCTGAAAGTCTCCCTTGCATAAGACCCGCAATCGACACTGTGTCGCAAACCTGCCTGATCTGGCAGGTACGCGTTGGTTGGCCAGAGCCCGCGTACAAACACCTACGTCATGCCACCCGCGAAATCACCTTGTCCTCTGAGCCGCGTTTACGTTGCGCAAATCTGCGCCCGCAGTCTATCATAACTTACATCACTACACACCTGTCGAAATCATACTACGATTCTCTTCCACCAATAATACACGCTTCGACACCAACACCCACATTACAGCCTCCAAAATGGGTATGTCTCCTCCAAAGCTCCCATCAGGCACCCACTAACTCCGCCGCAGCAGGCACAGACTACTACAAAGTGCTCGACATCGACTCGAAAGCAACCCAACAACAAGTGCGCGACGCCTACAAGAAAGCAGCACTCAAACACCACCCCGATCGCGTCCCCTCCGACTCCCCCGAACGCTCAGCTCGCACAAAGCGCTTCCAGCAGATCAACGACGCATACTACACGCTTTCCGACCCGACGAGACGAAGGGATTACGATGCAGCCAGGACGTATAACAGCTGGACAGGCACGACTGCCACGCCCGAAGAGGAGTTTGACGACGAGATCCCGAGACCGAATGCAGGTGCATCTGGCTTCGGTGGCGGCTTCCCATGGAGTGCGTTTGGCTTTGGAAGTGCGCCGGCAGGCAATACGGAGGAGTCACATAATCGGTTCAGCGAGGAGCAGTTTGGCGGCATATTCGAGGAGATGTTGAGGGAAGAAGGCATGGCGAACCAGGACGCGAGTCCGACGGGCAAGTTCTGGTCGATTATTGGTGGGCTGAGCGGGGGTGCTATGGGTTTCATTGTTGCGAATTTCCCGGGTATGGTTGCCGGTGCGGTCGCGGGGAATAGGCTGGGGAGTGTGAGGGATGCGAAGGGAAAGAGCGTGTATGAGGTGTTTAGGGAGTTGCCACAGGGTGATAAGGCGAGGTTGTTGAGCGATCTTGCGGCGAAAGTGTTTGCGAATGTGGTATCTGGTTAGATGTCTTGGAGTAGCTGTGAGCAGAAAGGCTTGGGCTTTGATGAGGATATGGTATATAGAATTTCGAATAATGAGCTCTCCGGCAGTTCCTGAATGAATGAAGAATCTTTTCCAGAAGTAGATCCATGCAATACTTCATGAGAAATGACGCCTGCATCCGCAAACTCGCGATCCACGAGAATATCACATGTTACATCCCATCAATCAAAGAAGCTTCCATACCAAAAGCCCGAAACTCCTCAAACGCAAAACCCATTCCCCGTCACCATCACTCCCTTCCCAACCCACCGCCATACTTCCCTCCCCCTACTCATCACTCTCCTTCTTGACCATCGTCTGCCTTACATAAATGTTATACTCGTTCTTCCTCCCCTTCTCAATGAACACAAAATGCAAGCTCAAACACTCATTCGCATCCAATCCCCACCCAATCTCATTATGCCGCACCGAATGCAACCTTACAAAGTCTGGATTAACCATTCCATCCTGCTTCCTCAAGAAGACAAAGCTAGGCTTCACGAGCGCGGCTTTGTGGCTCTTGGTGAACAGCTCGAGGAGGGCTGTGTTGGCGATGCTTAGAGAGAGAATGTTGTCTTTGCAGATGGTGATGTTGGGGCCAGTGGCGTGGTCTCGTTGATGGACGCTCCGCTCGGACACGACGGTGTATACGTATTTGAAAGTCTCGGTGATGCCAGATGTTAGAGTCGCCATGTGTGCTCTGATGGTTGTTTTGTATGTGTTCTCGAGTCTCGTGCGGAGGGCGGGAGGGAAGACGTTGAAGCGGCTGTGCATGGTTGCGGTGATGTGGTAGGTGGTGTCCTCTTCGATTTCCTCGATAGAATCATCGTCCTGATCTTCGGGGCGCTTGCGTACCGCGCGTTTCTTTGGCACTGGCTCGTTGGCAGACTGCTCGGCGGGCTTCTTTTTCGACTGTGCGGACATGTTGAGCCGGCTTTGGCTGAAGAGAGCGCTGTTGGCCGACTTGACACGTTGGCTTTCTGCACGCTGGAGGGCTGTTCAGCCTGAGGATAATAAGACTGCCGTAATCGAGTAATATGAGGCACGATGGAGTTATGCTATGTACTTTAGGAGAGAATGGTAGAGAAGAGAAGCTCAGGATGAAGCCTTTAGGAAAAGGACAGTGGCAATTTCAAATCAGAGCTAGCGAGGTGAGAGCGTTCTACAATTTGGCCTTGGGCGACTCAGCGTCCTGCTCTTCTTGTGCCTTTACCTTGAGCAGTCTTCGCAGAATCTTACCGCTGACGCTCTTTGGAATCTCGTCAACCCACCGCACACCGCCTCGTAGTTTCTTGTGGTGTGCGACTTTAGTGCTCAGCCAATCGACAATCTCCTTTGCTTCCGCCTCAGTCTTCCCAAGACCATCCGCTGGAACAATGTACGCTCTTGGAATCTCAGTCGCTTGTTCCTTGTCGTAGATTCCGATTACCGCACAGTCAGTAACGCTTGGATGAGATACCAGAATACCCTCCAGTTCGGCAGGTGGTACTTGAAAGCCCTTGTACTTGATAAGCTCCTTCACCCTGTCCGTTATGTAGAAGTTGCCATCCTTGTCTTGATAACCAACGTCGCCGGTCTTGAAATACCCATCAGCTGTTAGCGCATGCGCTGTGCCCTCGGGGTTGTTCAAATAGCCTTTGAAAACGTTCGGCCCTTTAATCCAGAGCTCGCCAACTTCGCCAACAGGCATCTCTTTCTCCTCTGGAGACATGTATTTGGCAGTTTGATAGGGCAGAAGAGTGCCTACGGATCCGATCGTCTTGTTCCAATCCCCCCATGGCTGGGTGTGAGTAGAAGGACTGGTTTCAGACAGCCCGTAACCTTGCTTGACAGGTAAACCGAGTCGCTTGTGTACGGCATCTACAAGCTCTCGCGTGAGTGGAGCGGCGCCAGAATTCATCATTCGGATGGAGCTGAGATCGTACTTGGAGACTAGTGGGTGCTTCCCAAGGAGAAGGACAATTGGAGGTACGACATATGCGAACGTGATCTTGAGCTCCTGGATAAAGGTGCAGAACTCTTCGAGATCAAACTTTGGCATGACAACGAGCTGTAATCCTGTGTATATGCTCTGGTGAATCAAGCACGTGAGGCCTGTCCGACTTTAGTACATGAGCGTCCCAAAAATACCTAGGATCCACTAACCGTAAATGTGGAAGAATGGCAAGAAAGCAAGTAGCTTATCGCCTTCTCCAGTTGGTCCTCCTGTTGGCTTCATATTTCCGGCCTCACCAGCTTTGATCATCATAGTGTTCGATACGATGTTCCGATGCGTAAGCATTACACCTTTAGGATGCCCGGTTGTCCCACTGGAATACACCAGAAATGCAAGATCTTCGGCTGGATTCGTCGCCTTAGTTCTTCGGTATTTTGTAGATCCAGCAGTATTCACAATGCTGGTGAAATGCTTGACCTTGTGACTTGGATCGCGCTGATCACCCATCACCACAACCTTATCCAAGGGAATGCCGACCCTCTTCGCTGCCTCCTGCGCATTTTTGATGAACGGTAATTGTGTGACGATTGCACGAGCTCCAGAGTCCTTCAGCTGGAAAGTGAGCTCGTCAACGGTATAGTTGGGGTTCGCAGGGCTAAGGACACCCCCAGCCCAATGGCAACCCCATGTGACCGCTGGCGTATCGATGCAGTTGGGCGTGTAGAGCGCGAGCACATCACCCTTTTGCCAATCCCAAAGATGTTTCAAACCCGTGCCGAATTTGGCAGCGACATCCTTGACTTGCGCATATGTGTATGAGCGCTTGGTATACGGATCAAAGTAAATGACTAATTTTTTGACGTCAGCTTCGTTGCGCCTCCAAGGCAGCCTTCTGGCGAAAAAGCACGCCCACCTTTATCGTCAGCATATGTTTTGTTCTTCCTTTCGAACAAGAATCCCCATAGATCAACATTGGGGATGGGCTCGCTCGAGTACTTGGATTCTGACGGCATGGCGATGGGCGATCGAGTCTCGGATTGCGATTCAGTGTTTCATGGAGAGTGCACGAGAGAGCAAAGATGGAACTACAAAATTATGTTACGCCACAAAGATACTTCCCGAACCGAGCAGAACCCCGCGGGCACTGGAGGCGCGGCTTGCGAAGTGACGATGTTATGCGTAGAATCCCCACACTTTTTGGAAACGGCCGAGGCAATTTCCCGTCTGGGATTGGAGATCTTCCGAGGTCAAGCCCCGATTCCATTTGCGACCGAAGTGGCTGAACGTCAATGCGCTGCGACAAGTAAACTTTCAGCAACGTACTTGCGCATTTCTGTTCGCTTTTTTCCACTATTCACTTTGACCTGCCTAATTTCACGATGCCGGGTTGGGAAGAAGCAACGGCTGTGCAGAAGGTATCGTCAAACACGTACGCTAGCACGCTACATGACGACTGGTGCATCGGCACAGGTAAGCATCCCACCGAATCATCACGCAGCTCTTGTCGAGGGCGGTATTTTCATGAATACTTACCACGCCTTTTTTAGTTCCAAATGGTGAGCAATCATGAACAGAGTATTCCAAACAGGAACTAATCCTTGTGAGGCGGCTACGTGACTGGAATCATACTGGAAGTGGCGAGGGTTCATTTTGCGACATCCCTTGCCAAGCAGGATCAACCACATACAATAGCTCTGCACATTGAATTCCTGAGAAGAACGCAGATTGGGCCAGCTACTTTCAAGGTCGATGATGTGAAGCTGGGTCGACAAACTTCGATCGTGCATGTGTCCATGGAGCAGGATGGCCGCCAGGAAATAGTCGCCTACGTGACCAACTCGAATATCGACAAAGAAGACGGATTCTCAATGGACACAGAATACCAACTTGTTCCACCGGTACCCACCGTGGATTTCTCTAAGCTCGAACAAGACACGGATCCCAACTGGAAGCGTCAAAGGGAAATGCCTTTTGCCAAGTTTCGCAAGGCTACCACGAGAGTTACATTTTACTTTCCACGGGAAGGTCAAACGCTCAAGAGCGGTGCCGACGAGTGGCTCTGCTTTTCAGATGGCAGCAACTTCACCAACACCTCCATCGGGTTTGTTGCCGACGTGTTCCCCCAGATTGTGGAAAATTTCAAAGATCCGAAATCCGGGCCGTTTTGGTACCCTACGCTATTGCTAAACTTGGACATCAAAAAGTCCTTGCCACCGCAGGGCGTCAAATGGCTGCAAGTCAGAGTGAACCTAAAGAAGGTTAAGAATGGACGGATGGACATCGAGGTCTTCGTGCACGATGCTGAAGGAGACCTGGTGGCGTTGAGCCATCACGTGGGTTTTGTCTTAGATGCGTCTAGGAATACAGCAGCCAGGGTGAAGTCGGATAGTAAGATATAGAGAACTAGAATAGAGACCCGGTAATTCAAACAATTAGAAGTCGTGTAAGCAGTCGAAGCGTGGTATCATCGCCGTGGCTGTAATGAAACGTGATTTCAATGGCACTCGCCAAGGTCAGAGACTACAGTTTAACAGCGTGTTGGGCAGCGCAATACTAATCTTGCAAAATAAGCCATAGTCTGCTATACACTCTTCGGCGCACTGCAAGTATGCTGACCTTAGTATAATTCGAACATGCAGCAGTAGCCGAAACCCTGGAAGTTTGTATTGTGGTTTGTATGACCATCGCTAATTCTTCTAGCTTTGTAAGTGACAGCGTTCTATGCGGAATATTTTCCACATTGATGAGACTGCTACATATTCCGCATCGGACCAGCGCCGTTTTGTCGCACGGAGTGTTCGCGGTGGCATTGTGGTGATGCTGCTCACGTGCACTAAGCTTTAGCGCCCGCACGAGCCACCGCACACAATCAACCGAGAATACTCAATCTTCTCGAGCTCCAATTCCATCGACAACACCACGACCGCCAAAATGCCGAAGGAAGTCAAGCAGAAGTCTGGCCTCATTGTCGGCCTTAACAAGGGCCACAGTACGTTCGCCCACGCTCCGCACTTCGCACTCGATCACGCCGCCCGCCAGACAAAATTTCCTTCCGCAGCAGCAAGCTAATTTGATGAACAGAGGTCACCCCAAGGACCCCCGCTCCCAGGATCTCGAGGAGGAAGGGTTTCCTGTCCAAGCGCACCGAATTCGTCCGCGAGATCACTCGTGAGGTCGCTGGGTACGTCACATCCATCCAGTCGCGCCAAGCATTGGGCGTCTGCTGGAGCGCTTCGCGCATGTCGAGTCGATCGCGAACTCATACTGACATGCCCTTGCAGACTTGCCCCATACGAGAAGCGTGTCATCGAATTGCTCCGAAACTCCAAGGACAAGCGTGCCCGTCGTCTGGCCAAGAAGAGGGTACGTCTCTTACTTCTGCAACACTGAATGTGGCACTACCATGAACACTCACTAACGCACAACAGCTCGGTACCTTCGGTCGTGCGAAGAGGAAGGTTGACGAGATGTCCAAGGTCATCGCCGAGTCGAGGCGTGCGGGTCACTAAGCGGTTTACGAACGGGGCAACGAAGCAACACGGCGACCGGGTTTCCGATTCTTCCAACGGTGTTAGGTCTTTCATATGGCGGATTCGACACGACTTCGGAACGTCAACAGCATACCATAAAATGGAGGGCACGATATCGGAGTCAGGCTATGGCACATGGACAATCAAGGTTCACATACCTAGCAGCGGTCACACAAAATGATGAAATGTGACGATCGGTTCACGCCAGTCATGTCCCAACTTGCAGTGTTGCATGTGAATGTGGTGTGATGTGTCGCGTCTAGCACGGATGTCAAATTCCAACTCCGCCCTTACCAATGGCAGTTCAGTTGGGCCGAGAAGTGCTTATAAAAACCGTTCTTTACTTGGAGACAAGGCTGCTCGTGCTTCTGCCATTCTTCCCGTATGGTCGAAGCTTAGAGCAGGAGATCGTACATATCCCTTGATTATTCATGGACTAGTGACAACGACGTGCTGTTTTGTTGCAGGTTTCAGGAAGCGTTCACTCATGAGCGAGCCTCAAAATCAAATTTATCATCTGTATTTCAAAGGACGCTTTCTTTCATCCACGCTATACGCTGCCCAACTTGAATTATTCACTGCCAGTACTCCAGGGAAATGCTCCGTGAGATCACAAACATGAAACCCTCGCCATCGTGACGGTCTCACTTCCGCTTAAAGAGACCTTTACCAAGTATGTTCTTGAGCTTGCTCTCCTTATCCTCTGAGCTCATGTTAGCCTTCCGCTTCCCTTCAGCGACGGTCTGTCCCTTCGCAGACCCCTCTGGTTTCTCCGCTTGCGCAGGCTCTTCTACCCTCAACGTTTGTGCCTTGGCCTGCCACTCCTGTGCCAGTGTCTTACGAGACGCACGAGCCTCGGCACTGGCGACCTCTGCCCACTGGAAGGTAATGAGCTCGTTGGTTGAGAAGCGGAGATCTTGAATCAAACGTTTGTTGTTCTTCTCGATGAGAACCAGACGGCCAGTAGGACCTGTGTACTTAAGCTCGAATGGCTCGTTCTTCCTTTCTAGGAAATCTCTGGTAAAGTCGTAAAGGCCGTCTGTGGTATCTTCTTTGGATACGTTCATCTGTATGAGGGTGCCGTCGGGCATCCGTATGCGCAGATTGCCGCCTTTCGCGGCGGCTGCTGCAATCTTCTCTTGCCGAGCTTTTTCTTGCTCTTCAAGCTCCTTGTCCGAGAGGAGACGCGTGTTCCGAGTCTTGTTCAGAAGTTGAGCTTGGTGCACTTTCGCGTGTTCGATGGTCGGCAGGTAGTCGCTTTCGTTGAAGGTATTTCGCGCCGCTTGGGGCGTGTTTGATGTCGGCGCGGAAAAGACTTGAATATTGCGAGATTGGCTAGAGTCTGTGGCGAGGGGCGTTGCGGATGGACCGTCTGATGATGGCGCTGTTGCACTCGAGGTCTTGACAGCTGGACTTGTCTCTGGAGCAATGTCGCCCACATTCTCACGAGTGGCGCCTTCTGCAGGCACTTCTGGCTCAGCCTCTGGTTGCGCAAGCGGCTTTGTATCGATATCCATAGGCTCTGGATCGGGCCCTTCGCTGCGAACTGTCTCACCCGCGATGGTGGTCTCTGCCTCGGGCGCCGCTTGCTCTAATACGGGCTGGGAAGAGGGTTGAGGGACCGTCGCCGCATGTGCGCCTTCTGCGGCCGTCGATGATGGTTGTTCGCTCTTGAAGTACTGCGATATTTGCGCCATAGCTTCCTCCAACGGCATGCCACTGTTCTTGTAGGACAGCTTCAGGAGAGCTGACCCACTGTCAAAGCCGAGCTGAACCAACGTCTGTTGCAGCCCAACGAAGTCTGATTGTTCGCGATGGCCTGGCATGACAGTAACAACAGGTGTCTCATAGTTCAGACGGCCAGCACCAGAGGTGCCACTCATTTCCGGGACTCCTCGCTGGGTAAAGTTATAGTTTACATCCTGTGAGCTCTCGAAATGTCGCAAGATCTCCCATAATGAGGTGTTGCTTGCAAACTTCTGTGTAAGGCGCGCATTCTTTTCGGACGGAGGCAGCTGTAGCGCTACGGAGATGACGGTGGGTGACCGCGAGGCTTGGACAAGCTCTAGTCGGGCGCCCTGGGGAAGGTTTGCGAGTCGTATCTGCTGGGACAGGGAGATTGGTTTGTTATTATACCTGATTTCTAGTTAGCTTCTTCCCACAAGGATTAGATACTCCGAGTCGCACGTACTTTAGAGTAAAATGCTCCTTGCTCATGCCGAACTTCTGACATGCTTCGTCCCGTACCTCTGTCAGATACTTGACTGGTGTGGTAGGTATGCGCACAGTCTTTGCATAGGAGTTGAATACTACAACGTGCGACATTATGCTGGGCGGAAAAGCCTATACAGGCCGTAGGAGGCAAGGATGGCGACTGGAGCGTTCGCTAGGAGTACAGCGCGCGAGTACCAGCAGTCCCAGTGGTGGCTTCTGCGAGTCGCGTCACAGCGTTCGATGACCAGTAGGAGGTTGACAAGATGGAGGAGTTTGGCTTCGGGAAAGCTTAAGAAGAGATTATTTGGGCCTGCCATGAATTTGTCGATTAGGGACCGCTCGTGCACAGAAACAGGGACGGTGAACGTCAGGGGTGACGCTTACAGCCCCAGGAAGAGTATGTGAATGTCTATGCCGCGGTCGATTGACCTGAATGTCGAATATCACAGGCGGGTACCAGCTGTTGCAGCCGACGGCGTGGACGCGCACAGCTTGCGGAGAAATGGTACACGACCGGGAGTGTTGGACGTGTTATTGACTGTTGGGGGTGGGCCAGGTATAGCCTCGAGGCATTAGTAAACACGGGTCCGACCTTGTACTGTACACGTTGTGGTAGACTGGAGGCGCGGTGATGTTCTGGAAGCTTCGTGTTGCCGCGCGACGCTGGTGCCTGTCAATCGACGTAGCCAAAGCGATCGTTGGACCCCGCCCCCACTAAAAGTGAACCGCCGTTCCGGAGCTACATTCTGTACTCAACTTGCATCTTTCGCATAACAAGCCCTCCCAGAACCCACAGTCATGTCAGGCACGGTAGAGATCACATCACCCGCTCAGCTCAGCACGCTGCTCTCGTCCTCGCGGATTGTAGTCGTTAATTGTAAGCAAATGCGCGAAAGGCGGTTGCACAAGCTCTGGATGCTAATGTTTGTTGTCAACAGTCTACAACGAGGGCAACACATCAAGCAAAGCAGTCGCGCCGGTATACGACCAGCTAGCAGGACAGCTTGCGAGGCCAAGCCGAGTCACGTTTGCGAAGGTCAGTGTGGTGTCGCAAGCAACAATAGCGCAGAGCTACAGCGTTACCAAGTATGTGTCGCATGACCCATAGCTATGAAGGGATGTCTGACAAAAGTGCCACAGCACCCCGACCTTCGTCATCTTCAAGAACAACCAACAAATACGCAAGTACAGCGGTTCCAATCCTCAGCAGCTTTCTGAGGCGATCAAGGGCCTCGCGGCTGAGGCGGAGAACGACAGCGGCTCAGGCGGCTTTGGCGAAGCTAGCTCAAGTGGAGGCGGTGGTTGGCGAGGTGCAGGCCTACCACGAGGGTACAACGATGTCACAGATCAGGTAGACGTTCGCGGGCTGGATCTCCTGAACGCGGACAGCGAATTCGGCGGAGTACGAACGCTGTTCGACTCATCACAGCCCAAGTCTTTGAATAAGGGCAAGGGCGCCGCAACCGGGTCAGAAACAAGCAAAGATTGGATAGAGAGCGATGTCGACAACCAGCTCATGCTCTACGTCCCCTTCACCGCCAATCTAAAGGTCCACACCATTCAGATCACATCGTGTGTGTCAGCCGACGATGAAGACGACGACGAGGCCCCAGTCCGGCCGAAAACCATCCATATCTGGACCAACCGTCAGCACAACCTGGGATTCGAAGAGGCAGAGGACATTCCGTCTACGCAGACGATCGAGCTGAAGGAATCGGATTGGGACGCCCAGACGGCTACTGCTAAGCTGGAGCTGCGGTTCGTCAAGTTCCAGAACGTTTATTCTCTAGTTCTATTCGTTGCAGACGGGGATGGTGACAGCGAGAGGACACGCATCGACCGGATACGCTTCATCGGCGAGACCGGCGAGAAACGAGAAATGGGAAAGCTGGAGAAGATTGGAGCGGATGATTGAGGGAGGCTAGCTATTCCATGGCATGAGAAAGAATTCTTCACCATCACCAACATTAGCGCAGGCTCCTACGGCCCTGGATCACACAATGCATAGATTTACAGTACAAGTGCTACAATGCGTCTTGAGCGTCTTGTTTGTCTGACCATGTCCTGACTAGCACTTCTGTGCAGCCTCGAATAAGGGTATGCATGAGCGCTACCAATTGCAATGGAGGCCAAAAGCAAAGTCTGCTTCTTTACTGCGGAGCCCTTGCAGCCCGGGGTCCTGATGTATCTCCTCACACACAAACATGCAAGGAAGTGCAGGGCCTGATACCTCAACCCTATGTTGGACGACGACCAGATGATCAAATGCACACGGCGGCGCCGAGTAGAGTCCTCTGTAGCGGAGCCTACTCTTGCCAGATGCAAGTTGACACAACAGTAGCCGGAAAGACGGATACATTCATGATGCAAAAGTGTGATGAGTTGAACGCAAATATGTACGGCCTTTTTCCAGCGAAAGCGCCACAAAAGTAGACGCTGCCGCAAAGTGTATATGACCATTGAGCAATAATATTTCTTCTGGGAGGTCGATGACACTTATAAGAGCCACTGTGAAGGCCCGCAAGCAACAGGGGAAACTGTAAATCGACCTCTGCCGCACGAAGAACAGAAGAGGTTGCAAGGAAAAGTTCGTTTCTATACAAACCGGTAGCGGGCGTACCTTTCGCCGTAGCGCATGGTCTGTGCCCATGAGAACATCAAATTCTTCAACGCGCCATCGAGGACTTCCTTTCGATATGGCCGCTGATGATACCTTTACTGATAGGAAGAGAATGACGCTGCTCTTTTGCGGCGACTGATCTCAATCACCACCACCTTCTGAGGCCTGTCTGGAGCGAACAATGGAGCGGAGGCGACCGTTGGAATGACAGTTTTCTGCGGGCAGTTGCGACGCGAGCGGCGGCGTTGAAACGGCTGCGACGCCTGAAATGCATTTCTTCTGTCGCATCTTTTTTTGTTGCTTCTGCTACCATTCCGAAGTCTTACGTTTCAGCTGGGCTGCGCCTGAAATTCTCGGGCGTTTGTCAGTCTTTGAGCTGGCGTGGCACACCTTCCGTGTTGGCTTTTGGGGCGCATGAGACGCAGACATACTTTCTGCGCGCGATTCGAAATGGATGCCTCGCGTGCGTCGGCTGCTGAGGCATCTTGCCATGACAGCCTTTGGGCTTTCGGGCAGAAGGGTAGCCGCCTATGAAGGGACGGCAACCATTAGGTCAACTCGAAGTCATTCATACTGTGCTGCGCGTGGACTTCTCTAGCCGCAAGCCTCCGCACGCTGGCCAGATCCACGAGCTCTTGGTCTCTGCACTCCTTTTGCTCACGTCCCAATGCGCAAGCCTCCAAAGGTCGCCGTTCCGATGATATGGCGGGTGCACGTTGCTTTTCTTCCAAGAACGCCTACCACGCGTTTCACGGGTGATGAATATCGATACCACAAGTGAGGCGTTTTACGTAAACCAGTAACATCGACGTTGGCGTCAGTATCACGAAATCTTTCTCAAGCGAACATTTCCTTCCTCGGAAGGACCCTTGAAAACGATTGACAAAAAGAAAAAGTCCTACCTGACGACATCAGCCGCTAACGCGATTGTGATCTTCAGCATCATCAGTTTGGCTGCCCAAGGATCTGCTTTGGGATCGGCGACCTACTTCGATAACACAGGGACGAAGACCACACTTGCGTGCCGTCCAAGGACGGCCCTTACCCGCGAGTAGTGTCCGCGAGGCGCTATGGGCAGGGTAGCGGGTTTTTGTCGGAGCAGCATGTGAAAGCAGTCCAACAGAACGCGCAGGAAGGCTTCCGGATGACGCCAAGATTTGGCTGCTATTCGCTGCTCAACGCAATTTCAGAGAAACATTTCTCTAAAAAGCACACTGTGAATTCTCCGGTAGGCGACACACTAACGACTGATGGCCGCATATGCGGACATGTCACAGCACGCTGGTACCTTGCAGATGTCTTTGATGACAACCCGATGGTACAGTGAATGGTAGTCTACAACACTAGTCGGCCTTGTGGCTGTGCGTCTTGACTCTTCGGCCAGCTCGCCTCGGACGCTTGATAGACCATGACAAAGTCAAGGTTCGCCACTCCCACGGGCTCGTGCTCTTGTCTGTCAAGTCCACTTATCGTGTCGGCCCACGAGACACGTACCTTGCCGCCGTTGTCCGCGATCTGACAAGAGCCTCGGGAGTGTCCTTGCTGGTCCAGGTGAAGGGTTTCCCTTGGTGTGCAATTACACTGCATGGAAACGCGGTGTGCGTTCAGCACCGAGCACCCAGCATGAGTGTGGGGAAGTTTCAAGCAACACGAAGCCAGGGACCACTCGCGTGGGTTCGTTGTGGCTGTCGGGAAATTGCCAACGAGGCAACCCTTGCACTGGCATTGATCTCGAATCTCGTTTGAGGGCTTCCAACATCCGTGCAGAGGCTCCAACACCTTGGATGCAACGAGGCACCCAGCTGCCTCATCGGGACGGCACAGGGTTGTCACTGTCTCTACCAGTGATGGAGGCGAGCAGTTGACATGTTTCAAGATCCACAGCGATGAGGCGTGACGATACCGTGACGGCAACCATCATGCCAGTATGTCAAATGTGTCAATGCGAGTGGGCCACCAGGCGATGCAAGGTCTCGATTATGAGCAGCTTGTGAGATCAAGTCATTGAGACACTTTCATCAAAGTGACAAAGGCAAACGCAGACCATTTGGGTCGAGACCGAAATCCGTCTCGAGCGCGGAGTCGGCAGCACTGTTCCGCGAGACACGCGATGCAAACGCAACAACACGAACGGCGCAGTAAAGGTTCGTTGAGCGAGTTTGGGCTGATTGCCATGACTTTCCGATGAGCACGGCAGCGAGTCGCGATACGCGGAATCTGGACAGGTCAACTTGTGTGTCAGCGGCGAAAGCCACCACCCCGCCAGGCTGGATATGTTCCTTAGAAAATTAGGTGACGATCAGGGTATTCCGCGGCGGTGGACAAATGATAAGGTCGATCTGGTGGGGAATATTCGAGCGAAAAGGCAAGCTACTGGAAGCTATTCGAACTTCCCCGCCGCACGACTCACTGAAAAGAGACGCCGCGCACGCAGAGACACGGGCCACGGCCCACGGAAAGGCACCGCGACGGACCTTCTTCCTGATCTTGAGTCGTGCCGTTGCCCTCCAGACCCTGGCGAATCCTCATACGCCCCGCTTATATGAATCTTCTAGAAAATCCTACCGAGACGAGACGATGTTACATGAATGCAGAAGGATATCGATAGAGAAAGGTGCAGCTTGTCCCACGAGAAAATTCGTTATTTTGGATCTCACGATAAGCAGGTGTAGTGATGGTATTTCTAGCCGTTTGTTCCTGCATCGTACCTGCATATGTGGATGCATCCTCGGTCAATCAGCTTAGGGCGACTCCCACAATGTGGGGTGACAGGCGATGGACGATTGGGTGTGTTCGAGTCCACCACGCCGCAGTCACGCGCAGAGAGGCGACGTCTGGGCTGAAGATGCACGAGTAATACCACCGAGTAAAGCGGCGTGTGCGCTAGCCGTGTGGAGGAGCACCGGCGGCACAGTATGCAGCGGACAAAGTTGTGCAACTCAGCATTACATTTGCGCTAAGCCCCCGAAATAGAACTAGACGAGAAGGTGACGCTCAACGCAGGCATAGTGTATTGGATGCTGACAATTATACGAGGCACCGGGATGCACAACTCTGACATCCGGCAGAAGATAGAAACTCGCAAATGAAGTGCCATCCAAGGCGATTGCTATCGATACGTAGAGGTCTGACGCGCACGAAGAGGTTTTTTGGTAGAATCTGCTTGACGCTTGCGCGCTGCAATGTCGCTGCAGCTGCTAGCACTCGTCAGCTCAGCAACCTGAAACACGCTCCAGTAGAGTAGCAGGCCGTCTGAATTGAGCTCTTACAGTGCAGTCCACCAACCGGCGCGCTGCTGAGCCCACGCAATATGATGGCAAGCATGGCGACGTGCAGCGTATCGTTCACGAGCATGTCGCACCATGGAGGGACGGCCGCAATTCTCACCACTCAGCGCTGGCGGATGCGAAATCCTCCAGCTGGCCGGGCAAATCACGATTAACGGACAGCACCTAGGTGTGTTCCTGCATCGAGCCGGCATTATCGTTTCTCGAGTCTTCAGCTGCACGACGCGTGTGGCAATATTTTCGCGTTCAGCGTGCCTGCTTTTGCTGCAGCTGCAGCTGCGCGCCGCCGGCCGCGAGTCTCACCAGTGCGGAGGGCGATGCAGTCATGTTCGTGAGTCGTAATGGAGGTGTCGTCAGGCTTCAACGCAGCGCTGAACCGCCCGGCCACGGCGCGTCGAGATCGTCGCGAGTGTGGCCGCGAGGTGCTGCCTGTGTGGGAGTTTGCAGTGGCACCGAATCGTCAGCGCCCGTTCGTGCGACTGTGGCCGCAACGTCGTCATATCACACACGGCGAAGCGACGGGCATTCTGTGGAGGGCAGAATATTTCGAAACATCCAGTCAACGTCAGCAGCGGGCCAGGGACAGGGCCGCCCGCTCGCGGACAGCTATCGCCATTATCGATTGGGCGGATAGGCGTGCACCCCAGCGGGCGCGGGCACAGGCTGAATGGCAAATGGCAGTGTGATGCAGCGCGAAACGGCTCTCTGTGGCCGCGGCGGTGCGCGCGCTGGTGGTGTCTCGTGGTGTCGTCTGTCGAACGAGACACTGCAGGCCCTCTGTCGCGCGCCGCCATCGCCATCGCCCGTCACCGTCACCGTCACTGTCGCCCTCGCGCTGCCATTCGCGGCGGCCCGCCCGAGGCTGTCCTTCTCGCGCCCACTCGGGGAGTGCGGATGGCTATTATCGATAGCCACCATGACGGGCGTGCAGCCAACCACAGTTATGCCGCTCCTCATTTCGTTTGTGCAGGCCATGCAGCCACGGACAGGCCCTGATGTTGGCGAACAAAATTAGCGCATGGATTTATGCAGAGGCGCCGCTTTATCACTGAGTCGCTGGGTGCATGCGTCGCTGCAGGGGTCGCGCCTGCATGGACGCCGGCGTCGTGGTTGGGCGAAGGTGGAGTCGCTGCACTGCGCCCCGGCTCCAGCAACGAATCCCGCGCCGCCGTCCGCCGTGCCTGGTCATCGCTGCCTCTTTCGCGTCTCGTCCCAAGCTGATCGACTAGCCTACTTATCCAGGCGTGTCCGTCCGCTCATTCTGCGATTCCTGGCTTCAAGGTTTATCAACCTCTTTTTTCTACGTTTCCCGCTTTTGGTTCACCTTGTACAGTCCTTTTGTGCATCGTAGCCGTTCCTTCCTTTGGACCTGATCCACCGACACGCACGCACCCATGACATCGTCCTCGACCCAGTAGCATCGCCATATAGTAGACAGTTTCGTTATTACGAGCTGTTGTCCAGTCATTCCTTCGACCATTTCATTCCTATCCCGCATTGCAACTACCGTTACAATTAATTCGCCCTCTACGCATCGTCTCGAAAGACCCGCTCCGTAGAACCGTCCCAGTGTATTCATCCAACCCACAGTCTCCCAAAGACTACATTTGGTACGCACATGTCATAGACCTTCGACCACCTCGCATCTAACTCTTCAAAGTAAACATATCCACATCCGCAATGGAAGGCTCATATCCCATGCACCCATCCCAAGCCATGCAATCGCCATTCTTCTACTACAACCCGGATCCTCAGGGCGAGAACACGCGTCAGCACGGCCACTTCACACCACACCCGTCTGGCCAGCCAACCTTCCACCAGCAGAACATGTACTACCAGCGACCATCGTCGGCCAACTCGCACATGTCGTACCCCCAGACTGCATACGCCAGCCAGATGTTGACACCCGTCGCATCGCCTCAGCCAATGTACCAGAAGCCCACAATCTTGATCCAGCCCCAGGACTCGCCATACCTGCGCCCCATCGACACTGATTTCTCCTTCGCACCTGCTACGCCTCCTCTGTCTTCCACCGGCAGCAACGTCAGCAGCCCACCATCAGTGTGCGATATCATCCCCACTCCAGTCAATGGCTTCTTCCCCGGAGAGGGTATGGAGGGCGTCAAGCAGGGTTGTGAAGGCGAGGTATTCTCCGAGCTTCTGTCCGCTGGCATTGAATGGCGGTCAGCCACTCCTCCCATGACTCCTGGTAAGTAAACTCGATTACGTCACGTCGCAAATAATGGTCCCGGTGCAAACTTTTGTTGTGGGACAGTTTCGAGGTGAAGGTGAAAGAAATGGTTGCTGACTGCCGATAGTGTTCATCCAGCCGCCTGCAGCTAGCCAGGGGTCGTACCTCCTGTCCTCGACATCGTGCCCCTCGCTCTCCCCATCACCCTCACCACTCCCGCGCACACCTTTTGCCGAGGCCGAGAACAACTTCTGCAACCCCCGTGATCTGACCGTCTCTGCATCTGAGTTGTCTAACTCGCTCACTCTCTGCCCTGGTGACGAGGAGCACAAGCTAGTGTTCAAGGGCGAGTCTGCCAAGATCGACTTCGTCGAGCCCGCTCTTTCCAACTTCACCGGCCTGCCAACCTTTGAGCCCCTGTTTGAGCTTGACTGCGAAGACGACTTCACTGGCCTTGTGCAGTTTCCTTCTGCCGAGAACACTTACTTTGTTGGCAACAAGCGTCAACGCACTGAGCTCGTTGCTTTCACCCCTGAAGAGGATTTCGTAAGCGACGAGAGCTTCACCGACTTTGAGGAGGAGCTCGTCCACGGCTTGCCACTCAGCCCGCCCGATAGCGATAGCTGTGACGACATGTCCGTTGCACCTGCACCCAAGAAGCGATCAGCAAAGAAGGTCCGCTCAGAGTATAGCGATGCCGAGTCCGATTATCATGGTAAGACTCAGACATCAGGTGATGAGAACACCACGTCTAGAGCATCAAGCCAACAGCATTCAGGTCACGCGTCCAATGCGGACAACGCCGCGAGCTCCAGCTCCGACGAGAACGGTTCGACACCTGTCGCGCCCACCAGCCGTCGGGGTCGCAAGCAGTCATTGACTGAGGACCCCTCCAAGACGTTTGTCTGCACTCTGTGCTCTCGCCGCTTCCGTCGCCAGGAACACCTCAAGCGCCACTACCGCTCTCTCCACACTCACGACAAGCCCTTTGAGTGCACCGACTGCGGCAAGAAGTTCTCTCGCAGCGACAACCTGTCGCAGCACCAACGTACTCACGGCACTGGTGCAGTCGTTATGGGCGTTCTTGACAGCTCTGAGTTCCACGGCGAGTCGATGCAGCAGCAACCTGGCTCTTACATTTCCAACCCTGCTCAGATGGGTCAGGTCCTCTACCAGGCTGCTCAGGAGATCTCAAGTTCAAGCTCCGACTCCTACTCAGATCTCGAGGCTGCTTCGATCAAGATGCGCAAGAGGAAGCGGGACGAATAAGCTGTCCTCTACCTTCTCCTTTCAACTCACTTCACGAACCTTCACGACTTCCCATCCAGTAGAAGGAGCTTCCGTCACGCGACAGTTCGCCTACCATCACGTCTTTACGCTTGGGCGGCTCGGTTAGACAGGCGGCACAGGCACCATCATCGACGTTCCGAGTACAACACTCTGAAGTCGCGGCAAAAGTTCCCAACTTCACTTCTCCAACTGTATTTCTCAACATCCAATTTGGCTACATACCAAACAAGATTGGCATTTTATCATCACATCCGGATTGCGCGTATTTCCATGGCACATTAGGGGTTTCTGGGGATCAGGTATGGGGCTCACCGGCGGTTTAGATCTGGTGTTCATCTGCGGGACTGGTTTTTATCCACCCTTTACGACGGCATGGCTTACACCGGCCATCGTCGCCGCGTCTCTTTACAACCACACCTCTCGTTTTGCGTTCTTACCCTCGTTGTAATGGGCTGCGTTCTGCGCACGCCGAACATTCTGGGAATTTCGATTCATTCGCAAGCATTATCTCATAATCTTCGAAACCTCTACTGCTTCTACATAGCATTTTCTTTGCGTCATCTGTAGTAGAGTGCTGGCACATCGAACCAAACTATAAAAAATCATTACACGTTTTACAACATTTGCTGCGCCCTTCGCGTGATTGCTCCGATGGACGTGACTTGCCATGACGCCCATTGCTTTTTTCCATGGCTTGCCGGAGCGTCTCGACCCGCGAACCCTGGCGATCCGTAAACTTTGTTACAACTCAGTTGAGGAAATCACGACCTCGTTAGCGCGTGGGCGAAGGTTTAGCGAGCTAGGAACTTTCCACCTCCCACTCATTGGTCGCCTATGATCCGCCCTACTTTTTACTTTCTTTTTTAGGCTTTCCCGCTTCCCTCATTTATTCTACGACATGGCCCCTTCGCTGAATGTGATAGCGCTAATATCAGGCGGCAAGGATTCTCTGTTCTCGATACTCCACTTCAAGGCCAACAATCACGCCATTGTCGCACTGGCGAATCTGCATCCAGCGCAGACTTCCGATCAAGATGTTGATCTCGACAGTTTCATGTACCAGACTGTGGGGCATGCTGTGATTCCACTGTACGAGCAGGCATTGGGCATCCCGCTTTATCGACAGGAGATCTTGGGCAAGGCAATCAATTCCAGCCGGGATTACGAGCAAGTGATAGAGCAAGAACATGATGAGACTGAGGACCTGGTACCGCTATTGAAGAAGGTCATGCAGGCACATCCAGAAGCGAACGCGGTATCGACAGGAGCTATTCTGAGTACCTATCAGCGAACACGCGTAGAGTCTGTCGCGCTGAGGCTGGGCCTCACACCACTATCATTCTTGTGGCAGTATCCTCTCTTACCGCCATACACTCAATCGTCTTTGCTACACGACATGGCTGCTGTGGGGCAAGAGGCTGTCATTATCAAGACTGCATCGGGTGGGTTAGACGAGACCTTTCTTGGCTTGAACGTAGCAAATTCAAGGACCATTGCTAAACTAAGTAAGATCATGGCACGCTTTGGTGAAGCAGGCAATGGTGCGATTGTAGGTGAGGGGGGCGAGTTCGAGACACTGGCTCTTGATGGGCCTAAAGCGCTGTGGAGGAGAAGGATAAAGATCGAATCGTCTGCAACCAAAGCGCTGGACGGTGGCCAAACTATCCTAAAGGTCGAGAAAAGTGCACTTGAGGACAAGGGTGCAGAAGAAGGTCAGACAATCGATGCATTGAGGATTCCGCCCCTCTTTGATGTAGAGTTTGAGAACATACTGGGTGCGATTGAGATCGAGCCACAATCTCCAGCCTTGTCCAAAAATGTGTCCGCGGCGACAGACAGCCTCGAAAAAGTACTTCCGGCAGACTATGACACAACAGCTGCCGGTGGTCTTCCCAGAAACTCATACAGCGACACACCAACTGTGTTCACCTACTCCAATCTGATCAGCGACCTACGAACTTCCGCGGCCATCGCTCCGTCACGACAATTGACCCAAATACTACTCCGGCTTGACTATCTCCTCAAACAGTGGCATCTTCTCAAAGCCAACATCAACCACTGCACACTACTCCTCCGCAACATGGACGACTTCACCGTCCTGAATCCAATATATGGCCAATACTTCAGTGACGTGAACCCACCCGCAAGAGCGACAATAGCGACAGGCGATGCAATGCCCGAGGGAGTCGATGTCATGATGAGCGTCATCCTCGACAAAGACGAGTTAGACCGAAAAGGCAAAATCGTCAGACGCCCAGAAAGACAGGGCCTCCACGTTCAAAGTAGAAGCTACTGGGCCCCAGCAAACATCGGCCCATACAGCCAAGCCATCTCCGTACGCCTACCACCGTCCCAAACCAGCATCGATAAAGAGCAGACCCGCAGTAGCGAAATCGTCTACGTAGCCGGCCAAATCCCTCTCATCCCCGCGTCAATGAACGTCTACCAATCCCACGGCTTCAAAGGCCAAGCCCTCCTCTCCCTTCAACACCTCTGGCGCATCGGCCGCACCAAAGGCGTGCGCTGGTGGACTGCGGCCGTGGGCTTTATCCCCGTTTCCGAAGACGCAGAAGAACACGTCCGCACCGCACAGGATTTGTGGAAACGCGTACACTCCCCTCCGGCATCAGATGACAACGGCAATGAAGACGAAGAAGAAGAAGAAGCACACATCGACCCCTGGGATCGCCTTAATCGCTCCACTGGACCAGTATTCAACGATACTACCCACCGCGCCCCAATCCCAGATCGTACTGCGATATCCAGCCCCACGAATCCACATACTCTCCCCATACCGCCGTGTTTCATCGCACAAGTCCACGCCTTACCGCGCGGCGTGGACATTGAATGGAGCGCTACTGGCCTTACGTCTGCAGATATACAATTCACGCGCAACATTACGTATCCGCATCTCACGCTGACGAGCCCGCGAGATGCGCGGTCGCGGTTTTACACGCTTGAGATTAGGGATCATAGCGACGTGGATGTTTTGAGCAGGTTGGGTGAGAGTAGTGTGGTTGAGTGGACGAGTGCGGTGGTGTATGTTGGACGTGGATTTGTGTGGGATGATGTGCGAGCGGGGTTGAGTATGCGGGGTGTGCAGTGGGTGCCGTGTTATCGTGTTTGGGGAGAGGATGGGAGGGAGGTTAGGGGTGTGCTTGTTGGGCGGGTTGATGGAGAAGTGCATGGTGTGGATGCAGGGAAAGTTGAAAAGGGTGGTGTGTTTGGAAAGTTCAAAAGCATGGTGAGATGATGTTGGGGGGTCAAGAATACGGTTTCTATCATTCTATCATTCCTTCGTAAGCAGACGCTATACGCATCGAGTCGACGTCGCGTAGTCATAGCTCATGCCAGTGTGCTACTTTGAACCCAAAAGCAAGGCCCGTGGGCCGGTATATTGACTCCCAAACGCCTAGTTGCCGTATACATAAAAGCGGAGATATCCGTCGCCTGTGGGTATAAATCATGCCATGTTGCCCGCTAAACCGAGGAAGAGTGCTTGCGCGGCGAGTTGAAGTGTCCAAATGCCAACTTTCTTTATGCGACGCTTGCGCACAGTCCGGTCGTCGAGCACGTCGCGAGCAAAAGCATCGTACATCTGAGCGAGTGTTAGTTTTGTTTTGGGCAAGAAAAGAGGTGAAAACTAAACATACCTCGCGCGATACTTCCTCCATCAGGCCGCTGTCGTAGAGTGTCCAGCTACCGTCAAACTCGTTGACGCGCTTTACGACTCTGCAATTCACCGGGATGAAGGTGCGTTTGGAGTTAATGTATGCGACAATGGGTCGTACAAGCGCATTATTGACGTAGGATATATCGCGGGTGAAAATTGGGACCGCCGCTCGC
This sequence comes from Paraphoma sp. B47-9, assembly GCA_001748405.1. Lineage (NCBI taxonomy): Eukaryota > Fungi > Ascomycota > Dothideomycetes > Pleosporales > Phaeosphaeriaceae > Paraphoma > Paraphoma sp. B47-9. The sequence goes on from BCLK01000050.1 coordinate 82,219, forward strand.
ACATCGTTAAGGTGGACGCGCATGTCCATGATCATGAAGCGCTTGTCTTCTTCCGTATCCTCTTGTTGGTCGGTACCATCTTCATGATGCTCATCTAGTCCATGTGGGGCGTGGTCTGTGAAGTGGTGCTTGCGGCCGTTCTGAGTGACCGTGGCTTCAACGCGGTCGTACATGTCTGACATTACCTTGGCCAAGCTTTCATCGTCGTCGTTCGGCAGCATGATATCTGCTATAATGTCTACGTTGCCCTCGTGTATCCACGAAAACGGGCCATCGTAGCCACGGTTGAGGTGGTCTATGTTGAGAGCATCGATCCGTATCCGGCTGTGCTTCTTCCATGTGCTGCCATCTTCGCTTTCACGACCGTGACTGAGTTGTGTTCCAGTGTAGTTGTGCGTCTGGCGAGGATGGATTGTAAAAAGGGAGTTGTCGAATGACCCGGACATCATGTTGGCAGAAAGGAAGTCGTAGAACAGCCACTGTTTTCGAAGTTGCGGCAGGTCACACGAGTACACGCTGACTGCGAAAGGACGGAAGCCATCCGGTTGGTAGACTGTAACGAGCAGGTCTTCCATCTTGAACGAATTCAGTTCGAAATCGCCTGGGTTGTGCTCGTGCTTGTAAGACCTAGGATCGACTCCTTCAATCGTGTGGACGCTGGTTCGGTCAATGACACCTCGAATACCCTTGATCTCGACGTCTTCTAGCAGGCCCTTGCCATTGAACCATTTGGAAAATGACAATGTGACATTCACGGTATCGATGGAGATGTCAAATTGCGTGTAGTTGTTGTCTTCCTCTTGCTCGACTCCCGGTGCAACTGACTCTTTTCCATCTTGTTCGTCCTTCTCTTGCTGAGCTTTGGCAGCAATGGCTGCAGCCAGTTCAGTCTGCGAACCTTTGCTGACTTTGCCTCCTTTCTGGCCCGGCCGTCTCGAAACATAAACCTTCCTGAACGAGATGACGCCGTCTTTCCATTTGGGCACCACGGCGGTCTCGAAGACGACCTTGATGCCGGAAGAGCTGGTCAGGTAGTTGCCGATCCACTTCGCGAGTGTCTCTTGCGAGAAGGCGGTGTTGATCAAGAAGACGGTCAACATGAAGAATGTGGTTGTCCCGAGCACGATCCACAGCACATGAGCCGCAAGAATCCACGAGAATAGAGCATAGATTTCATCTGCATTGAACGGCCGTGCGCTTCGTATTGTGAGCCACTTGAAGTGTATTTTTATTCGTGACCAGAAGCCCGAGGCTGCTTCTAATAGCTCGGCTTTGGTGGGACGGTATAGGTGCGGAAGAGAGTGGGGTATGCGGTCGAGCAAGGGCTTGTGGGAAGCCTGCGAGGGATTTGGTTTCGCATTCGCGGGCTGTTTGGCGGGTTTAGGGGGCCCTTGAGGCTGAGGAGAGAGGGTGGCTTGCGGTGCCTGTGGTAGAGCTGTGCGTTTGTTCTTGGAGGAGCCGTCCGTCACTGAGCTCTTATTCCGCCGGTCGCCACTTCCATTCTTCTTGGTGGCCTTCTTTGATCTTGAAGACGCATTCCTGCCCCATGCTGAGAGCACAGCGACCGTCACACTCGGCTGGCTATGACTTGGCCGTGCAAGTGGCTGGCGTAACAGCGGCGCGAAGCAAGGCGCGGCATTTGGCGGCGAAGGTATTGACGACAGGCCGAACGCGTGCGTTCTGGAGGCAAATGATCGAAACTGCGCTCCATTACTTGACAGAGATTTTGACCAGGCGGTTATGGTGAAGCGCGGGAGAGGACCATTGTGCGTCAGCGGCTGGTCGACGACTGAGCGCCGCAGAATGGCGCCTACAGTCCAGCCTACATTCCTGCTCATTATATTCACCGCAGCCACATTGTCGACGCCCGCAAGTCAAAGAGTGCGGCGTGGTGGGGTGCGGAGAGTGCAGTTGGAGGGCTGGGAGAGGTGAGTAATTTCCAAGATTCACGTCATTATGCAAGCGCAGACGGAAAGACGGTGAATGCGCTAGCACTCAGCCGGCTCCACCAGCCATCTCGCCTCTCTAAAATTCGCGACTGGACTTTTGTTTTCTTATCGATAACCCCGCCAAATTTCTGAACACACCGCAAAGCCACACACATACACACCCAGCAGCCTCGTCTTCAATTCCAAAACGTGTGCGGATCATACATAAAACATGCCAGCACCCACAGCGCTCCAGCGCCGGCCAGAAGAGCTCGCAGACAATGTGGCCGAGGACATGGCCATGGACGCCAGCACCGTCCCACTACCCGAAGACAACGACGCAGAACTAGTCGACATGAGCATCGAGCCAGAAACTGCCCCCGTAGTCGCAGCCGAAGACTCCGCAGAAGACACAGCCATGACAGACGAGAGCGGCCGACCCAAATTCGCACCTGCAAAGGCAATACCGCTGGCCTTCCGCCGGGAGCAGCGCAAAGTGTCTATCCCACCGCACCGCATGACCCCGCTGAAGGGCGCCTGGCCCAAGATCTACCCTCCTCTCGTCGAACATCTCAAACTCCAAGTCCGCATGAACATGAAGACAAAGTCCGTCGAACTGCGCACATCCGCCAGCACCACCGACACGGGCGCTCTGCAAAAGGGCGAAGACTTTGTCAAGGCCTTCACGCTGGGGTTTGACGTCGACGATGCCATCGCGCTTCTTCGTTTGGACGACCTCTACATTGAGACGTTTGAGATCAAGGATGTCAAGACGCTGCAGGGCGAACACATGGGCCGAGCGATTGGGCGCATAGCAGGCAAAGACGGAAAGACAAAGTTCGCCATCGAGAACGCATCGCGGACAAGAGTAGTGCTGGCAGACTCCAAGATCCATATACTCGGAGGCTTCAAGAACATTCACATCGCACGGGAGGCCATTGTCAGCCTGATTCTCGGTCAAAACCCAAGCAAGGTGTACGGCAACCTCCGGACCGTGGCTGGACGGATGAAGGAGAGGTTCTAAGGAACGCAAAAAGCGATGTTGCATTTACACGGCGTTCAGGCTCTGGCGGGATACCATCTGACATGATTGCATGTTTGCAGTACGAAGAGCTAGAGAGTACTTTAAGACTAGAGCAATGTTCCATGAGTACGAGGCAGTTCTGCCTCATTGATACATCTATGCACAAACTATTCCGAGAACATGTCACATTCGAGTGCACTAGTACCGTTTCCTACGAAGGAGCTCGTTTTCAGTGATACTGCACTGGCTATCCGGAATACCAAGTCAGTGCGGGCTCACTAAAAACGAGCTCCTTCGTAAATGTGATGGACCGCCCCCCGCCCCGTCCTGCCCTAAAGCTCCCTTCAAGCTCCTTCTCAACAAGGTAACTTGGCACCCATAACAGCGTGTTTATGCGAAACTCCCGGGATAAGGTCCTCTGAGCTCTCTCTATCTACTTACAAATAGAGAAAGCTACGTAGTAGTGAGGAGTTATTATTATTTAGATGTGAATATTAATGTTCTTCCGTGCACACATGTGCGCACGTACGTTTGAATTGTTCGCAGAGAAGTATATAAATCACGCTCTTTCTGCTCTTGTAATTTCCGGTTCGAGAAGAGGGCTGCGTTTATTGCTGACAAGGAGGGGGGTATTCATCACATTGAGGAAAGCACGGTAATGACATTGAAGCTGTGACTAAGACCAGGAACTGTACCTTTGTGTAGCGGGCTCGGGCGACTTCCCTTGGAGACACGACTTCGTGCAACAGGAATGATTTGTCGCGAAGCTCAGTGATTACATTTATGCCCCTACATCTGATCAGACTTCTCCGCACGGAATCAGGAAATTTATAGCATCCGGAGGAATATCAACCAGTGGCTCGAATGATAGTCAAGCAGTGGGTCTGATCCAATCCACAGCGGATAGGGCTTCGAAGACATTCTAGCATGCGGTTCCTACTGTACTGCCGTGACATCCGGTGAGCAGCTATCCGCCGAGCCCGAATAGGCGGGGTTGACCATCCATGTATTCTTCTTGGTCTTACACAACACCCTATTAGTAAAACAAGACCAAGACTTTGCCTAGAAATTAGCGTAACAGATGGCGCAAGAAACTCTCCTACATCTTTTGTATACCATGGTAAAGCGTGCTCTTCCCTTGCGCAGAACGCCAGCCATGCGGCTTGCGTGCCCAACCACCCGGCGCATGGGACGCCAGGTAGACAACCAGGCCAACGGGCTTGCAGTGATGGTACATATCGTGATTCAAACTGCGCACTCGGTCTTCATCCGATGCTCCACGGACCAAATGCATATCTTGTCAATGTCGATGTGGGGCGAGGATTCAGCCATGAGATGATCGTCCGACCCTCCGACAGCAATGCCAAGCACCTGCCATTCTGGAATGTAGTCAAGCTTTTTGACGAATCTGGCTGTTTCAACGGCCCCTGATTGGCTACACTGCCCTGCCGCTGACCCGCAACCTATGATCCGGCTGTCTTTATTGACAGGCCGCTGCCGGAGTTAAACTCCCAGATCTGGGGATACGCCATACGGTAGCGATCCTCCGTCTCAAAACGCCTGGACCCGCGTTGCGGACGGTCGTGATTTGACTCCGCCTTTCAGCGTGTGTTTCTCTACATTACTCTCTGCCATGTTTTTTCCATCCCTCGAATGAACCAACCGTCTGCTCTCTACCCTTTCCTCCTTTCTTACAAACGTATTCTACAGCGGAAATTGTCATCGTCAGCATAAGATAAGGTTTACGGGTATTCCCGTCCACAGTCTCACGTTTCGGTAAGAGTTACTCTCATTTGTCGTCGGCGTTTCCTCATCGGCCGCACCCTGCCCATATGTTTGTTTGAGTGCTGCGCGAATGTCTTCACGTGCTATGAGAGCCTCCGCCGAGTACCTAGTATGTGAGCGAGGAGGCTTTCAACGCTCTATAGAGTTTGCGTTGAATTCCCAGAATTGTGCGAAGACCTTTGGCACTGATCATGAGACTAATCACGCGATGTCTAGATTTCTCCACATCCAGTCTCCACAATGACAACGCCCGCAATATCACCCTTACGGGAAGCACGAGATTTGCAAGACGAGAAGGCCAGGGAGGCGTTCGCACAAGGTCACGATGTTGAAGGTATCCCGGAGGATACATACTTTAAAGATGTAGAGAAGGGCGGTCACAGTCAGGCGCAATCAACACACACAGATGAGCGTACATTGTCCGGCGACGCGCTAGCTGTTGACGAGCCGCAACCTGATCCTAATATTGTGGACTGGGACGGCCCAGATGATCCAGCGAACCCGCAAAATTGGACGCAATCGAAGAAATGGGGTATTATCGCGGCCTTGAGTACAACCACTTTGATCACGCCGCTAGCTTCATCGTTCTTCGCACCAGGAGTACCGCAAGTCCTCAAGACTTTCGATGAAACCTCTAATCTCATCGCGGCGTTTGTTGTATCCATCTGTAAGTGTGCGTATGAATTGCAATGAACCAAACACTAACTTGGTGCCGACAGATATTCTGGGATTTGCGCTCGGTCCGCTGATCATCGCTCCCATGTCCGAACTGTACGGTAGAGCACTTCTATACAATATCTCCAATGCGCTCTTCGTTATCTTCAACATAGCTTGCGCGCTGTCGAACTCCATGGGCATGCTCATCGCCTTTCGCCTGCTCGCTGGCTGCGCAGGTTCGGCACCCCTTACACTCGGTGGCGGAACAATCGCCGACATGTTTCCACCCGAACAACGCGCCGGTGCAATGGCCATCTGGAGTTTGGGTCCCCTGCTTGGTCCCGTGATCGGCCCTATATGTGGCGGCTTCCTCGTCCAGGCCATCTCATGGCGTTGGGTATTCTGGATCCTGGCTATCTCCGGAGGTGCGTTCAGCCTCATGCTCTTTTTCGTCGGACGTGAGACATACCATCCGATCCTGCTTGAGCGCAAAGCCGCTGCGCTGCGCAAGGAGACCGGGAACCCGAATCTGCAATCCAAGCTGAAACTGCAGCTCCCACCCAAGGAGATCTTCATCCGTGCCATCTCGCGACCACTAAAGATGCTCTTTTTGAGTCCGATCGTAGGGCTCATGGCAACATATATTGCGGTCAATTACGGCATTCTTTACCTCTTTTTCACCACCATGACTTTCGTTTTCGAGGGCCAGTACAAGTTTTCCTCTGGCTCCGTCGGGCTCAGCTATATCGGTATTGGTGCGGGTATGATGATTGGGATGGCGTTCTTGGGTACCATCTCCGATCGCGAGATCAAAAAACACAAGGCCGTTGGCGACGTCAAACCTGAGCACCGTCTCCCACTCATCCTGACGCTTCCTGGGGCAATCGGCCTGCCAATAGGCATCTTTATCTACGGCTGGACAACATACTATCAAGTACATTGGATTGGTGAGCTTCTGTGCATTAAATACTTCAGCTTTTAGCTAACTGTACTAGTGCCTATCATCTCAACAGCGTTCGTCGGCATCGGTAACCTCACCGCCATGATGACCATCCAAACCTATCTCGTTGACGCATTTACCATCCACGCCGCTTCAGCCATCGCTGCAAACACCGTTCTACGATCCGTCTTCGGCGCCGTATTGCCACTAGCGGGCTTGGATATGTTCGACGCCCTGGGCCTTGGGTGGGGAAACAGTCTATTGGGCTTCATCGGCGTCGCGTTTATCCCCATACCGCTTTTCTTTAGATTTTATGGCGAGCGGATTCGGACGAATCCAAAGTTTCAGGTTCAATTTTAGAAAATTGATCATAGCGTAGGCATTTGCATATGAGGCGTTGGGTTTTCTTGCATAAAATGCCTATAGAGAAAAGGAGGCAATATCATAATAGAGTGTATAGACAAGATCAATGTAAGCAGTATCTGGATGGATGAATCCTGAATATTTTCAAATGCTAGTAGAGCTCCATTCACATTTCGCATGTAGTGGCTGGATGGTATTCAGTAGGTTATCAACTCTGCTTTGACGTCCTCTACACGTGCGAAGGTCTTCAGGAGCACTCTATCAGAAGTCTACAAGTACGGCAACGTCACGAAATCAGGATCGCCAAACACTAGCGCTACATTGTTTCTCGTGTTTGTACAATCGCAATACGCCAAAGGCAATGCTACGCACCCTTGGCCGGGCACCAAGCACGCTAACCGAAAGTTGAAGCGGAACACCGACCACCTTTACGAAACAAAAGGCCACCACAGGCAAACACCAAAGCACTCTCCACCAATGTCCCTGACGGAACCAATTGCTCATGCCGCAGCACGGCAGCAAAATGAGCACGCGGCCTATCCCAGCAGTCGGCCTTGCATCGGCCCTGGTCCAGATTATCGACTTTGGCATCAATGTTCTACGCAAAGACCATGCGCTCTTCCAACCTCCTGACAAGGAAGAGGCTGCCACGTCTACGACGAGTAACAACAACGCAACAGTCCTGCAGTGCATCATCGACAACATCTACAGGCTCACTGATCTGATTGCCCAAAGCGAGTTGAAAAAGCTCCAAGAGGAAAAAGGCGAGCAAAAAAAGGGCGTCAAACTCAGCGAGGCTGCGCAACAACTCCTCAAGCACAGCGATCAGGTCAAAGAGCTAGCGGAAGGTCTGCGCGACGCTCTTATCGCCGCGCAAGCACGTGGTATCGCTGCCGATGCGCCCTGGCCCACGGCGCGAGATGCGCTCCTGAACGGCGTGTGGAAGAAGAAAGATGTCACGGGCCTCAAGAAGAAATTCCGCGCCCTCAGAAGAGAAATCGACACGTCCTTGCTCCTGGCGTTGCGGCAGTACCTCGACCAATCTGCGGAAACGGGGCTTCCCGTTTTCGCCGACGACGGCGAGGGGGGCAAGTTGCGGCATTGGGAAAAGTGGCAGAATGAAGCGCTGGATAGCATCCATGCGAATCAGTGGAAACCGAATAAAAAGAAAAACGTGGAAGAGTTTGCCAAGATTGTGGATAAATTGATCGTTTTGGAGAATGAGGCCTTCTTCTGCGATGAAGTGTTCAAGCATTTGTGGTTCGAGCAGTTGGATGAACGGGTGCACAGTATTGAGACTCCCATGGAGGGAACCATGAAATGGGTGTTTGGAGACGAGAGGATGCAAGACGAAGGTGCGTTGCTGGATTGGTTGGGGAGCACGAAGGGCGAGAATCTGTTCTGGATTACGGGCAAAGCGGGGTGTGGGAAGACGATGTTGACCAAATATCTCTTTCGGAATGCACAGATTTTCGACTATCTGGAAGCATGGTCGGGGGCAGCGCCGGGTATCACAGCTGCATATTTCTTTTGGAACAGTGGCAGCGAGGTACAGAACTCGCCCATTGGATTGTTCCGATCGATTCTCTATGAGTCCTTGCAGGATATGATTTATGGACCTCTGGAGCAGGATCAGGGTATTATCCAGTTGTTGTTCCCAGATCGGTGGAATCAGTTTACAAGCTATGGTGGCGGGTTGCACGATTTTGCTTTGCCCGAGCTGCGCAAGGCATTTGATCTGATGATCTCAGACGTTTCGAAGAAGTTTCTCTTCATGGTTGACGGGCTGGATGAGATGGATTCATATAACGAAGAGCCGGTGGCGATGATGCTGGAGGCGACAAAGAAAGAGAATGTCAAGATTATCGCGTCAAGTCGAACCAGCCCGGCATACGACACCGCGTTCAAGGACCGGCCACATCTAGTGCTAGACGAATGGACGAAGAAGGATAGTGGAGCGCATGTACTGAACGCATTCAGCCAGTACGATACACTAAATCAGCTTCGCAGCAAGGCCGACAACGTCGAAGAGATGAATGTCATCAATACACTAGCAGAGAAGGCCGATGGAGGATTCTTATGGGCCTCGCTAGCAACAAGCCTTATACTAGATACTACCAAAGAGGAGGACGATTTCACTACTCTGCGAAGTCGAGCAGAAGCACTCCCGTCTACCCTCGAGCTACTAATTCCAAATATCGTCCAAAGCCTTGAACCCTCGGACGCGGCGCACTTTTGGAAAATCGCAACATTACTCGAAACACACAGCTGTCCCGGCCTCCTCCCACTCTCCTTCGCACTCACAGCCGAGACAAAAGCCGCACTAGCAGCCGACATCAAACCTCTCAAGAGCGCCGAAACCACAAAAAGCATCAGCGAAATGCGTTCTCTAGTCCGGCACACATGCAGAAACCTCTTCAGCATCTTCGACACGTCTCCTCCCGACGAACCCGAATGCCGCGGTCGAGCAGAATACCTCAAAGTCACATACACACACCGCACAATTCGCGACTACCTCTCCACCCGCTCAGCATGCAACGGCACCGATCCATCATCTGCACCATTCGACCCAACAACACAATGGGCAAACGCACACCTCTGGGCTCTCAAAACCCTCCCCTCGTCCCCCTTATCCACACCCCCAATCTGGCCGCATCTCGCACTATGTCTCGAATCCTCGCTCCTCATACAATCCCAAACGTCCAAACTGCCCCTGACATATCTCGACGCCGCGGCCGAGTCTGCACTACACCACCACCGCAAATCGCCACTGACGTCGGATTTGCCGTCCTTCCCCGGCACGCCGGCAACGACGCTGGAAGCGTTCTTGGATCTGGCTGTCTTGTTTGGTCTCCAGGGGTATGTGGCGATCACAGCGGTCAAAGCGGATAAGAAGGAGATTAGGCATGCGGTGGAATTTAATCGGGAGGTGAGGAAGAGGTTGGGCGTTGGGGGCACGGAGAGGTGGTTGGGTGTCGGGTTGGGATTAGGTGGAGTTGGAGGTATGCGCAAGATGAGGCATGTGAGCAGTAATGAAGACGGAAGTGCAAGTCGAAATGGCCAGGAAGGTGGTGGTGGCGGATTAAAACTCTTGCGCCGAGAGGGACAGAAGGAGCGAATGGAGGTTGATGGGTTGTTGTTGTATTTTGCCAAGAGTATGAGATTTGGGAGTGCGAAACCGCATGTGGAAGTCCCGGAGTATGAGTAGATTTTTGTATGCTATGTATATATACCTTTGGCAGTTTTGGGTTTGGAATAGAAAGGGAATATTTGCTATTGTACCTTGACATACACTCCTGAAGGCCCTCGGGTTCGTGTACAGCCTCAGCGCAAACACTATGAGACACTGAGGGCCTTTTAGCTGCTACACGTGCAATATGAATAGCAGATTATTGGCGTTTAAAGATATTCACGCTGCATATAAAATCAACAAGCGGGTGTAGCACATGAGATATCCTGTCAGAGGTGCTACCATGTAGTACGCTGCTCCTTTTCTTCATTACTCGTCACCACAGACATCCAAACTTAAACATCACAAGCAATTAAAAACCAAACAAACCCCGTGAAGACACCTAGGCTTTACTAACAGAAACCTCAACTGGCAAGCATAATCTCAAATCAACCACCCAAACACACATTGCACCGCAGGACATAAGCACACATATCGAACGAGCAATATACATTTAAAACTAACCAATTACCAACATACACTACGAATATACATTGTCGAGGTTCCCAGTATAGCTAGCTAGCCTAAGCCCCCCAAAAAAAGCAACAGCAAACGCAAGGAAAACAAAAATGATCCAGTTCGATTGTGGCGGGTATCTCAAGAAGAGAATGTCCTTGTACGTGTAAAGTCCTCCTCTGCATTCTCAACATGCTTATTGCATAATGCCAACACACAAAAAGAAAAGAAAGGAAAGAGAACAGCGGCAATGGTTGAGACTGGGTAAGTGGGTTAATCCAAGTGGCGGTGCTGGATCCCAAGAAGCTCACAACATGAGGATAATGACGATGATGACAGGAAGGAAAAGGCGCTATGACGAGCTCTTCGCAGCAGCAGGTGCTCCTCCATCAGCCTTCCGGGGCTCTGGATGTGCCAACTCCCCGTCGTCAGACGTTTGTCCCGCGTCGGCCCTCTTCTTCGCGACATCTTCATCGTCCTGCCTCGGGGGATGCTGATTTCCTCTCCAGCCCTCGTGGTTATTATGTGGTTGGAATCCCTTCATGTGATACTTTGCCGCGTCGACTTTGGCGTTGGCTTCGCGCTGGACCTGGTGTCTGAAATGGCTTGCGGGTAACGAGCCCTCGTTCTCTAGTCTGTCGAGGTCCTCCTCATCGCTGCTGCTCATGCTGCTGCTGCGGCTCATTTGCGTGTATACGACGTGGTCGCCTTCGCGCTTCTTGCGTTCTCGTTGCTCGTTCTTCATCGCTTCCATTTTCTCGGCGTCGCCTTGGCAGTCGAGCGTTCGGATGTGGAGGCCGGGGAAGTTTGATTCCATGAAGGCTTTGAGTTGGGGCAGAAGATGAGCGTTGGGCCGGTAGGTGCCTGAGTCGTTGTCGATGACGAGCTCGTAGTAGCTGGGATCTTTGTTTGAGGGCTCTTCCTTGGGAGGTCCACCGTCAATGTCGTCTGGCGGGTGGCTCTTGTTGTGGCCACCCTCGTCTGGAGGCGGCTGCTTGGAGTGTTTCAAGCGGCGGATGAAGAATTCGCCAGAGAAAGCAACGTATGCTGCCACATCGCTGTGCATGGTATGTTTTGACAACATGTCGATGCCAAACTCCTTGCCGGTTTCAGTGAAGCGGAAGAGCGCGTCCAGGGTTAGGACATAGGTAAAGATGCGGCCTCCTTGATCAAAGTGGACCAGTTCCAAGAATTTCTGGGTGAACTCCTTGCATGGCTCTTGAAAGACCCTGAACTCGGTGGCATGGTCGAAGTTATAGACGCGCGCGTGCTGGTGGTGCAATGCCTTGGAAAGGATGAAGCCTCGGATGCCCTTTGCGGTGAACATGGATTTGACGAATGGCTTAAACTCGACGTAGCGGTGATACATGGCCTCAGGAACGGGTCCTCGCAGTTGCATCTGATTGGACTGGAAGTTGTACTTCTCCGGCTTTGGCCGGCCCGTCCTCTTCGATACTTCGCCAGGTTCATTGGGCTCTTTCTGGCCCAGCAGACGCCCAAGCAATGGGGAGTAGTGCCGTATCCAGAACTGGGGTCCGATTGTGTATGCGCGTCCGCCATTCTCGTCCTGGGATCTGCCCAGCACCTCGACACTGACGTTCAAGGTTCCATTCATGTGTTCGACCTTGCCAAAGCACACAGCAATGGCTCGCAGCAGCCAGGCTCTCTTACTGACCATGCGCTTCCGGATGGGAAAGGTCTGGTCCTTGATCCCCGGCCACTGTTCGCTGACGCTGCTGGAGGTGACGTGGACATTACCTAGCCGGTCGTCGTGGTCTGCGGGGTCCTCGTCGTAGATGCGACACTTGAGCTTGAAGCCGCTCGCGGGCACATTGGCGACGATCCACTCGCAATTCCACTCGGGGTTTGTGTTCTGCCGCACAGTCGGCGTGCGCATCGTCAGAGGCGGGTCCTCATTGTGTCTCGTCGGCAGGCCCGTGTCGAGCTGTGCTATGATGAAGGGATCGGCGGAGAGGGTGTTGATGTCGGCGAGCGGCAGGTTGTTCGCGCGGTGGAAGGTGAACTTGACAGTGTAGCCCGGCGGTGCGCGCGGTATGGGCGTGTCGTCGAATCCTCCCTCGGGCCCTTTCTTCTTGCTGCCGCCCGTGTTTGTCTTCTGCGGCTTGGGCGGCTCAGGGTCTGCGCCTGCTGGCCCCTCCTTCTTCTCCTGCGCCGCCGGCACGTGCCCATTCTGCGCCTCGTGTGGCCGGTTGTCCTTCTCGTCAGGCATGGCTGCGGTGCGCGTTGGCGGGTGTGTTCGGGACTGCGTGAAGATGCGCCTGCAAAGTCGCGGCTGGTGTCAGCACAGCCACAGCGTCGCGATGCGATCGCAACACTACGAATATGGAATGATGAGATTGCTGTCGCGAGTCCCGTGGAAGCACCTTCGCAACGCGACCATCAAAGAGGCGAAGAAGTGGATGTAGCTGGGTGCAAGAGTGTTGCGCAACAGCAAGTGGGCGGAGCTGAACGGGATCAGTTCGCTGGGGTTGGACATGCCGCAAACAAGCCTTGCTAAGCATCCACCATGGCCGCCTCGCTAAGCCGTTCGAGGCCATATACTCCACCGTTGGCACTGCCGTGTCCTCCTATTCGCTGTTGCTACAACAGTCAAAGGCGCAGAACACCCGATCCGTCGTCATGCGGCAGCAGAATTCGCATGTGGACACCCTCGTTCAGAAGCAGGGCTGACAGCCATCGATTGACGTCATCGTGGTATATGAAAGCACTGCTAAGAGTGGTTGACGCGACGCAACATGCACGTCTATCCGGCTATGCGGCACCGCTTGATCAATCAATAACGTGGCTTAGACGCAGCCGTTCGAGTCGCGCTACTAGTGTGGCGGGCTGAAGCTTTCGTCTGTCACCACGGAGGAATACAGGCAATTTCGAATCCTTTACATAGAGGCACTAACAAGCAAAAGTCAGTCGAAGCTATTCGGTCCTTTCCGCAAGAACATCGGCAATCGCTAGTCTGGGCTAACTTCAACGACACCGAGCACGAACTCTAGCACCCATGGAATGCTCGACAACGGCCAATCAGCGCACGAACACTCATGGAGAGGATTATGATTTGTTTGTTCGTACTGCACCTTCGCAGCTCCGGTGGGACAAAAAATCTACCCCCTCCGTAACTTATTTTACGCGTAGCGCAAATAGATGCGACTACCGCTGGAGTAGCAAAGACAGTCTTGACGTAAAAGCCCAGAGGCCCTCAATGCGTTAAAAAGGTAGAATTGCAGAGGTAAACACACGCGAAGGCATTCAGGAGCGTCCCATCAAAGATGTCAGGTGCAGTATGTATGATGATGTTCGTATATTAAGAAATTCTACAAGTCTAAGAAGCTTTTTTAGAGCGAAGAGTCGTCTACCAGCAGCCTCCCCTGGAGAGTGCATCAATCGATTACAACCATATCTAATTTGCGGCAAGCCATAGGACAAATCTTGTCAACCGCCAAAACACAACAAAACGCCTCGCTTGTATGCTGACCATGCTGACGCCAGTAGGTCCGGAAAGGGTATAGTACAAAACAAACTCCTGGGTATCTTCGAAGTCGAATTATGGTTCTGACACGCCTCCACGGATGTGGCTGCTGTCGTGTCTCACATCTATGCCGCCGCCATGGTAATCTGCTTGCCCTTCATGCTCTTCCACTCGACGAACGCCGCGCCGACAATGGACAGCGAAGCCGCCGCAACGGAGACGTAAAAAGTCTGCGTCAGCGCCAGGTTGTAGGCTGTGAGCACGCCGGACAAGAACTGTTCTGGGATCTGGTTCTTGAGCTCCGTTGCGCCGACCGCGAGGACGATCTTGGGGTCGAGATCGGGAACGACTGAGCCGAGGTTCTTGATGAGCTGGTTGGTGAAGACGTTCTGGCCGACGCTGATGAAGAGAGCTCCTCCGAGTGTTTGTGTAAACATCATGATGGCCGTGCCGATGGCGACGTCGTCAGCCGCGAGAGTTGTTTGGACAGCGACAAGCGTTTGTTGCATACCGAAACCGACACCAGCACCGAACAAGAACTGATAACCAATCCACTTTGGTGAGTTTGTATCGGTTTCAAAGGTCGAGAGAAGACCGGCGCCAATTGCCATGAGAACGCTGGAGAGGAGCATGAATGGCGTGTAGTAGCCGAGAACCGTAACCGCAACACCAGCAGTCATGGAGACGACGACGAGTCCGAGGATAGCGGGTAGGTTCATGATACCGGACTTGGTGGCGCTCACACCTTTGATTGCCTGGAACCAGATTGCTATTATACGTTAGCAGTGGCCTGAATATCCTCAGTTCATTGTACTTACGAAGGTAGTAGACCATGACGAAGAAACCGGCGCCCAACATGGCACCAAACCAAGCGGAGCCCCACACATTGCGGTTCAAGAAGACACGGGGAGGCACGGTAGCATTTTCCTGCTTCCACCACTGGATGACAATGAAGCCGATGATGAGCAGACCGAAAATGACGAACAGGGCGATGATGCGAGCGCTCTTCCACTCGTACTTGCTTCCACCCCATTGCAGGGCAAGCAGAAGGCAGATGATGGCCGGGAGGAAGAGCGCAGTGCCCTCGAGATCAAACTTGAGGAGCTGTTGCTTCCATGTAAGATCCATCTTCTTGCCGCGACGCTGAACCTGGAAGAAGGGAACAATAAAGGCCGCGGTCAGGGCACCGAATGGAAGATTGATGTAGAAGCACCACCTCCAAGTTAGATGGTCGGTAAAGGCTCCACCCATGCTAAGCTTTGTTAGTTCTTGCTTCAGTCTTGGTTCCCGACGCTCCACTTACAGAGGTCCCGCTACGGAAGCGATCCCGTACATTCCACCGATCAAGCCCATATAGGTAGGACGTTGTCGCAGGGGAACGGTGCTCGCTACGATGAGGATGGCGCCGGAGAAGATGCCGGCAGCGCCAACACCGGCGACTGCACGACCGATGATGAGGGCGGTGGAGTTGGGCGCAACACCGCAGATCAAAGAGCCGATTTCGAAGATGAAGAGCGCGATGAGGTACACCCACTTGATGCTGTAGAATGTGTAGAACTTTCCGTAGATGAGTTGTGTCGCGCACGTGGTGAGGAGATACGAGCTACCGTACCAGCCGACATCGTTCAGGGCCTTGAACTGATCCGTGATACGAGGGATGGCGGTGGCTATAATTGTGTTGTCTAATGCCATGCAGAAGACGGAGAGACAAAGAGCAATGGTGATGGCGGTTAGCTTCCATTTCGTCGGGTACACGAAGTCATCCTCCTCGTCTGATGGGCCGTCCTGTGAGTTGCGCTTCGATGTGTTTTCCTTTACGTCATTCTTCTCGTCTGCAACAACACCAGGTGCCTCTGCACCTTTCACTGATCCAGCGGCGGAAGGCAGCACGCTCTCCACCACTCCCTTCTTTTCATAAACGGAGGGCTCGTGGCTCTGGGTCGCTGTTTTCTCCGAGCTAGCCATGCTGGAGGGCCGTAGGTGGTTGTTTGTGTCGTTCATGTGGATGTCGTGGGTGGCGTTGAGCGAACCGATATTCCTATGGTGCGCCAAGACAAGGCTGTGGGAAGAAGTGAAGGGCCGAGTTGTTGTGGAATGGCCAATGCCTGAGGGTGGAAGGCGCTATAAGTAGCAAACAGTGGAAAGGAGACACCGAGTCAAAACGGCGGAGTTAGGGCTGGACGTGCAGAGACAAGCAATGACACAAGAAACCCCCATTGCGGTAGAATTAGGAGCGGGTGCTAACGTTGCTTGCGCCGTTCAGTGTACTAGCGGCGTTCCGGCGATACGATGCACTGGAAACGAGACCCCGAGCGTGTGAATGAACCCTGTCCATGCCCACTGGACCGCTCTCAAGCCTTGGTCGGCGGGACATTTCGTCCGACATGTCGAAGCGAGCCTGGCAAAAGTGCTGCCTGGCAGCCACAATGCGCATTCCTCGCGACCCATGCCACGCCCGATGATACTGCAGATTGCACCAGTCATCGGGCACGTCGCATCGCAGGGCCGCGTGCTCGGGAACAGCAGCCCAAACTTGCCAACTATGCCACGTGTAGTAGGAAATAGAAGCTTCGGTCGCGTTCGAAGCACACACCGTGTGGTCGAGTTATCGTCATACACTGTGGGAGACCAAGCCTGTGCAAGAGTTTCTGGTGTCCGCTCGGCGCCCGCGCACCCCGCCCCGCTGGGCCAGATTCCCCCAGCGGGTCCACATAATTCACCCTGAGAAAATCCTAGTCGCTTGCACGATGCCTCGCATCGATGACTGGAGAGGAGGATCAAGGCTGCTACAGATTGGGCAATATCTGCTCAGGAGCACGAACTCCGTGGGTCGTGTTGTGCAAAATTCGTCCGTTACATTTGCACTCGGCTGCGGCTGCCTGCTGCCATGAACGGCACCGTGGGATTGGTGTGCATGGCTGCTGTGGCTTGAGCCGCATGGGCTAGACTTCAGATCTTGCTCGCTTGGTCCGACGAGATGGATCGGTGATGTCGGTGCCCGGAGAGGAAATCATCTCCGTGCCGATCTTCGTTCGTCCGATTCATATTCGACTCATAGCCCCTCAACTCCCCTTGATAGCGACAAAATGCGAGAAACGCTTCAGCTATGGCGGATGACTTGCTTTGACTTCCGCATGGTTAGGGCGATTACGTTGCGCTGTGTAGTTCTTACCCTTTACAGCTTCCCGGTGAACACGTAATATGGCAACAGATCATGATGCTTTGCATATGTTGCCTTTGATCGTAGTGGTGGATCTCGTGCGCATTTTCCAACAGCACCTTGACCCATCCACAAGGTGAGGATGCTTACGCAGCAGCATGCTCGCATACTTACCCGCTATCAATTCGCGACATCTCAGCCCGTCGCAAGCACATGCCCATTCCGCTATGACACCTAAAACGCCAAGCCCGACTCGAGCCTGCATGGAATCCTACACTCCCCAGCTTGACACATAGATTACACCAGGGTTGTATAGCAGAGATGCCAGCACAGTTGCGACCCCGGGCTCGTCCGAATCATCGGGTGAGGTAGGAAAAGGGGTACAGATGCCTATATGCGCACGCGGCATTCCTTAAGGCGGACCTACATTCAAGGAAAATTTTAGATTATCTAGCGTTGAGTGCCTGATGTGCTATGAATACGCCATGCTAGATACCCATTCAGGCTTGGTCTTCCGATCGAGTAACCTTCATGGCAGTCAACCAACGTTCGCTTGAACCCAGTTCCACATCCTATGCACATATGCTTCGTCAAGGGGCTTGACATCTTTGAGCGTAGCAATCTTGGCCCGGGTGTGTTCCATCGAGAATTGCGGCCTCTTGCTAGCATCGTCGGAATCAACTGCCTTGCCATACGACTCTTTCCACAGACCCAGCAACTTCATCGCAGAATGATCACTGCCCTCCAATTCCTCCAATCGTTTCACCCACTCTGCCGGCTGCACGATTTCAAACTCTTCATTCTTGCTGAGCCAATGTAGCATCTGCCTCCATGTGGGACTCTGATGCGGATTCAGGACATGATAGACCGGCATATCTCCCGTCGACCCGTCTCGCTGCGTGATCTCCAAAAATGCCGTCGCAGCAACATCAACAGGTAACCAATCCAACGGTTCGTCACCAAGATCAGGCAGGCAACCGATCAGCCGTGCAGTGCTCAACATCATCGGCCAAGCTTCCTTGGTGTTCCATACCCCGGACACAGAATCGCCTGTGAGTTGTCCGACGCGGACGACTGCGATGCGTCCGTGGAGACTCGTCCGGGCGTGAGCTTGCTGGCAGATGTGTTCTGCGACCCATTTGGAGCGGGAGTAGCCAAGGGGTGATGCTGCTGCAGGATTGGACTGGATAAGCTCAGGCAAGCGGCCTGATGCGTCGGGTGTGCTGTTCAAGACTGATGCAGTCGAGGAACAGTATGTGAAGCGGGGTCGAGTGGTGCGAGGCAGGGCGAGGGCGAGGTTGAGGAGGTTGCGTACCCCGGCAATATTGTCTTTGACGAAGCTGCGGAGTTTGAGACGGAAGTTGACAGTCCATGCGACGTGGATGATGGAGGTTACTTCGTTGGCGAGGTACTCGTAGAGATCGTCGGCGAGGCCAAGTCGCTCGTCACTGAGCTGGGATGGGACGACTTTGACCTTGGTATTGTGGATATTGGACGCTACCAGATCTGCTAGGCCTCGCTGCTGGAGAGCTTTACTAACACGCTCATTTGCGGCATGCTCGTCTGCTCCCCGGACGAGGCAGTAGATGACATCAACACTCGTTGACTTCTGCAACAGGTCAAGAATATGTGCACCAAGAGCTCCAGTTGCTCCGGTAAGTACGATGACTTCTCCAGTCTTCTCTTTCAAATGATGACCGTTTGACTGATTGTTGTTTGAAGTTTGCTCAAACGAGCCATATTGCTCCACGAGATCCACCATCAGCCGTTCTTCGTCTTCCTCGCTTGCGTCTGACTTCCCATGTCTCTTTCGTAAAACAAAGTCGGTGAGACGGCGTATTGTGCCACAATCTTCGATGATGCTCATGGGCAGATCTTGCCTGTAATTAGGTATAAGTCGTTTTAGGCGGCTTCTCAATTGCATACACGCAATCGAGTCGACGCCGTATGCGAAAAGGTCCATATCATCAGTCAGCGTGACCGATTGAGAAGTCATGGTTTGAATCATGCTTGTAAGATACTTCGGCACCTCTTCATCTGATACATCTCCAGCCTCACCCTCGTCCTGGCTCTCGTAAGCTCCGTTGATCTCCTGCTCGAACCGGGCATCAGCTGCTCGTCTAATGATAGTTCCCTTGCTACTCTTTTCAAGTGGCTGTGCTTGGTGAGGTATGGGGATCAGCATCTGTCTCGGTATACGAGCATGATCTTGTGATTCACGATTCATCTTCGCCACTATGGGTTCGACGGCAAGACGAAGCTCTTCATCAGGGAGCTTAGCAGACTTCTCGGAGCGAAGTAGGAGGGCGCCAGGAAAAGGTCGACCATTTCCAAAGATGATCACATCATCAAGGTGAGGCGAGGTCGCTATCGCTGCTTCTAGCGGCGCGGGATCAAACTTCTTACCAGTTATGAGCGTCAGTTGTGAGTCAGCTCGGGAATGATACAGCCAAGCGTTTTCTATTCGCGGATGTGCCGCAAACAGATCGGCTGTTGCAAATGAGCCGTCTTCTCGATTCTTCTTCGCCTATTTTGTGTTAGATAGCTCTAGTTGTTGGTTTGTGCACTCACCATATGCGGCCAGCCCGGCTTTACAACGAGCTCCGCCAGGTTGTCTTCTCGCGGCTCAAATTGCACGAGGTCAGGAGGGTTATAATTTCGTAGATACTGCCAGTCCGGATCCTCAGCGAATTCGCGGAAAGACGAAAGCAGAAAACCGCACTCGGCACTACCAAACCTGGAGATTAGGTTCACCCTTTTTTTCACAAGTCTGTCGCCCACTTCTGCCGGCAAAGCAGCACCTCCCACTCCCACAATGTCCATAATTTGGAGCCAGGACAAGCCTTGCTCGTCTGCCTCCATCATCTGAAGTACGTATGGCACGGAGGAGAAATACTTGACCTTTGGGACCATTTCCTCTGAGGCGTACGACTTTGCCGAATCAAGGCAATAGCATATGTTCCGCGCTGTGATAGGCACATCTTTGCCTGGAAACAGCCAAATCATGGAATTGCTTGTCCATGCCCTGAACAGGTCTGCGATACCTCCATGATACAGTGGCGTTGTCGTGAAGGATGCGATTCCTGGTATCTTTGGTAGATGTGGCAAAACACCAATCGCCGCTCTATGCGACTGGGGAATGGGCTTTGGCAGTCCTGAAGAAGTGCCTGAGGTGTGGTGTAAATATGCAATGGCCGTTTCTTCCAGTTGCGGTGACTGGATAGGCTCCACGGACTCCTGGATGACTTCGAAGACGTCCTCGTCGCTCCACAGAGGCAGCAGCTGTGACTTGAAGTCAGGCTCCTCGCGCTCCTTAGCCAAGGCTTCTGTCTGCTGCGCTCGTTCTGCATGGGATCTGTCGTAAAGAAGCACCGTAACATCGCAGGATTTGCAGAGGTGTAGTATTGCTGCTGGTTGGCATTGCGGAGCAATCAAGAGGACGGAACGACCAAGTCTCATCAAAGCCAGCCAGGTGAACAGAAATTCGGGAGAGCTGTGACAAAGCAGGGCTACAGTCTGTCCAAATGCGCCTAATGTGCTTGAGAGCCGTTGCGCGAACACATTCGTCCCACGGTAGACATCGTCAAAGGTGAGCACCTTGTACTTCCAGAGCTCCTGATCGTTCTGCGGAATTGGAAAGCCAACGGCTGGGAGCAAAGCATGATGCTGAGCCTGGGTGGCAAGAAAATGATTGATTGTTCCAAAATGCTTGGCTTTCGTGGACAGAGCAGAAGCTTGACCCAGGGTACAAACGAAGTAGTTGGTGTGCATCTTAAGGATCGTGCTATCGAGGCTTCTGAGAGATATAATGGACACCAGTTCTTGCGCGCTGACATGCCGGTGTGCTAAACCGCAGGGACCGCATGGATGCAAACGTCAGGTAGTTGTGCCAGGCCAAAAAACTAAGTCGTGACATCATCTGCGCTCGAAGTGCCTAGGATTTAGAGCTCCAAACGATTTGACATTATAAATATGAAAATACATAGTTGAATCCTGAAGGCAAAATTCCCCAGATATTTGATGCTGTCAAGAAACGGCTGCAACCTCAGGAAGCAAATGTCGAGGTTGCGAGATCTCCAGCTGCGCTGTGTTTATGTGCACGGACCACGAGTTTCCAAGATCTCGTCGACGAATGTTCATCGATAGCCGCATTGGTCAATGTGAGATTGCCGACTCGGCTGCTGAGAGTGGCGTGCCACGAATAAAAGAGGCATGATCGACAGCTCACCGCTCTGCTCATGCCCGCTGGTTCTTTGCGCCCTCAGAAACCGTTGCGTCTCTCTCAAGTAGCAGAAAAAGCCGTAGATAAGACGCGCATCTATGTTAAAGCACGACATATCTCAATAATAGCTTGAGCGTACAAGGTTATAAGCACTTCAATAGTTGCTCAAATCAATCATGATTGATGTCTGGCTGCTGTCCATGCTGTCGTGGATCTCAAGTACGTCTCTGATCGGCAGATTCTTTTGCGACACGAGAGCGTCTCTAGCCTGTACCTCGATGGATCCGAATACTTTTGTTGAATCTCACGGATAGTGGAACAGCAGCTAAGGAAAGTCTAGACTATCCAAACAAGTTCGCTGATTCTGCAGGTGTACGCGAAACCTTCAATGAGGTCGTATGGCAAATCACAGTAAGTGGATATACCCGGTTAACGCAAATGATCAGAGCGAATAAGATGTCATGGCGCAGGCATCATGGCAGAACGCGCGCCGCCTTCTTTGACTTTCACGCTGATCTGTCGAGGCATCGTGTGGAACGGCTGGGGATTTTGTGGTGGTGTCACGGTCCACGTCAGCAGGTGACGACGCTAAGAGCGACAAATGCCTCACCGTTGGGTGGACGGTCGCTTGAATATGTTGACGGTGTCGCTTCCGCGGCACGACGCATTGTAGGTACGCCCATCCAGTGGTGCGTCGACACAGGTGCAAGATCTTGACAAGCGAATCACGGTAAGTGCTGCAGTGTTCGCCACGACACCGCTTCAAACGAGAAGAATCCGCCACAACAACCAATTCTTTGGATACTAATTTTTGAAGCGGCGGCCCGATGTGGACCGATGCACATGATACTTGCATGGGCCCAAAAAGGAGATGTGCCTGATAAGATGCGACTCGAATGGGACCATGCCGTTGATCGCCGTGAGGATTGTGTACATGACGTTCTGTATCCGTGGCTCGCAATGCTGAGGTGGGAATCACGTCGCAGTCAAGATCAGGCGATCGACTGTGCCAGGTATGCAGGGTTGTCGTGGCGGAGAATGCTGCGTAAAGCCGAGGATGACAGTTGCCCATCACGATCCTTCGAACAAAGCACGGTGTTGAGTTAACTCGACTCATGCATGTCTGTCCGTGCGGCCCGAGACGCTTATGCACGATTCGTCCCAAAAAGGCAGATAGCTCTGGGAAAACCGGAAGTCGTTGACGCTTCGTTGCTCTAGCGATAAGCATCATAACATAGCGCCTCGGTGTTTTGCAGCGCAAAGTCAACCTCATCTTGCCGCTGGCCCAGGCTGCCGCTGAAACCGTACCACCTCACACCTCTGCCGCAGAGGCACGGGGATGCAAGGCTGCGAGCATTGCTCTCCCAGCCCATGATGTAACCAACGGTGGAGTGTGGAGCTCGGCCCGTTGAACGCTGGGCCAATCTCTGGCTCTGCCCATGCGCGCCGCATGTGTCAGTCGACGGGGCTTCCTTGGAGCCAGAAAATAATAGTGTGTGCACGGCCACACGCTGCGGCATTCGGGGCAGTCCAACCTGTTGCCATTGCCTCCAGCCAAGCGCATACTTTTCCCGCCGTCGCAAAATGATTGCCCTGCACGCGCTCCAGCCTGCCTCACCAGCCAGTGCCAAGTGGCGCGGAAAGAATGCAAGGCCAACCACAGCGCCAGGCGCATCGCAGCTGCATGCTGGACGCGTATCCGGCAGCGGCACAGCCATAGCCTTGCAGCAAGCTCGATAGTGGTTGCTGCTGCATGGAGATGTGGGGTACCGTGCCGGCGTATATCCGCTACCTTCGCCTTCGTGAGACTCGCGCTGAAACATTGCGCCGCAGAACGAGCGCTCAGCCATGGCGGCGTACGGCGCACTCGCTCGCAGAATGACCACGAGCACACGAAGAGGCCCTCGTTGGCGATAGATTGCTGCAATTTCACGGCGGGGGAGGCGAAATTGTGTAGGCTCTTCTTGCGTCTGAGCGTATCTTCCCTAGACCGCGCTTGCTCAAAGCGGAGCTAGGGTGAATTGGACTCAGTTTCCGCAGGGCCTGTGCTTCCTACTATTTAGGCGGCTCGTCGCAGGCCGTGCAACACGTCCGCCTTTTCCCAGCATTGATTCCTCCCAGCTGCAATCCACAAAAGCATTGCATCCGCATCTGTAAGTCCAGCCTCCCGTGCGCGTATAACAGGCCTCTGTCCGCCCATTGCCCGTCAATTGCTCTTCTCCACATCCCTCGCCGTTCATACCAACCGCTGCCGATCTCCCGCTGACTCGCCTTCTCCACAGGCATCGATATTCTCTGCACCATCAACCATGCTCTACTCAACTCTGATTGTTGCCGCTTCGGCCATTGCTGGCGCCTCTGCCCAGCTTCTGTCCAACCAGACCTTCAACACGCCCATCCCATGCTGCAGCGTCGCCGCAAACACCGTGAACTCGACCCTGCGTTCCAGCTGGTGTGAGGCCAACATCAACACTTGCGTCAATCTGTGCGGCGGCCAGGCCGGAATCGCGAACAACGGCAACGAGTGCGACGACGTATGTATTTCCATGATTCCACCTTTGCGCTCAAGCTAACTCGCATACAGACCTCGCTCCAGTACACCTGCAGGTGCAGCAACGGCACTTCCTTTGCCGGCGCCACCTTGGCTCCCTACGAGCAGTCTGTCCCCGCGCTCATGTGCCGCGAGTGGTACGGCAGGTGCGTCCAGGCTACCAACCAGAACTTGGCCCAGCAATTCCAGTGCGAGCAGGCCCGCAACGCCAACTGCGGTAACCTCACCATCAACGACGTCGGCGCGGTCAGCTCTCTTGCACCCTCCGGCTCTGCCACTGCCTCGCGCGCTTCCGGTGGTGGTGCCTCTTCAACACCCACCGGCTCAAGCACCCCGGCTGCGAGCACTGGTGCTGCTGTGGCTCTTGCAAAGTATGGCAGCCCCATTCTGGCTGGTGGTCTCCTCGCCGTCTTCGGCATCGCATTGTAGACGGGCGGCGATCTCTCAGTGGGCAGCGGGCCGGTTCCTGTTGGGCGGTAATAAGAATGGATATGCAATCACATTTGGCAGCATAGCGACACGGCTTTGTTGGAGGCATAAGTAGCGCCAGCGTTCCAGGGCGTTGGAGCTCGACGTCTTCTCGCGATGCGGCATGTCATCTATTGATGACGAACGAGGAGGACAGTAATGAGAAGTTATGACGGACACGAGACTTGCAATACCCAAATCAATCATCAATTGTTCAAAACCACATACGTGCCCGTGAATTGTTCCTTGCAGCTTCGGTGTCTTTTGCCGAATGGGGGTATCCGAAATTATTGCTTCCGGCTACATCCGCACCCTCATGTATACGCAGTCCCGTGGTGTTTCGCCCGTGCTGGATGCTACAACAAACACCGGACGTGATATGTAGTCGAGCTGTCACCTGCGTCAATCACACATGTCATCAATGTCATGCGCGCAGGTTCCATGGTTCGAGATGCGCTCGCCGTTCGATTGGCCAATCCGCCCGGCGCTGATCAGCCGCCCAGGATTCCGAGCTGCAGCCGCATTAGCGAAGGACCCTTGCAGATGAACGCATTTCTTCGAGGCATGTTGAATGCAGGCTGGTTCAACAATCTGCCTATCTTCACTGGGCCTGTTGTCTCCTCGAATCCTTGTGTCTTGACATTGTGAAGCTCTTGTCCCTCCGACCATCCGACTTGCCAATTGAAGCTTTCGGCGTCGCCGCATCACAGGCAACCGAGGCCAGAAGCTTCCTTCCGAGCCAGGTGCGTCGCAGTGACAGTCAGCGCCTTGGACCGCGGCGTGGCTCGAACAGACTTTTCTGACTCTGTAACTCAATCAGCATCACTCGCAAGACTTATAAGCTGGCTTCTACCACGTTTTTGAGGCAGCTCACGTTCAAGGTCCACTCACCCACACGCTACGTCAGAGCTTGTCACCGCTCCATCCCAGCAACATTTTCACCACATTCGCACCAACTTCTACACACCACCATTTCCAGAGCAGCAGAAATTAGATCTAGAACTATGGCTACCCTCAGCGCTCAGCGCAAGCACAAGGTGACGGTGGTGGGCTCCGGCAATTGGTATGTCGCCCTTCTTGCTTTGATCGTCTGCACCAGTTGTTACCTAAAGATAAGAGGTCTTTGGGTCCGAAATTACCGGCAGATCCAATGAATTGAAAGATATCAGAGCTAATAGTCGCAGGGGCACCACAATGGCGAAGCTCGTTGCGGAAACCGTCAAGGAAAACCCTACACTTTTCGACGAAACCGTTCAGATGTGGGTTTACGAGGAGGATGTCACAATTCCGAAAGACTCGCGGCATTATAAGGGATCAGATCAGCCAGAGAAACTCTCCCAGATCATCAACACAGTACACGAAAACGTCAAGTACCTACCTAACATCACCTTGCCGTCAAACGTGGTCGCAAACACCGATCTCCCTTCATCCTGCAAAGACTCCACATTCTTAATCTTCGTGCTTCCGCATCAGTTTATCGCGAGGACATGCAAGCAGCTCGAGGGCAAGATTCTCCCGTACGCGCGGGCTATCTGCTGCACAAAGGGTGTGGATGTCAGCGAGAAGGGCATCCGCCTCATGTCTGAGACGATCGGCATGACTCTGAACATCTACTGTGGCGCTCTATCAGGAGCAAACATTGCTTCTGAGATTGCACAGGAGAAGTACTCTGAGACCACAGTTGCATATGACCCGCCGCCCATGGACTCACGCAATCCCACCCCCAGCGGTTCACCGAATGCTTCCCAAGTGGATCTCATCAACCCGAGCAAGACGACACCGGGCCCACGATCCGCACACCTCACTCCTCTACCGAACGAATACCCGCCGCTTTCGCACGAGAACGTCCGCAAGCTGTTCCACCGACCATACTTTCATGTGCGCATCGTCAACGACGTGGCCGGTGTGTCTCTCGGTGGCGCCTTGAAGAACATTATCGCTTTGGCTGCAGGTTTCGTCGACGGTCTCGGCTGGGGTGACAACGCGAAGGCAGCGGTTATGCGCGTCGGTATTCTAGAAATGGTCAAGTTCGGCAAAGCCTTCTTCGGCGAGAGCTCGCGCACCAGCACCTTCACTGAAGAGAGTTGCGGCGTCGCCGACGTGGTCACATCCTGCATGGGCGGCCGTAACTTTCGCTGCGCGAAAATGGCGATCCAGCGCGGTCAGACCATCTATGAGATCGAGCAGTCGGAGCTCAACGGCCAGAAACTCCAAGGAACGAGCACGGCTTATGAGGTCAACGAGTTCCTCAAGAGTCAGGGCATGGAGGCGGACTTTCCCCTGTTCACGGCTGTGTACAACATTCTGGAGGGCAACAACAAGCCTGAAGACATTCCAGAGCTGATTGAGCCAAAGTACAAATAGGCATGCTGTGCACTTGCGTAAGAGCACTCAGGAGGAGAAAATGGACGTACATCGTCGTGAATGGAAGCACACTGAGACGGCAAGGCAAATACCCCCGCATGGATAGAAGGAATGAGATACTAAACAGAGTTGTGTATATGCACACGAGCGCATTGGTCCACGAAGATTGTGTATCATTGCACAGGACGGAGACGTTGTTCACTAAAATTTAGACGCGTCTAACTCCGCGTCAGCGGTGTGCATGGCCATGCGACTTGCGCCCCACCCTCGTGGGTAAGACCGTGCCAAGATTTGATTGATAATGCTCTTCCTATCTCTACGCGAAACCGTTGAGCTCAGCAGGGATCAGGTAGCTAAGAAAAGAGCAAGATATTACCGCTTTCGTGGTCA
The DNA here is from genome assembly GCA_001748405.1 of Paraphoma sp. B47-9. Classification (NCBI taxonomy): domain Eukaryota; kingdom Fungi; phylum Ascomycota; class Dothideomycetes; order Pleosporales; family Phaeosphaeriaceae; genus Paraphoma; species Paraphoma sp. B47-9. The sequence goes on from BCLK01000050.1 coordinate 109,240, forward strand.
CGACGAAAGCCGTCCTCCATGATGGTGAGGCTGCAACAATGATGAAATTCAGCGGCCTGAAAAGTTGATTATTTCATAGGCTATTCACCCTGCGTGAGGCGCCACTCCAATCAGGACGGCAGTTCCTCCGACACATCTGAACTTAAGCAGTTGACGTCAGAGCAGAACTTTTCTGACGTTTTAGCTCCGCGGTGGTTAGACACAAGCACCGATAGTCCAGCCAATGAAAACACATGGGCCATTATCGCCGATCAATTTGTTACCTCATTGGGACGCTTGTGAAGATCATCACTGAGGTTTGTCAGACGTCCACACCCACAATTCGGCATTTCACGATTCGTGCTCGGGGAGATGTGCAGGCACACATGAGCATGAAGGGAGCTAGATTGCATAGCAAAGCACCCGATTGGCGTTGCAATGCATGGCTTGCCTAGAGCCGCATGCGGACCGTCCTACCGTGATAGCTGGGCAAATGCACATCGCTCATTCATCAATTGCGGAATGACGGAATGACCAGATTTTATCTCCGAAATCTCCAGTAATGGGTACACCCGATGTGATCATTTATCGTTCAGCACTTTCCTCGTACAGCTTTCTCATACGCTTGCTTGCTAATACTCCCACGTCCCACGGCTTGCTCGCTCACCTGTCCTCCACGTCGATCTGAATCGGCTCTCATCTTGACGAAGTAGAATACCAAAGTACGCTTGCAGTATGCTTTGGGGATCCAACCTACAGACGCAGTCGACGCGAGACAGTCGCCGAAATCCATGGCACGAGGACGACTATCTTCAGAATGGACGGGAGCAAACAGAAGCTCTAGACACGAGCGATAGCGGCACCAGCAGCCCCAATGGCATCGATCGCAATGCTGGTACCTGGGGTGAGCGCGACGCAGGCCGTCTGAATACTGCTACCGCTGCGGAAGATCTTCACATCCTGCGTGAAGAGCTGGCGTCCTTGTCCCGAACACGATCACATGGCACACAGCCAGACAGAGGCGATGGATTGTTTCGAACGATCAGCAGGAAAAGCACTCGTCAAAGCGCTCCCCGACGAGCCTCGATCGCGGATCATAGACGACGAAGCTCAGTCGCGCATACGGAGGACGGCTCGGAAGAGAAATGGGACAACGAGCATGAAGACATAGCTGCTAGAGCTGACGAGAAGGAAGACGGCTTTGAGTTGAGCGACTTCATGAAAGAAGGTCACTTCGAGAAGCGCAAAGACGGCGAATCTGCTAAGAAAGTCGGTGTCGTGTACAAGAACCTTACGGTCAAGGGCGTTGGATCAACTGCAACATTCGTTAGGACACTGCCCGATGCAGTGCTTGGAACTTTTGGTCCCGACCTCTACCACCTCGTCTCAGGCTGGATACCGGCGCTACGACTTGGACGGCATAAGCAGACACGGACACTTATCCACGACTTCTCAGGTGTGATAAAGGATGGCGAGATGTGTCTGGTGCTTGGACGACCTGGAAGTGGCTGTTCGACGTTTCTTAAAGCGATCGCGAACAACAGAGAGACTTACGCTGCAGTCGAAGGAGAAGTCTCATATGGTGGCATCTCAGCTGAGAAACAAAAGAAACAGTTCCGAGGAGAGGTCAATTACAACCCAGAAGACGATTCTCACATGGCCAACCTTAATGTCTGGCAGACGCTGTCGTTTGCACTCAAGAACAAGACGAAGAAGAATGAGAAGGGTGACATTCCTATCATCCTAGACGCTCTACTAAAGATATTTGGGATATCTCACACCAAACACACTTTGGTTGGTGACGAGTATGTACGCGGTGTAAGTGGAGGAGAACGAAAGCGTGTTTCAATCGCCGAGACTCTCGCCACGAAGAGCACTGTAGTGTGTTGGGACAACTCCACGCGTGGACTTGACGCGTCTACGGCTCTCGACTACGCCAAATCGCTGCGAATCATGACAGATATCTCCAATAGGACGACATTTGTTACACTATACCAAGCTGGCGAAGGCATCTACGAAGTGATGGACAAAGTCATCGTCATAGATCAAGGTCATTGCATCTATCAAGGCCCGGCCCGCGAAGCACGACAATACTTCATCGATCTCGGATTCCACTGTCCTGAGCGGCAAACCACTGCGGACTTCTTGACTGCTGTCACCGACCCCACCGAGCGCCAGTTCCGCGAAGGCTACGAAGATAAAGCGCCGAAGACACCTGAAGACCTAGAGAAGGCGTTCAGGCAATCGGAGTCATACAAGCGTGTGCTGAAGGAAATTGGCGACTATGAAGAAGACTTGAAGAAGAGCGAGTACCGTGACGCAAAGGAATTCGAGGGTGCTGTCAGAGAAAGCAAGAGTAAAACCGTACGCAAGAAGTCACCCTTTACTGTGTCCTTCATTCGGCAAGTCCTGGCTTGTACGCAAAGGGAGTTTTGGTTGACATGGGGCGACAAGACGACTCTGTATACGAAATTCTTCATCATTCTCGCCAACGGTCTGATCGTAGGATCACTATTCTACGGGCAGTCATTAGACACGTCTGGCGCTTTCAGTCGCGGCGGTTCGCTCTTCTTCTCGATCTTGTTCCTCGGATGGCTCCAGTTATCTGAGCTGATGAAGGCCGTGTCTGGTCGCGATGTGGTCAAACGCCACGAAGATTTCGCATTTTATCATCCCAGTGCAGTCAGCATTGCGCGAATCCTCCAAGATTTCCCACTACTGTTGGCCCAGGTTATCCCGTTCTGTAAGTATCTTGAGTCTATTCAGGAGGCGCCATGGGCTAATCTTTTGCAGCATTGATCATGTACTTCCTTCAAGAGCTCGACGTCGATGTCAGCAAGTTCTTCATCTACTTTCTGTTCATCTACACGACTACGTTCTGCATCACGGCGCTCTATCGCATGTTTGCGTCGCTTTCGCCAACAATTGACGACGCGGTGCGGTTCTCGGGTCTGGCACTTAACCTTCTCATCATCTACACAGGCTACGTGATACCAAAGCCGCAGCTCATCAGTCAATACATTTGGTTTGGGTGGCTTTACTATATCAACCCAATTGCCTATTCCTTCGAGGCAGTCGAAGCGAACGAGTTCGCCGACCGAACTATGCAATGCGCTCCTGACCAGCTCGTCCCCCAAGGCCCAGGTATCGACCCAGCGTACCAAGGCTGTGCTTTGACTGGTGCACGGCCGAATTCCAACAGCGTACCTGGGGCTGATTATCTTCAGACGTCTTTCAACTACTCAAGGTCGAATCTTTGGCGCAACTTCGGTGTCGTCATCGCCTTTTCCGTGCTGTACATCATCGTCACTGTTATCGCGACAGAGACTTTGTCGTTCGCAAAGTCTGGTGGTGGCGCACTGGTCTTCAAAAAATCGAAGCGCGCTAAACAAGCTGTGAAGGAGGAGACTGCCGACGAAGAAAAAGTCGTTGCTGGAGACACGTGCGGCTCGGATACTGCAGCTGCGAACGAAGAGGAGGCACTTGAGTCTATCTCGGGAAGCGAAAGTGTGTTTACTTGGAAGGATGTTGAATACACGGTGCCATACCAAGGCGGTGAGCGTAAGCTTCTTAACAAAGTTAATGGCTACGCCAAGCCAGGAGTCATGGTCGCACTTGTTGGTGCTTCGGGAGCAGGCAAATCTACGCTCTTGAACACCCTCTCACAGAGGCAGAGTATGGGTGTCGTTTCAGGCGAGATGCTCGTCGACGGCAAAGACCTTGGCAAGGTACGTCTAATGACTGACCCTGGAGAACTACACAGTCTCAAGCGACTACCGAAAGACGACAGAAATCGCTGCGTATTACTTCAGCCATGTTTCAAGCTGACAAATTGTACAGGCCTTTCAGCGTGGTACTGGTTTCTGCGAACAAATGGATCTCCATGACGGCACCGCAACGATCCGCGAGGCGTTGGAGTTCTCTGCAGTCTTGCGCCAGGACAAGTCCATTCCCAAACAGGAGAAGCTCGATTACGTTGAGAAGATTATCGACCTCCTCGAACTGCAGGATATACAGGATGCGCTCGTCTCTAGTCTAGGCGTGGAACAGAAAAAGCGCCTTACCATCGGAGTCGAGCTTGCCGCGAAGCCATCCTTACTCCTTTTCCTCGATGAGCCAACGTCCGGCCTTGATAGCAATTCAGCCTACTCGATAGTGCGCTTCCTCAAGAAGCTAGCATCAGCAGGCCAGGCTATCGTCTGTACGATCCATCAGCCATCCTCGGTGCTCATCCAACAGTTCGACATGATCCTTGCTCTCAACCCAGGAGGCAACACATTCTACTTTGGCCCAGTCGGCGAAAATGGAAGCGAGATAATCAAATACTTTGGCGACCGCGGAGTGAAGTGCCCACCAAGCAAGAACGTTGCTGAATTTATTCTCGAAACCGCTGCCAAACCAGTCAAACGCAAGGACGGCAGCCGCATCGACTGGAATGAAGAGTGGAAAAACTCGCCCAACAACCAGGAGATGCTAAAGGAGATTGATCGGATCAAGTCCGATCGCAGCAAGAAGGTTGCCGAGACCGAGGAGGTTGAACAAACTGAGTTCGCGGCGTCGGTATGGCTCCAGACTACCATGCTCACCAAGCGAACCTTTGTGCAATACTGGCGTGATCCATCGTATCTCTACGGAAAGCTTTTCGTTGCAGTCATCATCGGTATCTTCAGTAAGTCTTCACCTTACTCCACACCTTCCCAAAAGCCCTTGAAGACAAACAGCCCATGTCGAAACCTCTCACGCGACTCGCTTTGAAGATATACAGCCTGTACTAACATCAAAATAGACGGCTTTACCTTCTACCAACTTGGTAACTCCATTGGGGACCTGCAGAACAGGATGTTCACATCCTTCCTCATCCTCCTCATCCCACCCACCATCGTCAACGCCGTCGTACCCAAATTCTACCAGAACATGGCCCTCTGGCAAGCCCGCGAGCTGCCATCGCGCATATACGGCTGGATTGCATTTTGCACAGCGCAGGTCGTTGCCGAGATCCCGATCGCTATTGCATCTTCAGTCTTGTACTGGTTGCTATGGTACTATCCCTCCGGCCTACCGACGGATTCCTCGACAGCTGGATACGTCTTCCTCATGACGATGCTTTTCTACCTGTTCGTTAGCTCGTGGGGCCAGTGGATCTGCGCTTTCGCGCCGTCGTTTACAGTCATTTCGAACGTTCTGCCGTTCTTCTTCGTCATGTTCGGCTTGTTCAACGGCGTGGTACGCCCGTACGCTGACATGCCCGTCTTTTGGCGGTATTGGATGGTAAGCCGAAAAGTTCTCTGGAGTTAGACACGATAGCATTTACTGACCTGTCGATAGTACTACGTAAACCCCTCGACATACTGGATCGGCGGCGTCCTTGCTGCCACGCTGGACGGCATACCCGTGGACTGCCAATCAACCGAGACCGCCATCTTTGACGCCCCGCCGGGGCAGACGTGTGGCTCGTACGCAGCGTCATTTGTCTCACAGGCACCAGGATACCTGCTCAATGCGAACGCCACCAGCGGGTGCCAGTACTGTCCGTTTACAACCGGAAATGACTACCTTGCCACGATCAACATCAATGCCGGCGATAAGTGGCGCGATTTTGGCATCTTCTTGGCTTTTTGCTGCAGTAATTGGGCGCTGGTGTACTTCTTCATCTGGTCTGTGAGGATCAAGGGCTGGAGCTTTGGGTTTGGGTATGTGTTTGGAGGACTTGGCAAGGGTGTCGAGAAGGTGAAGGGTGTGGCTGGAGGGAAGAAGAAGAAGCAGGCCGAAAGTGAGGCTTAGGTGATAGATATGAGCCGCCATTGCAGCAGATTAAGATCGCTGTGGCCTATATATACTAGGATGATGCATTAGCTTAAGCAAATGAGTGGAAAGCTGTTCGAAGTGCCACAAACTGATATGTCATACTATTTGACTGCATTAAAAGTGATGTGGACTCAGCGCTATATCGTTTAGTTTATTTCATCCGTGCTAGAATCCATAGAACACATATGTGTGCCCACCTTCTCCGACCCCTACATCCACTGCCCAACTCATTCTAGGACTTGTCCGACACCCGCTCACCATGATCATGGTACCTACCACAGAACGACTTGTTCATCTCAGTAAACCACTTCTGTTTGTTGATGCCCGATCCTGGAGCTTTTCCCAGGTCCCTCAGCACATTCAGCACATCGATGAGAAACCCATGTGGAAGCATGTGGGGGCTCAGATCAAGGTCGAACCTCCAAGTCTGCGCCATGAAGTCGACCACCAGTTTCCTCAACAGAGATCCGGCCGCAGTCTTGGCGTATGTCTTCGAGAGGTGATTCGTTGGGACCTTCCACTCCTCCGCCAGCTCCTGATAGAGCAGTGTGAGCGTCGCATTCTGTAGGGCCTGCATGCCGTGTTTATGCGCGCAGAGATATACGTCGAGATCTGTTCGCACGATAAGGGCATCTTGCCGTCAGTAGCACTCGTCGGCGACCAGAAGCGAGTCGAGTACAGCCAGTACACAACCGTCTCGAAGGTTTCGGGATTTTCGAAGGGCAGCTTCATCTTCTCTCTGGGATTGGTGTTCGCTAGCGTCTGCTGGAAAGAAGGCGAGGACTGGGCCAGGACACCGCAGTGGACCTGGAACTCCTTCTTGTTTACGCCGCGACCGACAAGCACCGAAGCAAGTTTATCGAAGCCGCCCCTATGTGGAAGTGAAGGGTCAGTCTTGAAAGTAGGAAGAACAACGCAATACTAGAAACATACTCTGGAAGTGCAGTGCCGGTATGAGTGCAGGTCACAGATTGCAGTACCGGCTCTTTGACAATCGGTGTTGCTGCGACTGGTATGTCCATGATATCGGCGCATGAGCCGTTGTGCTCGTTCTTGACTTGCATTCGAGGACCCCACGACTTTGATGGTTCGGAAATGGCGTGTAGGAGTGATGCGTGTTCGGAGAGTGTAGCGAGACTTTGATCTGGCGGATGAGTGAGCGTCATCGTGCCTTCCACATCAGCACACAACCAAATGCGCTAGCAAAGTTGTGAAGCACAGGGACGCGTCGTGAGGAAGGAGCGACCTCGCTCTGAGCTCAGGGACGACGAGCAACACCAATAGCAACATCGCACAGGCTGAGGAAGTGCAATGGAGAAGGAGCGCACAACTGAAGCCAGTAAGATTCACAGTGGATGTTCACATGGCAAGCGGGCAATGACGGGCAGATTCGAGGTTGACGGTTTAGTGAACGGACAAAGGAGAAGGTGGTGAAGGGTGTCGAGACTGGACTCGTTGCTCAATGCATTGGTCTACCGCTCTATCAGCACCACAGCGCCTGCTCGCAAGTCATGCTGTTCGTACAGGTCATGATGATTCGTCATTTCCAGGCAACTTCACTGCCCACCACGCACGAGCATCAGCTCAGTCCTTCTTCAGCGGAGTAAACGTCTCCGCTATGCCATCCCTCGTGATGATCATCATCTGTAGGCCATCACCGACCTCGATATGCCTCTCCACGGCACTTGTGAAGGCATCCCGCACCAAGTCCTCAACGTGGTCTTGCGACAGCGGCTCGACCTTCTTCGCCTGCAAGTCGTGTCCCGTTCCGCTACCCGGCTCGTACATGTTCTTGAAGTTGACCTGATTGTCCAGGAAGGGCATAATCAGGGATGCCGCTGCACCTGCCGCCCTGCACTGCTCCCGCTCGTAGCTGCCGACGGGGTCATAGGAGTACAGAGCTCCCTTACCCTCCTCATCGAGACCACCCAGAATAGCGTGTACGTAGTATGGGAAGAATCGCTTGTTGTAGAGAATGTGGCTGAGTCGTTGCGCGCATGCTGATACGGTCATGGGCTTGCCGTGCTGGTACTTGTACATCTTGACGATCGTGTCGAGGCGTTCTTTCAGCGCATCACCGTCGGCTGCGAAGCCCACCACGGAGAGTACTATCTTGGCGCCCTTGTTGTCTGGTCCCTCTCCGCCGATCTTGAACAGCTTCGGTGCGTATCGTGTGTTGATGTTGTAACCGGAGGTTGACCGTGTGTCGCCTGCGAGGATGGCGAAGTCCGCACCTGAGATGCCGAGCGTTGAGCCACCGTTGTCGGTATAGCTAGCATATATTAGCATACATAATATAAGTATCTGGGGCTACATACGGATAGAAGCCATGCTGCCGCTCGCCAGAAGGTGCAGCTGTGGGGGTTTGCTTGAACGAGTAACCTGGACCGCCTTGCGGAGGTGCTCCGGAGAAGATCGCGGCCATTGTGAGAAGTCGTATCGCTTGCAAGTAGATGTCGGGTCAAATGGAGTGGTTTCGCGGGGTAATCGTGAGCGGAGACAAGGTAAAAGTGACAGAGGTGATTGCTGGCGATGTGGATGGAGCTCGAGTTGACGCGGAGCTCTGAAGCCTACATGTGCCAAGACTGGTCCGAGCTCCATACTACCGCAGCGGGTCTCATCACGCAGCATCCAATGTTCATAGAAAAAGCACAGTCTCATCTAGAAATTCTGACGCTCTTCATTTCGGTCATGTGTCACACTCATGGGATAGAAACCGTACCCCCGTTATCAAGTCTGCAGGAAATATAAAGGCAATTGTGAACGAGTCCTGCATGCACATATAATCCCGTTTCAAGAGGATGGACTTCCTCTCGTAAAAAACCACACGGACTCTTCCTCGTCGATAGTTGAATATTCGTCAGCCGGATCTCACTATCCTTCCCTTCCCAGCACCTTCCGCCAAGGAAACTCTTCTCTAAACCCCACCATTTCCTTCATCTTCTTATTGCTCACCGGCGAATCCCTCTCACCCAACTTACTCATAATCTCTGTACTCGGACACACCTTTCTCAACCATTCCTCCGAGCTCCCCTCTCCGTCTACCGTTATCTCATCATTCACCGCATTAAACACCTGAAACCCCAGCCCATCCGTTTGCAAACAACACTCCACCATGTTCCCCAGATCTCTCGCGTCGGTATAACTCCAAATATGCACCTTGAAATCCTGTGGCCGCGTAAGGTACGCTTCGAACTTCTGTGCGTGCTTCTCAGGCTCGATCACTGCGCTGATGCGTAGACAATAAATGTCCACGCCTTTGAACCGCTTGGCGAAACTATGTGCAATCTTCTCCATGCACACTTTGCTTGTGGCATAAACATCCATGGGTTCTGTGGGCGAGTCTTCCGTAAGTGGAAAGTGTGGAAAGTCAACGTCGCCTTCTGCGTATGTAACGCCGTACGGGGTGACAGAGGAGGCGAGTATGATTTTCTTGATGCCGAGTTTGCAGGCGGCTTCAATGATGTTGTACGAGCCCATGGTGTTGATGCGGAATGTCTCGTTGTCTGGGACGCGCATCGGTTGGGGTATGCCTGGTCGTGTTAGCCGGTTGTAAGCATTCATGTCAATTTCGTGGTCAAATTTAAAGCACTAAAGCAAGAAGATAGCTTACCTGCAAAATGCACAACTGCGTTTGGAGTTTTGATTGGATCCATGAATGGTTCACTGACGCGGAAGTGACATGATAGACTATTGAATGCCTGGGCTCCATCCGTGAGGTCCGCCTTCAGCGTGTAGACGTTCGGGTTGTCAAGTGGTGCGACATCTACATTGAGTATCTCATGCCCAAATGAAAGTAACTTATCGACGACATACCGGCCTGCTACGCCAGAACCCCCTGTAAAGACTATTCTCTTAGCTTTTGAAGACATTGTCTCTGATCAGATCATGCAAGATGTTGTAACTATCGATATGGGCTGGAAAAAGACCGTGAAACAAAATGGGTAATGACAATGAATTAACTAGCCCCAGGCTTGTTACATCGGGGGAGCTACCCCGCTCTAAGTGGCTGGGCCCATACTGTGAGCCTATGTCATCTCACGGCCACTGTGTTTTGGTGACAAAGCTCTTGAAAGAGTCACACTTGAGCATCGTTGCCTAGGGTGCATTTGTCATACCTTGACTGGGCAGGCGTAGTACGTTCATTCATGTCTATCATGTAGCCCTGTCGACTGACCTTTCTGTCGACGGTAGTCAATCGTCATCGCGCCCGCCCTCTGGTCGCTGTGACCTACGCGGTCTGTGTGCCATATCCCCTTATCCTGTCGGCAAACGCCCAGCTCTGGTTCTCGAGCTTGACGTCTTCGTCCAGACTGACACCCTCCTTGGTGATTACCGCGATGGAGTACCTGTCCATGCTCCTAGCATCCCTATAGAAGAGGACCTTCATGCACTCCTTGATCTTGTCCACCGCCTGCTCCTTCGTAACGTTCTGAACGGAAGCCTCGTCTGGCAGAATTGTGCGCAGGATGGGTTGAGCAAGATGCGCGCCAAAGCCCGTGGCTAATGACGGTGACGAGAACGTGGTGCCGAGGAGATCTGCGCTTGCGAGGAAGGGCTTTGACTCGCCGTCCATGCCAACGATGAGCAAGTGATTCCATAGCGGGTCGAACTTCGATCGGCGGTTGTACATGACTTTGGCAAGGTATGTGTGTAGGTTCTTGGCGTTTAGAGGTGTCTCGGTCGAAGAGTAGTTCTCGCGGATGTCGAGCGAATTGAGGAGGCGATCAAGGTACTGCATGTCTGAGACGTCACCGCCGAATCCCACGACAACCTCATCGTTGAATTTCCGCAGGCGCTTGACATCGGTGAAGCGGGCGAGGGATCCGTATGAAGCTAAGCCACACTGTCAGCGTGAAGTACACCAAATACCAGCTGACTGTTGCGTGTCGTACCTAAGTTATCTGCTGCGATGACCACGCCATCCTTGAACTTCGCCGCAAGCACTGAGGTACCGGTCACGATAGGGCTCTGTGTATGCTGATTCGGGCCAGCGGTCTGGAAGTGGGAGGGGTCGTAGGCGCCGTATACGTCATCTCTAGGCTGTTGCATGTCAGTACCAGTGCGATTTGTTATGGGCGGAGCTGCGTACACGGCCCCAGGCTTGTGGTAGGTGGTTCATTTTGAGGGTTTAGGCTGTTTAACGTGGTTCGAGTGAGTTTCGGGATTTGGACCGAGCGATTTGGAGTAATGGCCGGGGAGTGGAGGTAAAGACGTGGCTGATGGTGATAGACGGGCAGGCAGCTGGTGGTTGCGAAGCTCTTGCCAAGACATGTGATGGTCCAAGCTTCCGCGTCCATCAACCTTCCTTGAGGATTGCATGTGAGTAATCACTCTCCGGCAAAATGCTTGGGATCAATTACGAGAGCAGCGATGATGACGAGGCCATCCCCGCGACTAAAGCAGATGTAAGGCGCAGAGATGTACGCAAGGGACCTCGATAGCTACTAATATTGAGTTGACAAACACTCTCCCAGTAGTCGCGCCTGCACCAGAACCTTTATCTGAGCCTGCACCACTTGAGCAGCCCGCGGCGTCTACAGCACCACTCAATGGCCCGGCGCAAGGCCCAACCGTATCGCCGCCTCCAGCGGAAGACGATTTGGCCAACGATGCACCACCAGGCTCTCCGTATACATCGAATCGCGCCCTGATACAAAACCTCACGTTGCCTACTGTTCCGAACTTCAACATCCCACCTTCCCCACCTGGATCGCCGCCTCAAAGCGCTACCAAGAAATTCGCACAGTTCCTAGAGCTGAAGAAGAAAGGGCAGCATTTCAACCAGAGACTAGAAGGATCGTCTGTATTGCGAGACCCAGGCCATCTACGGAAGCTCATGGACTTCGCTGGGATTATTGGGGAGGAGCAACATGCTTCCACGCTCTCATACGACGTCGCGATCCCTACCGTATTCCCGGAATGGGCGTATGCGGAGGAGTTGAAGGCATCACAGAAGCAGATCCTCAAGAGAAAGGAACAAAGTCGGTCCAAGGTCCCCAGAGACGCGATTGACTTCGTCTCCGCGAACCGTTCGGGGACATCCAGCGGAACAGGCACGCCATCAGGAAAGGCCTCGCGACAGAGTGCTTCGGAAAGAATCATGGCTGCTGCTGGTGACGATCCGTCGAGCCGTTCTTCTTCTGTTCTTGCAGGGAAACGGAAGGAGTTAGAACACAGGAGCCGCGACAGCTCGGAATCAAGAAGTGGGTGGAAGAGTGGATCGAGATCACCAAAGAGGCGGCGATCACGTTCGAGGGAACGACGTTAAGGCGGGAACCACATCTTGCGACCATGGCGTTTTCAGGACATGCGCATTTCATGTCCGTGTCGACATCAATTGTACAATATCTTCTTAATCTGAAGAGCTACGAACTTGAGTCCTGCAGAAGCCTCACTCTTGGTTGTTGCGCCATCACACGTGCTGTGATATGGGGAGAAGTATGCGCAATAAACATCATGATGGGCTTCAAAGGATCCGAAAGCAACGATATGGATATGTAGAGCACACGGCCAATTTTAACTTGATGTGGCTGATGGTACCTGATCGACTGTCGTTCCTCCCACATTTCAAGCCTCGGCTCGTCGGCTAGGGTCCGTGATGTCAGAGTCCAGCCCAAGAATTCGGATACTGCATCGAGTCCGCCATGCGTGCCACCTGCAAACTCGAACTGTACCTCGAGATTCTCTTCAGCTTCCATTACCAGAGCTCTTTCTTAGACGTCTGTCAGCGCAATGTCACAACCAAAGATAAAGCTCTACGTTGACATCGTTTCTCCCTTCGGGTATATCGCGTTCTCTGTGCTCAAGGTACGCCACTCGCCTCTGCCAATTATCTCGCTATTATCCTTATACTTACTCAATGTAAAGAAGTCTCCAACTTTCAAGTCATGCGAAGTGACTTATGTCCCGATTTTCCTCGGTGGCCTCATGAACGCATGCGGTAATAAGGCTCCCTTGACCATCACTAACAAGGACAAATGGGTCGATGCCGAGCGCCTCCGTTGGGCCAAGTACTTCAGCATTCCTATGACTACCGATACGCCGCCCGGCTTTCCTGTCGTTACTCTACCTATCCAACGCACCTTGGCCTCACTTTCACTGTCCCACCCGCACTCTTTACCACAGGCCATTGAGCTCTTTTGGCAGAACTTTTGGGTCCAATGGAACGATCCATTGAAGCCGGAGAATCTGCAAGCTATTGTGAGGACGATCGTTGGGAGTGATGAAGAGGCGAAGAAGGTCATTGAGAGGACGAAGACGGATGAGGTGAAGAAGCTGCTCAGCGCGAACACCGACCAAGCGTTCAAAGACGGCGCGTTTGGACTACCGTGGTTCGTGGGTAAGTTGACTGTCATCAGCCATATTGTAAGCATGGCCAGGACTGACTGTACTAGCAACGAATTCAAAAGGACAGACGGAAAGCTTCTGGGGTGTCGATCATATGGGCCAGTTGTGTGACCACCTGGGACTGGATAGGCCGACGGGCAAAGGGTGGCGGGCATTGCTGTGAGCTAAAGTCCAGTGCTAAGTGGGTGGTCCATGATCCCCTCAATCTTTTGCGGATTGCCCTTTGCCTTATTTTTCTCAATTTTGTACCAACTACTCTCAGATGTCAATGCCGCCGACCTCTTCGGAACGAACAGCCGTGACTCAGGCCTATAGACAAGCGTTCCAGACACTATTCGATGACAGGAACGGCTTGGGCTGATCCTCGGCCTCACGGTGTGTAGTGTTCTTCTGGCCTAGATACTTGGCAAAGCACATGTGCCACAAGGTAGAGAGTGAAAGGGACAAATCGAAAATTCAAGTTCGTCTCAAAGCAGTTGAGCTGATGCATGAACGATAATTTCTAGAGCGATGTGAAAAATTCAGAAGATCGCTTCTGTGAATGGATTCGCACCCATCAGCCACATTTCCAATGTGTAAGCAATGACGAGTCTCAATTGTGTGTTGATGTTTCGTTAGTGGTATCCAGGCAACCGTGTTGTCTCACCGCAAAAGTGAAACTGCATTTGCACGTGTGCGTTTGCAGAACCACACAGTACTTATCATATTCTCCCAGCTCAATTGGTAAGCTCTTGACTCCTCATGAGTTAGGGCTCAACTACTAATCAACCAGATTCCGTATTCGCAACTCGAAATCCGGCCCACCATGGACTACTATAAGCAAAATGAGCTTCCCGAGAACGTCAGACGATACAAGATCTACACCGACTCATTCCAGGACTGGTTATTGAAGACAGCCGCGAACCGCAATGTCGAGTACGCTAAACAGGTCGCAGAGCAGACAAAAAGGAGGAAGGGCAAAAAGACCCACAAGATGTCGGTCGAGCAGCAAGAACGCCTCATTGATGCGATCGCGGAAACCAAACAGCCTCTGACCGACATATCGGGCATCCGTGATCTCGATGACGCAATAAGACTGCGGAAGGAGGTCTTTCAATACCACAAAGTGAACGACACGGCCGATACCGGTCACGCCTTCTTCAACTTCGCGTTAGAAGGAGCTAAGCAGAAGTTCGCAGCCCTGATCGCTTTTATTCCAGTTGCGCTCAAATCGCATGACATAACAGATGACATCTCGATACACCTGTTCGACCACTTCAGAGACGCCAATTCCAATCATAGTGAAGATGAGGAGCCCGAGGCTTCCACCAAAACCCACGGCTCTGACGTGCCCGGAAAAATCGAGAAAACAGCTCGTCTTGCGTCAGAGACCTCGCCAGACCAGAAGCCACTCACGAGTGAGGAGAAACTCCTGCAGCAGCGGTTGCTGATTCTTTGTTTCCTCTACCTGCTGAATAGAATACGGGCGGTCATTCGCGAGGTATGGGTACTGTTTCGCCACTCAAAAATAACCGCAGTCACTGCAGCACTTGTAACGGACCTCGCCATGAGCCACGTTCAACAAAGTGTGTCTGCTTTGGTCGAAGAGTTGGACGACATAGGCGAGCGCCCCAGCCCACTTCCAACTATGGTCAAAGAGCTTTGCCATGCTCTTTCCCAGCAATCACCGTCGAAGCAGCTCGATGATCAAGCATTACACCATCTATTTTGCGTGGAAGCCATCAACCAAATCAACGCCTACGTTTCAAAGAGGGCGACGGGGCGAGCAAGCAAGCTCAGCAGGCCGGATGGTAGGCACCCCTACATGCCGTTCCTCCAGTTCTACGATATTATCTTACGCGATAAGATCAAGCTACCTCTTTGGGATAAGTTCACCGAAGATATCCTACGCGATCCCAAGGCCTCCAGTGATTGGCTGCCCTTCGGTTTCCAGATTATGCTCGATGTCCAAGAGATTGTACGAGGAGACAGACTCATGCTGTACCGAGACATTATGGAGCATGCGTTGGATATCGCCAGACTCATGCGTGTCCACGTTGAATACGAAGATCGGATGTGGGCCATGGGCAAGAAGCCAGACTATATGAGCCAAGGATTTACCAAGTTCAGCAACGTCTTTATTGGACCCCTTAATTCGCTGCTCGAGTGGCTTCAAGTACTGGTCAACGCCAAAGAAGAAGGAAGCACACCGAACAGTCTGACCATAGACGTGTTCGCCAGTGTGCAGGCCACAATGTCAGGTCTCGCGATGTCGTACTATGGCACCCTTTATCAGAGCATATCGATCAGCAAGGTGAAATGGTTTCTCACCAGTCTCTGCCATTTGTACAATGCCGCAAGACAGGTTGGGGGTTTAGAGCTTGCCTGGGCGGACCTTGACTTCATCGTGCAGATGCATGGTCCCAAGCGCATCTTTGTTGGCGATACACCGACAGACCCAAATGACTTCCAGAATCGCGCTCTCCTGGCCATGTGTGTTTCCAGTCGTTACCTGGCGTCTGACCACAATCGATCTGGAACCACTGCCCCGATTACTCAAAAGCAGTTGCACCATAAGCACGGACCGGTACCGGAATTCCCACTCGAGGAGAAAATACGAGCATACTACAGGTCAGATCAGCAGAATGGTCGTTGGCTGAAGCGTCACAACATCTTCAATCATCTCCATCAGCTAGAGCAAATATCTCAAGAGTCGGACGAGCCGGGATCAGCAGATGACGATGAACTTCGGGAACTCCAGACCACATTTTCTAAGTTGGTTACGAAGATCGCGCCGTCTAAACGGAAGAAAAAGGTCAAATCCCGAGTGAGCATTCCACAAATCTCGGAGCTGGACGATACGCACACGCCTCTCCTTCGTCGCATGGGGTCAGAGTTACAATCCCACGAACTTCACAGCAACTTTGACTACCTGTCTCTGTATCGGCGAGGCTTTGGACTAGCGCTTAAGCTTCGAAAGGAAGTACTCTTCGACGACGCTATGCAGATCGCTAGGCGTGGTGATATCAGCAAGAACCAAAACCCAGACTGCTACAATCTTATTCTGGACCTGTTTGAGGGGCTGAAAATAAAGCCCAAGGCGAAGGACGTCAAAGTCAAAGGCGATGAACTTTCCACTGACGTGGTTGCACTAGACCAGCTCAAGCGCATTGCGGAAATTATGGAAGGACTGATACAAACCGAAGGCAGCGTCGAGCTCGATCGTGCAAAGCTTCGTGTGCAACGCGATTGGGACGGTCTCAAAAAGTCGTACGCTGCTGAGGACGCACGCCAGAGTGAGAACGAGGATGGCTACGGGCTTGACGAACTTGACAGAGACTCCATCGTCGACAGTGAAGCTGATTCTCACCTGGACCATGCCGTAGACGCAGATGAGCTTAGCCGTCTTCGAAGTACATTTGAAGCGCTTCCACCCGGCTCATGGCCCGAAGATGATGGCATAGACTCTGTCATCGAGAGCCGACCAATGAAACCGACTGCTTCTTCATCAGACGCAGAGTCTGACTCCTCATCTCTTTCCGAACTCCGTGCTGCGGTTGTCACAAAGGACAACGACAGCACTGAGCGGCATAGAACGGGCACTTCAAGTCTTATCGATAACTTTCTCGATGACTTCGGTTCGCCACTCGGGAGCGAAACACAATTGGAAGCCGATGGCGATGAGTTCCAGGCCGATAGCTTGTCAGCGATCTATGGGAAGGACTCTCCTTTGATGAAGCGTCAGACCCCTGAGAACGCTGTCCGATCGGAAGCTGGCACAAAGAAGCATTATCAACCTTATGTCTTAGATGAGCTTGACGAGATCTTACACACCCATGACGCCTCCTTGATCAGCACGACTTGCGAACGAGTTGGCTCTAACGAGGCTCCCGAATACCAAGCCAGTAGTGAGCTCTCGCCTGACAATGAGGATAAGATATTCGAGTTGAATCACCACAACACTGTGGATGCGTCACTCACCAAGGTTCAACAGCACGAAGCTGACGAGCCTGATGGAAACCACAAGAAGGCGATCGATCGGATCGAGGCAGAACACGACTCCCTGCGCAACATTACAGACCCCTCAATCACAGGCTTCATACCCAATGACCTCCACAAGCCGACACACATCGGCAACCCCAGCGGCATCTTCCACCGCCTCAAGTTCTCCAGCACTGTGTCTCGCAGAAATCTCGTCACTGTCAAGCGTACTTCACCAGCAACAGCAAGCCTCGTGCTCACACGTCGTCGCTGGGGTCATCCACACCGACTAGCTGGAACTCCGAAGAAACACTTCGTGTCCATGAGATGCTATGCCCTGTGTATCTTGGCGCGCAACCTCCTTGGGAAGGAGTCTAGATTCCAGCGTCGGGTAAGGGACGCGGCGAGGATTGTAAAGGAGAGGAAGAAAGGCAGGTCGTATGATCTACATGGGGCGTGGAATCTGGCTGTCAATGGGAAGACGGAACCGAAGGAGTGGGAGTCGGACAGAAGCGTCGAGTGAGGATGTTTCATCGTCGTAAATGTTCACGAGCAGCATGTGAATGCGGCGTGGGAAGTCCTTGTGACATGTGAATATGGATGGTCATCTGAAGGTAGCTATTCCCCGATGAAACAGGCACACTGCATGCGATTAGATCTAGTCGGCAGATACGTTGAGTTTCAAAGATACATGACTTACTCAACCTTCCTTCGCTATCGCTATCGCTATCGTCTCTAGGTACACCGCATCTTGCACTCTGACCCCAAACTTTCACCGCCATATCTACCTATTCTAGACCGGATCGTCGGCATACTAACCCAATCCTATATACCATGTCTACCATCATCACCGCAGGTGCCTGATCCCCATCACGCTGCAGGTACCGCCAACAAGCCTCCAACTCGCACGTAACATCCGACATTCAACACAGATCATACTACAGTGCCACAACAACACTAGTGCAACGCCCCGTCTCGTGACGATCAAGGCTCCGCCCCCAGGATTCCAGCACCAGCACCAGCCTAGCTCTCCCGATATCCGCTGTACGTGACAACACTCTCCTAACGCATCTCATTGGCTGCGGCGCATATTGAAAGATAATCGTTTCTCCACCGGGGAATCAGGGAAGTATTCTCCGTTGACAGAACAAGGAAGTCACGAAACCATGTGACGAGCGGGTGAGGCTGGGGTGTTGAAACTCAGTTTGATGGGGTTGCGGTGGTTTCCTCCGTTGACAAAGGGCGGAGCGGCGATGCGCGAAGGGTAGGGGTCGCGTACTTCCGAGAGACGGGCTGATTGGATGGAGAGGGGATGAAATCATACCATTTTCATAATGACTTGATTTTGAAATGGTACTTGCTGAGAGCTCTGGTTATGGTCTATGTGCATTATTGACGAAATTGACCTTTCCAATACGTTCATTCCCAATGCCTCAATCTAAAGCACCGCACGTTGCATCCCTCACTGTTCCTTCCCCTCCAAAACCATTCCGCACATGACACGCCTCGTCCATACGGCCGCGCCTCACCCACCCCCCGGCGCATCTTGGCGGTTAAGCGCCCACGCATCCCTGCCCTCTCTTCTTTCGGCGCATGATTGGCTGCGCTAAACACGGGAGGGAACAGAGCGCCGGGATGCCTTGACGCCTCGTTCTGCTTCTTGATTCTTTGACCGGTCTGATCGGCGATGAGATTGGTCTCATTCTTACGTTGGGCAGGGTGCTGGAAGGGCGGGAAGCGTGTAGACGGGTGGGAAATGGGAAGGGATGTGGCATGAGAACTGCGGCGTTTGCAAGATTGTGTGTTCAGTATCGGATCGATGTGAGGGAAGGAATACGATTGGGCGGAAGAAGCGCGTGTAGATTGAGTATGAGCGAGGGTAGGGATGTGCAGCGCATCGAATCGATTGTGCATGCAGCGGTGCGGTCACATGCGGGTCGCAGGGCGCTTCGGATGTGCTTCTGGAGAGGCTGCAGGGAAGGCCGGTTGTTGGGAGTGTTCACAAGTCCCGAACAGTCACGACTACATTGAGTTTGAATTTGCAGAGATGAAGAGGTTGAATAATGTGATTGATGATATTCCTGATTGTCGTCCCGAGGCAGCGAAATCTCAACGTCTTTACCGCTCCTTCTGATGGCTCGTCTCGCTAAACGACACGACCATACAATCCTTGCCAGGGCCCTTTTGCCGCCCGGCTACTCTGCACGAGCGTCAACCTACTCGCCAGCACGTACATGCCTCGTGCATGTAATCTCCATCCCCCAATGCCCTCATCTCCAATCATTCGTGAACAAAAAATGTCGCAAAGTAAATGATTTACCCTTTGCGAGATAGAAACACCACAAGCGCCGGCGCAAATCGCCCGAAGTAGGTATTTCGCATACAAAGTTTTCGGCGCCGTACATGGTATCGAGCCAAAGTGGGTCATGAGAGAACAACATAGCCGTAAGTCGTTTCTCTAATAGGTGGTAGTTAAAACAAAGGAAATGGTGGTAGTAGTGGGGTGAATGCCACGGCCATGATACGGTGTAATGAGCAAAGCTGTTATCGAAAGGAAGCATGCGATCGAGTCGCCAGGACCCGAGTAATTATTTGGGTGGCCGGGTGAGTGAGGGGTGCTCATGAAAATTGTTTTGCGAAGGGCGCGAACTAGGTAGCTGGGCGAGCGGACAACAATGGTCGATGCTGTGACTGGGCGCCTCTTGACGTGAGTGTGGTTCCACAGGCTGTTGCGCAACCGCCCATGCTTGGTCCCTAGATCCCGTAATGGTGGGTCGCGTAACAACCTAAGTGTTTATTCCTCGATCTTTCTCCGCTTGCCGCGTGGTGCGGGGTCGATCTGAGGGAAGTTTGGAGCCTTCGCATCCACAGGCGTCGCATGATAAGTCACTGTTCGAGTGACGACTTCACGGACGCTGACACGCCTTGAACGACCGGTTTTCTTCTCTGGCTCCCAAGTCTTTGGCGACATGGCTGAGTAAGGTGATTGAATGGATTTGGCGCTGGCCGGTGACCGAACTCCGGCTGATGAGTAAGGTGATTGCGGAATGTAGAGGCGGGGTGTCCGCGCTGATTGCGGGCGTGTGAAAGGTGATGGTGGAGGGATTGAGATCATCTGAAGCTTGGTGGGCGGTGCCGACATGGGAGGTTCCTCTCGTGCTGGATCGCACCGGCTGCAGCTGCTGGATCTTGACGTAGCTGGAGAATCCTTGTCTGCAGGTGCAGATGTCGACGTGAACGAGGCACTGGACGCTGCTGATGTCACAGAGACTGGCCGGCTGGCTTCGAATACAAATCGCGAACTGGTGCCGGTGGACATTGGGCTAGTGAGAACAGGTGATAGATTTTTCAGGAACTCCAGATATGCTGTTGGTGGGGTAATGGGCGTCTTGAGGTCATCTTCCCTCTTGATATTGGCAAAGATAGGAGTCGTTGCAGAGTGGACCATGGGCGACCTCAATTCCGATGGGTAAGTAGCAGACAGAGGTGTCTTGAGCGAGGACGGCGCCGGTTTGGCATCGGTGGTGGTGGCCATGATGTCGAGGTATGACGCGCCCTGAGCGAGTGATGGGGCTCCTTGTCGATAGTTGCTGCGAGCGAAGGTCGGCTGCGCTGTGCCTACTTCCACGGATGGAGGTGGAAGAGGAAAAAGAGAGAGGCAGGCGGGCAGATAGGTACCTTTGGCGCCGGGGAAGAGTGTGCGTTTATTGTACGTACTGAAGGCTAGCTTGACGCGGATTTGTTGTTGGCCGCTGAATGGGTCGTTCCTGCTAAAAATATGCGGGTGCACTGGAAGGCGCGTAGCGGAGATCGTCCGTGCGTAGCGCTTACAGACTGCCTACTACGCTCGCGCAGTAATTGGCTGCGTATCAATGAAACGACAATGTGACCCAGCTGCGGCCCCTGCAGTTTCTGAGGAAGCAGACGGCTGCTGCGGCCGCTGATTCGGTGGATGGCCGTCGGATGTGCGATGCGGGCGTTGACGTGCGGAAGGCTGCAAAGGCAAACACGAGCCTAGCAGAAACAGGATGCTCGCAACCTGGCGGGCAAACGTGGCAACCTGGTCAAGCTGTATATCTGGTGCGGAACAAGAGAACCTGAGACGAGCTGATGAGACGCTCGCGTCAGAATGCGAAGTAGCAGAAGGCGATCGAGCGCTGGAAATAGATAGAGGCGAAGTTTGTGCAAGCAAGCAGTGCATCTGACCTCGTGGAGTATTAGATCACTTTATGTCTCGTTTTGCAGCCGCTGTGGTATTCTCTATGCTGCTTTGCCGTGTCGCGCGCTTCCATAGACACCTTGCCCCCGCCGCCTGGCCACCCGTTGCCATCTCAGTAAGGCCTTTTTCTGGTTCGTCGCTGAGCGCGCGCCTCACAACACCAACGCTTCGGCCCTGTTAAGACACAGGCCGTGCGGGACGTGGCTGCTCAGATGATCCTCACAGGCCGAGGGCCTCTGAGAAGTGGCTTCTGTGAAACTCCAATGGGGAGCGCTTAGCTGTATCCCACCTGTTCATTGCTGTCGTCTATTGCCTTGCCTAGTAACGGCGCTATTCTGATTCACGACTTTCCATTACGTGTTTGAAGTTCGCCATACTGCTGGCAAGAACGACCAATCGTCGGCGTTCGTGTCATAGCAGCTGAGGCTACGCGCGAGGTTTCCAGGCGCATGGTAGAACGACCAGAGGCACGGGAGGAAAATCTCCTAAAGTGCAAAAACAAGCTAGTCATGCTGTGCCTCTCCCATACATGTTCGGTTCCGACTCTATTATGAGTCGCGGCTCAACTTACGAGTGCACACAGCTGATTGTCCTGGTGAGCGTCCTCGTCACGGAACGTGCGCACGGCATCACCGACTGTGATGGTAGGGTTCTGAACCAATGGAGAGGAAGGATCTTGCAAAGGCAAGTGGCAAGTATGCTCTCCAAAGTAGACACGGCCATCGAAGCGGCGAGTTTTGGAAAGTGTCACAAATGGTTCTTGGTTCTTCTCTGCGGTTTGTTGATCAATGCACACCATTTGGCACCTTCTACACGCTCCCAGCATCTCGAAGTATTGTTGGCCAATCTGGAGGAAGCGCCAATCGTCTTCCGCGTAGGGATCCTCGAGCCCAGGCGGGTAGTCAGGGTTCTCCGCAACCACTATGTTGGCTCTGAACACCTCTGCTTGCGCCGCCTTGCCGCCCTCCGCTTTGATCAACTCGTTGAGGCGGTTGAGGCTCGATCTTGAAATTGTGAGGATAGGGCTCTCATTTGACAGCAATATCGGCTTGGAGACGCACGCGCCGGGCATCAAGGGGGCTGTAATTGGGAAAGCGCCGGGTATCTGCATGCCACTAGCCTTCTGGTATTTCTGGAGATGCGCCTTTGAATGTCTCGTTGAGCCACTGCCGCTGCTAACGGCAGGGAAGCGTGCTAAGTGACAAGCCACTCCAAGTGCTTGCGAGAAGAATGACGATAATTTGCTTGACTTGTATGTTTTGGCGCTCACGTTGTCCCCACATACCCTCGCGTTTGACTCCTTGTATAGATCTGAGTTCAAGAAGAGGCGTGGATCCGCTGAAAGTGGCACGGTGACCTCGTTGGTACTTGTCGTATCGCGCAGGGCGCCGACTAGGTTGATCCGCAGAACACCGTCATCCAAGTCGATGCTGGGTCGAATCAAAGCCATTTTTGGGTAGCGCTTTTGACTCAATGCTGCTCCTGTGCCTTGATGAACAAGGCACCATTCTCGATCCCACGCCAGGCCCTCTGGTCGCACTTCCCATGCCGCACCGGGCGGCACGCTGAACCCAGCGCAGCTTTTTATAGGATACACGCATAGACTTTCCACGTGCAAGCGACTGGGTGTTGGGGGCTCTTGTTGCAAGGTTGCTATTGGCGAGGTGATCTCCGCAATGGCTTCGTGGACGAAGAATTCGCGCACAAAGGCGACGAATGAATTGACATCTTTCAGTGTGCTCATGGCTCCAAGGCTCACACGTATCATGCCGGTCGGCTTGGCGCGAATGATGTCGTTGTCGTTTCCGCATCTCTGACCGGCCGAGAAATTCTCGCGCATCTCCCATGGCGCCAGTCCGAGTGAGGAAGCAACACCACCCGGATTGCAAAGGCCTCCAGTACGTAATTGAAAGTTTTTGACCGCTGCCAGCTTCTCCACTTCTGCGTTGCTAACCCAGCCACCACATTCGTTCTGGAGATTGAACACAACCACCGGTCCTTGCGTGCTGCATTCGCCGTACGTCGATGCAGAATCCTTGTAGATATGGCACACCTTCCCGCCATTGCTGTGTCGTAGTGACGAAAGATCTTCGTAGAGCCGCTTAGCGAGGAAGGCGGTGTGCCTCGACACTTGGTCCAGAGAGCTGTACAGATCTCGATGTACATCCATGGCAGAGTCGAGCGCCATGATGCTGTGTATCGGCAATGTGCCGTCCTCTAGCCTTTCATGTAGCGAGTCCGCTTTCTTCGCATGCCACTGTTCCTTCAAGCAGACCACCATCTCAACAGTGCCTCCACCGAAATAGCGGCGCTTGTCGAAGATGGAGGCTGATGCTTGCCTAACAATCAAAGCTCCGAGGTCGGGAAACCCGAACATCTTATACAAGCTCAGCACGGTGAAATCTGGGGCCTCTTCAGGATTGCTGAGGTCAAGTGGCGAGGTCGACACGAGCGCTGCGGCGTCTAGCAAGGTGTACACTGGCGTTTGCTTGCTGTTCCGGAGGCGTTTCGACCAACTCAATGGCAATCTTCGACCATTCATATTCGACTGCGCTGGGTATGCGAACAACCTTGCCCTTTGGCCTTCACTATCTTGCTGTTGGATCCAGTCGTTGACTTCCACGTCAGACGTGAAGCATCTATGCTCCGCCGCCGCCTCGCGCACACCAATCAAGCTTGTATGCGCATCGCGATGGTAGCCGTACCAGAAGCCGTGCTCGTGATCTCGGAAGGCTTCCATGACCAACTTGATGCCCGCAGTCGCGTTTGCCACAAACACGACGTCGAATTCTTGGGGATCGGCCTTGAACAGACTCAGAAGGCGAAGTCTGATATCTTCGATCCGGCGCGTGGTCAATTGGGAGGCGTTGGAGGCGGAATGCGGATTGCCGTATAGGTTCGAGATCATGTCGGCAGAGAAGCGCTCAATGAGCGACTTCGCGTAGAGTGTTGTTCCAGCATGGTCAAGGTAAGTAGTACCTGTCGCATGTGAGCCCTGATAATAATATAGCTTTCGTGAGCTTACCTTGCAGCATAGGGTACTCTCGCGCGCGAAGCTCCTCAACTGCGCTATCGAACGCAATGCAGGCTGTCTCGTCCATTTTGTCCAGTCGGGAGGCACTTGAGCTGGCTCATTTATTGCTCATCCGTTGTCTTTGGGAGGGAAAGAACAGTTAAGAGTGCCCCAGAGGTCGCCCATTGGATCCCGTGCGTAGTGGTCGCGAAGAGTGGGGGATGGCAAATGGTGGAGTCGCTGCTTGGGCGATAGCTGCGGCGATCGGCTGCCTCCGGCGCTCGGCCACAAAGAGGAACAAGCGATGCACCAAGCATCTCACCCACACTCCTAATCACGCTTGCACGTGTGAACGAGTCTAAACCAGTTTTCACGGTGTGTTGAAGGCCCCATAGGTATTGCGTGTCCAGGCGATACATTCTGAATCGGCATGCGGAGATATTCGTGACTTGATAACAAGAGACGGCGTTTTCTAGGTGAAATGCTATCCTATCACGTATGGGAAAGCCAGTCGCTAGTGATGGTAACGTATCAGGTTCACCCAGGATTGTACAAGTTGAACATTAGAAGAGCACAACGAGATCTATTCAAGCTAGCTGCTCTTCTCCCGTAATTTTAGTCCTACATCCTTCATCCATGACCATCGTTGACCAATAACACGTAGCTCTGGCTCAATCATCCTCTACTGCAAGCTCGATGCTGAGAATCAAGCCAAAAATGTGACCAGTCTTGAATGAAGCATGAACAGCATCCTTCCGCGTGAACATGTCAACGTGAGCGACTTTGGTGCGCTTGATGTGATCTTGAATAGGTAAAACCTTGACGTCTTCCCTGTGATGAATATTAGAACAGTACAAATGGCGACCAGAATGAGTACTTGCAAGTCGAAGCCGAACTGATAGAAGAACTCCTTAACATCTTCCTCGACCGCATCCGTGGCGACATTGGATACGATTAGGCGACGCCTGACCTTGTCTTTCTCCTCAGCTTGGGCGAAGCGCGCCTCTTCCTGCAAAGTGTGTTCAATGATAATGTCCAACTCGGCTGACGCTTGATCGAGAGCCTTTTGCTTCTCTCGCCGAGCTTCATGGCCGTCAGGTCCCTTGCTGAAGAGGTAGGCCGTCCACCCCATAACATATTGCCAATCGCATCCGCCCATTTCCAACAGGAGGGCGATGACGTAGGGTTTTACAGGCTCCTCGACTCCGATCTCGAACTTGTTGAAACCCGAATTGGATTCCGACTGTGCGTCTTCTATGTCGGTCTCAGGGTCTTCAGAGCCAATCACAGGGGCAAGCATGTTGGTCAGGCGACTATAGAGCGCGTCAATGCTGTCTTCTTTCTCCTCTGCGGGCTTGTGATCAATGGATGGTGTGTTCCTCTCGAACTCGGCAAGCATGGCTTTGGCTTCGTCGATTGTCCCCCCAGATTCGGTCGGAAGAGCTGGTGTGGCCTGAGCAGAAGACATGACTGTGTCTTTGGAAACCTCGTTCGAAGCTGCCTGCCATGCGGAAATTTCGTAGGACTCGACACGCCCAGCAATCTGCGTAACGGGAGGAGGTTGTGATACCACAGGTGGAAACGTCGGCAGGCCGTCAAAGGAGCTCCGGGTGCCAGAAATATACACCTCACGGCCGTAGAACTTCGATCGATGCTGTACATGTCCACCAACCTCTCCCTGTTGTGGGGCGACAGCGGCTCTACCCTCAATCTCAGCAAGCATTCGTTTTGGATCATCCTCAGTGATCTCATTTTCGCCTGCGAGCTTGCCTGGGAACATCGCTAGCAGTTTCTTTGGATCCAACTCGTCGGTTTCGTTGCGGACGGTGGTCTCACCCGCAGACAGAGCCCGATCGAAGTCAGCAAGCGCCTTTTTGGGGTCTATGTCGATATCGTTGGACAAGCTAAAGCTGGTT
This sequence comes from Paraphoma sp. B47-9, assembly GCA_001748405.1. NCBI lineage: Eukaryota > Fungi > Ascomycota > Dothideomycetes > Pleosporales > Phaeosphaeriaceae > Paraphoma > Paraphoma sp. B47-9. The sequence goes on from BCLK01000050.1 coordinate 135,482, forward strand.
CCCACGGATCCTGACCTCATGGTTTTCTTGTTTTCGCTCGAGAGAGACTCCTTGCGCAATGGTGATGGAGCAGCGTCACCTGTAACATTATCAGTTCGTGTTCCATGCGCCGTAGCGGGCACGGAGTTGTCCAACCCAAGATGTCTCTGAATGTCAGCAAGTCGAGGTCGAAGTTAGAAGCTAACTGGCGGCCGTTGATGATGTCACTCTGGATGGAGTCGCTCTGTCCGCCCTCTGTGTCTGATGTCAATGACGAATTAGCGCACGACGGGTCCGGAGACTGCACGGCAGGTGCGGATGACTGTTTGGCAGACACAGTCCTCTTCTGAACCTCTGCGTCACGGCGCTGAGAAGCTTTCGCAAGGGTGTCGGAGATGCTCGCCAATTGGCGGCCCAAGAGTCCTCTCATGGCTTCCGCGTCTTGTCCCGCCATGGCTGTAGCGGTGCGACGCCTTGCACGGCGCTGTGTGCGGGCCCTGATTGTTGGCATGTTGTCTCAGTCCTTGTCCGGATGTGATAGCGGGTCACGCGAGCTTACCGTATTGAAGCTCGCTTCAATACCTGTGACTGTTGGACGCCAGTGGTCGTACTATCCTAGGTGTGAGTGAACAGGCAACGGTGGTAGTGGGCGAGGTGAAGCGGACCAGGTGAGGGTTATCGCCGGTTTGGCGTCGCCTAGGAGAGGAAAGAGCGGTAACAACGTGGCGACAAATAAACAAACAAACGCCGCGTGCCCGTATGGCGGAAAACAGACACAGGGTCAAGACCGATTGGGCTGTAAGGAGCGTGTGTAAACACAGAGATTTTGTACCCAGGTCTCTCGGTAGCTGTTACTACGGACGAAATGTGCTGGACGCCACACGCAATGCCGCCAAACCCGACGATCATAGTTCCACACCTTTGTAGGCGCCCCGATACTCGATTATGTGACGTTTCCCATCTCTTTAGATAGTCATGAGCAGAGAAGAGAATGAACAAAGAATAAATACCAACCCTACTGGAGCCCATTATGCAATATAGTCATCCCACGAGGTAAGCCCCCGCGCAACTATTGCTTCTTCTTGCCTGCCGCCTTCTTCTCGCCTTCCTTCTTCTCAATCTGCTCAATTTCCTTCTCCTCGGCGCGCTTTGCGTACCACTGTCCCGCTTGCAGCACAAGCACACCAACCAGCACAAGCGCTAAGATGGTATTGCTCGCGGAGTACACACGCAGTGTGTCCTCTCTGCTAATGTAGTCTGAGCCGTCCTCCAACTCGATCTTCTCGCCAAGCTTAGCCGCTGCTTCCATGTCGCCGTAAACGCCTGCTGTCACAACCCTGAAGCCCTTGACAATGTTGGTCAGGTAGACGGTGATGCCGGCCATGTAGAGCACGAGGGATGCGCCGTCGAACAGCATGTTGGATTCGGAGGCCTTGAAGAGCTTCATCAGGAAGCCAAGAAGTCCAGTGCCGATGACGATGTTGAGGATGCGCGAGATGATGGCGGGGCTGGCGTAGAGGAATTTGATGTGCGATTCGAGGAGGTTGAAGTAAGGCTCCCGACCTCCTGCGGGCTCTGTCCAGAGCACATTGTAATCATAGGGCAGGTACGCGAACAGTATCCCGAGAAAGAAGCATGTAGCTACATAGCTGTCAGTAAGTGTCGTGGGTAGCCATGTGGTCAACTGGGTGGGACAGAGATAGATCTACGTACACCCTACGACCAGGAATTGCGCGAAGTTGTTGCCTGCCATTGTAACGAGTCGGAACCGAAGCGCGTGATGAAGACAGGGTGGTTGAAGAGTGATGGTGAAAGACTAGAAGCTGTGTCCGAGTTGTGCGCTTATCTTCGTCGCGAGGCTTAGGTTGCCGTAGGATGCGCAATTCGAGGTAGGCCCGATTTAGGAAGGTGGGTCACTGACGCCGAACCGCAAACGTCCGCGATATGGAATGTTCAGTGGCTATGGAGCTTCAAGGATGTTATGCAGACACACCATTGAGCTCCCGCTTCCTGGACACGACCCCGCATGCCCGCTTGAAACCTCGTTTCAATGATGGCACCCTGCAGATTTGGACCAGCTTCCCCAGCCTTGGCGACCCGATACCACGGAGAACTCGTCACAGACACATGGAAGTTGGAATGTAATGATTCTGCTTTCTGCTTTACTTCAGACACATGCTGTGACTACTCGTCCTCATCGTCGGACAGAATGCTAGGATGGTCTCCAAACCGGGCTAATCTACAACGCCACTGTACGCCATAACCAGGAACTCCACCACATCCATTCATTGCGTTGCTTAAAAGTCTTCGTCATCCATATCCAGATCTTCATTACCTGCCTCAATAAACACAAGTCGTGTACCTTCTCCTGTAGTTTGCCAGACCTATTCGTAGTTAGAACAGATACGTTGAGCATGTGCGAAGAATGGACACTTACATCAAGCATAGCGTACTCGTCGATGGCCTGCTCGAACTGGTCCGCTGTGAAGCCCTTGGCCAGCACTCGCTCCCTGACTCTCCGAAGATCCAATTCGCCCCTGGTGCCATCTCCAACTGCAGCAGCTCCACTAGCTTCCATCGTCTTGATGAGTTGGTAGATCTTGCTGCTTGGCGTGTGATCGTCCCTGCGGTTGTCGTCGGCGTATAGACTGGCTTTGCTGACTTCAGTGAGACGCAGCGCTTCATCAACATCCTCTGAGATGACTTCATCAGCGAAACGAAGACGAGCCAATGCTTGTGCAAGACGCAAGACACCGAGCAGTGTACGTGGGGACGTGTGGGTGAAAGCCTTCTTGGAGCCCTCATCGCGCTTCTGCTGTTGTCGCATACGCACGTAGGCGCCGACCATGTAGTCGGAGACTTCCTTTGGCACGGTTGGGCGGTACGACCGTGCTCGGGCGACCCATTGTCGAACCTCAGCAGGGCTGAACACAATACCTCCAGCAGCTTCGGGATGAGCGTTGTGCATGTGAACATAAGTAACGTGACGCGCCAATTCTTCGTCAGAGTCTCGCGCTGGGGTATCAAGGATAAGAAACAGAACGTCAAAACGTGACAAAAGCGCAGCCGGGAGGTTGATGTTTTCTACCGGGGAGATGTGAGGATTGTAGCGCCCGTAAAGAGGGTTGGCCGCCGCTAGGATCGAGGTACGGGCATTGAGGGTGGTGGTGATGCCAGCTTTGCTGATGGAGATGGTTTGTTGTTCCATAACCTCATGAATTGCAGTTCGGTCGCTGTCGTCCATCTTGTCGAACTCGTCGATACAGCACATGCCATTGTCGGCCAGAACGAGAGCGCCTCCTTCCAGGACCATCTCGTCCGTGACAGGATCGCGCATCACAGCAGCAGTCAGACCAACGCCACTGCTACCACGACCAGTTGTGTAAACTCCACGGGGGGCGACTTTGGTGATGTATTTGAGCAGCTGCGATTTGGCCACACCGGGATCGCCCATCAAACAAACATTGATGTCACCACGAATGCGCATGCCGTCCTTGACCTCTTTGGTGACTCCACCGATCAGTTGGAGGAGCAGCGCTTTCTTCACATCGACGTGACCGAAGATTTCAGGGGCTATGGATCGAGACAAGTACTCGTACAGTTGGCCGGTTCGCTCGAGCTCATTCATTCTTCGTAGAGTAGGCTGTGCCAGGACGATATCGTCATATGCTTTCTTGTGCTGCATAACATGCTGCGCCTCGAGGTAGGTATCAGTGAGGAGGCCTGCTCGGATGGCCTTGAACCCAGTGTAGGGTGTGGGCAAGAAAATTCCGGCGACGTCGACCACATCGCCGGGGTTTACTTGACGCACCAGTGCACCGTGGCAGTGTATGGTGAGCTGTCTTGGGATGTGGCCAACGGGGACTTGATCAGCCATTTCTTGTATCTTGACTTCCTGGAATGGCAGGAATTTCGACGCGCGAGTGGAGAGAAACAGCTGCCCTTTCGTCTTGTTGGCTTTGCACTCCTCCGAAGGGCACTCTACAAGGGGCGTGAACTGCTTTGTCGTCACTGGCTGGAAAACTTCGCTGCCGCAACGGTCGCAAGAGTAGGCGTTGACCAAAACTGCAGGCTTGACATCTGACACTCTGGTCGCAATACCCCGTACAGTGATGAGGCGGCCAAGATGCTCTCCGCGAACGTTTCTTACGGCCAATGCCTTCATGCTCCGTTGACTGCTCGAGCCAGACGGTATTCTTGGCTTGAAGTTAAGCGTATATCGGCGCGTCAATGCAGCAGGAAACAGCGATTCGGGCGCAGCCTGTGCGCTGTCCTCGACGCCCTGGAGCTCCTGCATTCTGTCGTTGCGCTTCGAGCGCTGGGTCATGATGACATCCAAGACATCGTCCTTGAAGTTCAGGTCCTTTGTCGGCGGCGGCAGACACTTGTCGACTGCGCGCGAGAAGGTTTCGATGTAGTGGTGCGCGTTGCGCTCGATGGATTCGATCAGCTTGTAGTTGTGCTCGCCGTCTGAGGTGGCCTTCTCATAATCCTCGACATCGTTCAGATCAATGACAATCTCATCGCGCTCGCGGTTGGCCACCTCTTGCAGTTGGTTCATGTATTTGATCTTCGATTGCCCGTTGCGCGTCCGGGCCCCGTTTGGCGCTGGGTCGTCGGCGTCGTCGACCATATCGTACTCCTCTTCCGCGCCATTGCCATTGAGGTTCAGTCCTTCTAGCTGATCCGCAGCCTCGGTAGAGGACGACTTGAAGGTCTTGAGGAAATCGACAAAGGCAGCTGTGCGCCGTTAGCTGGGATCGTGCCTATCGTGGGGGGATGTCGCACCCTCTTGCTCGTCGTAGTTCACCGGTGCAGCCGTGGGGACGAGCGCCATTTTGCCGTGATCTGCGTGTATGTGTGGAGCAGCAGTGCGCCGGGAGATGTTCTGGTGGTGAGGCTGCGGGGAGGGGGGTCGCTGTCACAAATTCGCGGACGGGGCTGGCTGGCCGTGGTCGCGTCCAAAGCGCGTTGGGGCGCGTTGCCAGGGCTGCCGTGCCATTGGCCGCCGTCGAGCTGATATTCTGCCACCGCCTTCACGAGCGCCAGCGCCGACGACCTCGGCACAGCATGGAGGTGGTTGAGCATCCACAGGAAAGATGCAGTAGTCAGCCTTCACTCCTCTCCCATCGCCATGCCGCCGAAGAAGCCTGCGGGCAATGTTGTCCAGGCTGAGGTCGCCCTGAAGCAGTCGCTGAAGAACTGTCTTGTCAACCTTCCCTCGACGCTGGTTTCAGTGCTTGTGAATGCCAATGCTGTAGGTGCTTCCCTGTGCATCAGACGAACCGCTGCTGAGACTGTCCAGGTTGCGCAGAATGTTGTCGTCGAGCTCTCATACCGGCAGCCGCCACCTCCCGGTGCCTCAGATGCACGCAATGCCTCCCCGCAGAAGTCGGTCTTTGTCGGATGGACAGGCATGCAGAGCCAGCGCAGGCTGGCGTCTGTGGTGGGACGAGACGGCTTGCGCGGCAGCCCAGCGACCAGCCAGCAGGACATACCCGCTGTAGAGGTCGACACTACATTTGCACGGCTCATTGGGCTCGCTGAAGGCCAGAAGGTCGGCATCTCGCTGCACCTCGATCCCCCGCAAGCGCACACCATCAACATCGAGCCGCTGACGCCTGTGGACTGGGAGATGATAGAGCTGCATGCGCAATTTCTCGAACTAAACTTCCTCTCGCAGATTCGCGCTCTGCCCAATCCGCAAGCTCAGGCACCGCATCCCTTGACGCTCCATCTCTCACCTACTACCACCGCGAACATCATCGTCACTTCGATTGCACCGGCGCCGACAACTACCTCGCCATTCGTGAAAATATCGCCAGATGCCGAAGTCATCGTTGCGCCCAAGACACGCCAAAAGGAGAGGAGCTCCAACAAAGAAAGCAGAAGCGTGGGCGGCGCCTCGAGGAAGAGTGGAAAGAGCACTGCGAGCACAGTCAGGCGTCGAAGTGGCCGTGACGAGACTCTCAGCAAAGGCGCCGTGTTCCTCCGAGGCGTCGACCGCAGCATTGCCCAGGATTGGTTTGACGAGGTCGACGATGCCGAAGCTAGCGGCCTCAAAGTGTGGGTGGACAAGGATGTTCTGCTCACCAAGGCTCTCCGCGGAGCTACGTGGGTTTCAGTTGCAGTCATCAAGCCAGCTGGGTTGCAAGAGCCAGTCGACATGTCCAAGGAGCAGGAGCAAGAAAAGGCTGCCACCCGTGTGGTTGCCAGAGTTGCCGTCTGGGAAGACGCGCCCGACAGCCGTCACATTGCACTCTCAACAGATCTCTGCAAGGTTCTTGGCTTTGCAGGATTTGTAGGTGGACTGGTACGCATCGAAGGTGCCCCTGCGCAAACCGCAAAGCCATCGGCGATCAAGCCCACCGGCACGAAAGATTCAAAGGACCCAGTGGTCAAGACTATCAAGATTGTTCCATTTTCAACTGTCGCTTCACATAATAATGCAGCATTGAAATTTGGTGGCGAGTCCAAACAGGAGCAGGAAGACGCTCTTCAGAAAATCAAGACCCTGTACGGGAAGAAGGGTGGTCTCTTGGACGGACCAGTCACAGATGGTATGGTCCTACCACCTGGACAGGAGTCCGAACTCGGCTGGCAAGGAGGCCTCGTGAGGTTCGATCCACCCCAAGCCAGCGGAGTCTCATGGGTTCTGTTCCCTGAGCGAAAACCGCCAATCGAGCTGGGGCAGGAGACTCCGACGCCATCGAGCTGGGCTAGAGGCTGGAAACAAGGGGAGCCGTTGCCAGAAGTGTCCCCAAATCTGGTTGGAATAGACCCTTTGATCCAGCAATTGCGGTCACACCTCACACACAATTCATCCGTCCTCCTTACTGGCGGTCTTGGAGCAGGGAAATCACAGTGTGCCCAGCTTCTTGCTCACCAGCTTCGGACTGAGTACCTTTTCAACGTCATTTACTATCCCTGCAGCAAGCTCGTGACGGACGAGACCAGAGTTGCTACCATCAAGGAGACACTCAATAGGCTCTTTGCGTCTGCATCCTGGGGTGCAAGATCTGGTGGCAACGCGGTTGTAGTTCTTGACGACTTGGATAAACTTTGTCCTGTCGAAACCGAACTGCAGGTCGGCAATGAGAACGGACGAAGTCGCCAAGTCAGTGAATGCCTCGTCTCAATCGTCCGACAGTACTGCTCTATGGATTCGGGGGTAGTTCTTCTGGCAACAGCACAGGGCAAAGAGGCCCTGAACAATGTGGTTGTCGGTGGTCATATCGTACGCGAAATTGTAAGCTTGAAAGCCCCGAACAAAGACGGACGGAGAAAGGTCCTTGAGATGCTAGCCCACAAAGACGCAAAACCTCAACCTGCAGCTACAGAGCAACCAAACGGCCACGCGTTCCCGAATTCGCCTTCGAGCAGTCGGCCAAGTACCTCTCATCGGAGCCAACCAAGCAATGGTAGCATAGAGCAGGACAAGCCGGAAGAGGTTGGCTTCGTGGTTGATACCGCGATTGACTTCCTAGATCTCGCAGGCCAAACTGATGGCTACATGCCCGGTGACCTAGTGCTCCTGACCTCACGCGCCCGCAACGAAGCCCTTATCCGCTCAATCACATCTTCAAGCAACACTATATCCCTCACACGCGAAGATTACGCCTCAGCTTTGACCGGCTTTACTCCTGCCTCCTTGCGAAATGTCACACTGCAGTCCTCAACCACCAAATGGGACTCCATTGGTGGTCTACACTCTACTCGTCAAACGCTCCTCGAGACACTGCAATATCCAACAACATACGCTCCGATATTCGCCCAATGTCCCCTTCGTCTTCGCTCTGGTCTTCTGCTTTACGGATATCCTGGAAGCGGGAAGACGCTTCTGGCTTCCGCCGTTGCAGGCGAGTGTGGTCTCAACTTCATTTCCGTCAAGGGCCCCGAAATCCTCAACAAGTACATCGGTGCTTCCGAGAAGTCTGTCCGCGATCTGTTCGAACGAGCAGAAGCCGCAAGACCATGTGTTCTCTTCTTCGACGAGTTTGATTCCATCGCACCAAAACGTGGACACGATAGCACGGGTGTGACGGATCGAGTTGTAAACCAGTTGCTTACCCAGATGGACGGTGCAGAAGGTCTCTCGGGTGTATACGTCCTCGCAGCAACGTCACGCCCCGATCTTATCGATCCCGCTCTGCTCCGCCCAGGTCGCCTCGACAAGAGTCTGCTCTGTGACATGCCAGGCCTTGAAGAACGTATCGACATCCTCAAAGCCGTAACGCGAAAACTCCATCTCGCACCCAGCCTCCTCGAATCCGACGACTCAGGCGAGAATCTCCGCGAAATCGCGCGCAGAACAGAAGGATACACCGGCGCAGACCTCCAAGCCGTAGTATACAACGCACAACTCGAAGCCATCCACGACGTCCTCGGCGATTCAGAAATGGGTGACCCAACCAAAGTCGGAGGTGGCAAGAAGAGTGGCTCAAACTCGAGCGGCAAAGAAAAAGGCATTCCAGAATTCACCCACTTCCGCTACGGCGACCAACCATCCGATACATCCGACCCAACTAAACCCATCCCATCCAACCAGCTCACCGAGCGCGCCGTCATCGCACAGAAAATCGCCGCCCTACAAGCCCTCCGCAAGAAACAAAAAGCGATGCAACGACCTAATTCAAGTCACAATGACGAACTCGCTGCGAACGGCAAGCTTGAAGATGACGGCGAGAGGAAGGATCCGCAGATCCAGTGGAAGCATATTGATACCTCGCTGGGTACGACGAGGAGTAGTATTAGTGCGCAGGAGAGGAGACGGCTGGAGAGGATTTATCGCGAGTTTGTAGAGGGGCGGGATGGGGATTTACCGAGTGGGCAGGGAGGGAATGAAATTGGTGGGAGGAGTAGTTTGATGTAGTCGGGGACTTTTGAGAAGGATTTTGGGAGAGGTGGTGGGTTGTGTACAGTAGATATAGGGAGCTTGGACGATCTGTAAAGGTCAATTTGCGAGATCGGGTTGCATTTGGTTTGAGCATGTTATGATGAAGTGCACGGTGTCAGTGGTTTTTCAACAGCGCAAACTCATGTTGACCCGGGACATTCGTCCACATTCATAGCAGAAAGACCTGTGAGGCACTGGAACCTGCACAAAGGAGTCACATATACACCTCACGCGCAAAGGAATCCCCATATGCACGGAATCAATCTCCATTTCTCGGGTATACTACATCATACCTCCCCTACGCTCCCTCTCAACCTTCTATTTCCCCACCACCTCCTTCGCCTTCTCAAGACCCTCCTTGACCTTGTCGCCCGCAACATCCACACCAGCCTTCGCCTTTTCCTGCAGACTCGTCTCCCTGCCACCAAAGTTCCAGTAGTTCAGGTACCGGTAGCCCTGGACGAGCTGCGAGGTGAAGTTGATCGCGTGGCATCCGAAAAGAAGGTAGTTTGCGGGTGTGACGGCGAGGGCGTAGCGCATGAAGGTGCCGGAGTACAGAGTTAGGGCGCCGGTCATGCGGCCGGAGATACTGTGGGTTTGGACGTTAGCAAAACATTCAGAAGTGGATGGGGCACATGCTGTTTGTCTGGGGTCTAGAGCTGTGAAGGAATATAGAAGGGTTCATGTAGTGGTTGTGCGGGTAGTGCTGGAGAGGAGAGACGTACATTTCTGGATCTTTGCTCATGTCCGCAATCGCCGCCATCGGGATACCAAAGTTACTCGCCGGGCCCCAGAAATCTGCGCATGTTGTCAGCCATTGCACCTCTCTCGCATATGCCTCAATCCTCGATCAGTGTCTTCAATATCTTCCGCGCGTCCTCTCACACCATCCGTCTCTTCCTCGAGATTGCGCAAGCAGGATCCGGGTAAAAACGTACGTGTCGAGCAAAAGTAATCCGTGTACTTGTTGGAGCGAATCTTCGCATTGAGGGCTTTTATCGCGGCGGCCATCTTGTCGGGATGTGACTGTGCGTGGAGCTTCGAGTGGTGAAGCAGGGGACCGTGGCAGCGGGAGCTTGCGGTTGCGGGTTGAGCTGGTGTTGAGATGCGGATGCCAAGGAATATCGGGGCCGGACATCGAACAGCCGCCATGGGAGTTGCGACAACGGGGATAAGAGTCACGTGTGCATTCTGGTGCCTGCCAGGGTTCTAGGTAGAGAACAAATGAATCTTTGATACCCTGTCACGAGGCAGACGGTGGCAGTTATAATGGGATATCAATTCGATTCGTGTGCATTCAATTATTCATTTATTCGAATGCAAGGTCTTCCAATGAGGAAAGCCTCGAAAAACAAGCTCGAGTAAAGTAGCCTCCATTCTTCTACTCTGGCAAAGCCTGAGCTCCCATTTTGATGTGATGCATTGAGTTTCCCGATTAAATGCTTGCGAGTGGAGCGACTTGTACACCGTGTGACGGTCGTAATTCCACTTTTGCGTGCGCGCGTCGCACTGCTTCATCGCGTTCGATGTCGTCTTGCAAGGACAATTGCCACCATGATTGTGGAGTTTCTCCGAATACTGCTCACTACTTCGCTCTTTATCTGCCACCGAAACCAGGCGGACCACCACGGCCTGGGAAGCCTGGCGGGCCGCCGAAGCCTGGGGGACCACCAAATCCAGGAGGTCCACCAGCGGGAGGGAAGCCAGCTGTATTGAATGTTAGCGAAAGCACTGCAGTTGGGGGCTGTGAGGAAAGCTTACGTGGTCCACCAGGAGGTCCTCCACGGCCAGGGAATCCAGGCGGTCCTCCAAAACCAGGCGCGCCGGGGAATCCACCTCCGAAGGCAGGGCCAGGGCCTCCAACACCAGGCGTAGGACCAGTCAGTCCAACCGGCAGACCACGTCCAGCTGGTCGAGCTGCACCAGGTCCCGCCGCAAGAGCCGCAGCTGTTGTGGGGCCTGAAGACGTTGCGCCTAGGCGAGCGGCAGGGTCAGCGGGCGGTGGGCCATCGACAGACAACGAGATAACGTGCGCGCCGCGAATGATGGTAAGACCTATAGCACGTCGCTCTTCTGTCTCGGTGATTTGTTGCGCGGCACCCGGTGCTGCCTTTCCTCTTCGTCGCGTCCGACGAAACTCTTCTGTGTCGGCGAGAACTAGGTTCATGTGCTGCCAATGTTAGCTCAAGGTTCATGTGAATACGGCGCAGACTGACCTTGTCGAACGCGAGCATCTGTCCGACCATTTGCCTACCATCCTGAAGTGTCACCTTCATACGGTAGTTGATCTACTTTGGTGAGTTCGATGCGATTTGAAGCGGAGGTAAGAGCGCTTACTAGATTTTGCTACAGCATCGGACGTCAGTCAGTTCTACAAGCATCTTCTCTCAGGTCAAGGACATGCGCGCCTGGGCAGATTTACTTACCATCTTTCCTTGTCGGTTTGCGGCGCCAGACATGGTTGGTTTTGCGCGTCCGAAGACGACTTGTGCTGAAGGAGAGGATTAGTGTAGAGTGTTCAAAAAGTGTCCCCTGTGATTGGCACTTGGTGGGGTGGGTGTGGTGCGGAGCTATCGGTGGTGTTGATGCAGGAAGCTCTTTCGCAAAGTCCAAGCGCCAAGACCGGCCTCGCTTAGCGACCTCCGCCCACCGACCCACCCGCCAAAATCATCGCGACAACTTCCTCTCCAGCAGCATCGACATCACCTGCCCACTAACATCCGCAGCATTCACAATGGTACGCTCACGAAAAGAACGACGATGGCGCATTCGCTGATTATGACAGTCCGACTCAAAGGCCTCCAACCCTATGCGGGAGCTCCGCATCCAGAAGCTCGTCCTCAACATCTCCGTTGGCGAGTCTGGTGATCGTCTCACTCGTGCGGCCAAGGTGCTCGAACAGCTCAGCGGTCAAACCCCCGTCTACTCCAAGGCCCGCTACACCGTCCGTACTTTCGGTATCAGGAGGAACGAGAAGATCGCCGTCCACGTTACCGTCCGTGGCCCCAAGGCTGAGGAGATTCTCGAGCGTGGCCTCAAGGTCAAGGAGTACGAGCTCCGCAAGCGCAACTTCAGCGAGTCCGGCAATTTCGGCTTCGGCATCAGCGAGCACATCGACTTGGGCATCAAGTACGACCCTAGCATTGGGTATGTTTGACCAGGGCAAGACGTTTGAGACAAACACTGACTTGAGCAGTATCTACGGCATGGACTTCTACGTCTGTATGACCCGCCCCGGCGAGCGCGTTGCCAAGCGCAGGCGGTGCCAGAGCAAGATCGGCGCTTCCCACCGCGTCAACCAGGCCGAGACCGTTAAGTGGTACAAGAACCGATTCGAGGGCATCGTCCGATAAGCGCGTCAGGCATGGGTGAAGAGGGAACGAAGTGAAGACTCTGCACGATTACCAGCATTTCCGGTCTCGGTGGGTATGGTCCTACGGAGTCTCGGGTGTACTTAACAAAAGAGCAAGCATTCAGAACTTGCGGCCTATCAATGGAGCTGGCCTCGACTCTTTTGAGCGGGCCTCTGATCACAACTATCAATGGAGGCTTCACTTGGGTGAAAGTGCCGATTCAACCATTGTGTGATCAACCTCTACCCTTGATGTCTGCTTGTGATGCCCTGCGTTGTGATCATGCTGACTGTAGCTAACGCGTTGATTTTGTTATGCCGGCGGAGTCTTGCTCAGGCAGTGAAGCTAATGCGTCATAGATCTAGCGTGCGTACCGCAGTGCACTACCACCAGGGTTGATGAAGCATTGTAATGAGGAACTTAACAGCCTCCTACGTCGGTGACCGCTCATTATGTGATGCGCGCATGGCCGGTCGATTGCATGACATGTCGATTTGCCATCGCGGGATGTGTACCTATTCATACTTCCTACCAGGTAGAGCAAATCGTCTCTAGTCGAATTCTTGGAACCGTTCGAAAGCAGCAAGAAGAGGCCGAAGTCGGAAAGCTCTACGCACATCACAAGAGTGTGTGTGGTGCACAAGTCAAGACCTATCTTTCATAACATAATGACAGGCATTCTCTTTTAATGTACATCACCATTGAACGCATTTATAACAGTGCCAATTTACAAATCTTCCTGTACGCCCACCAAAGCACTTTCTACAAAAGGCCTTTTCTTCTCTTCCATTCTCGAATCACACCGTCTAGGCACCGACCCGGTTTTCTGTCTAAGACATGGCGACAAGCTTACCTTTACGTCGTTGCTCTATCTATTCTTGCCAATAGAGACGGAAACATAAACTGCGTCCAATTGGAGAGTAGAGTTCTCGAAGCTCCTTCCACGTCTTCCTTTCAACGTCTCAACACTGTAACTACGACATCGCTCTTTGTGTCACTCAGCGTACGTTTGGTTGTCGAACGTCATCCAATTCGTCATCTCTTCACTCCATTCTGCCTGTAATTTTATTTCTCGGCCCTCTGGCGCTTTTACTCATTATTATCTTCGCGTGAAATGCTAAACGATCCTCGCTAGAACGCGTGTGGGCTATAAACTAGTTTCATGCCTCGCAAATAACAAGCGGGAAGCAATGAAAGTCTGATTAGCTGGAGAAAGCAAAATGACACAGGCACGCACTGAATAAGGGGGCGTTGAATAGCATGAGTCTTCAAGAGCTAGGACGGGTTCATACCGAGGATCACCTACTGCGGGTCACGTTATTTCCTGATAGTAAAGGCTCTCATGAGGAATTAGCTGTGCATCGAATGTACAACAAGATCAATTGCAGAAAACTACAGGTTTGATTTGCGACGCGTGTGAGCTCATATATAGGTGGAAATGAGAGACTGTATACCAAGACGAAAGGGAACGTCGTCCACGCGGCTATGACACGAAATCGCCTTTCGCTTTCTCGTCCATCCTTCACGTGTGCTCATGTAACCAGATCACTGGCACTACGAGATCCGCCCAGTGCCATCTTGGTGCACATGGCCAGTGGTGATCCTCCTGCCGCTCTCGTCTCTGAAACGAATGGAGATAACCAGCTCGCTATCGTTTGGATCGTCATGGGACTTATGCCACTTGCTTCCCTTGATCTCTGCCTTCGTGATAGTTGGATTCTGAATCATGTCAGTATGTTCCTGGCTAGACAAGCCCTGCGTATCGATTTACTTCTTTCTCGACTTTCTCGCAGTATCCCTTAACTACTGGGAGAGTCTTGGAGTCAAGATGCTCAAGCTTGACACTGCCGACGAATTTGATGAGTCTGCGGGATGTGGCTTGCATGTTGGAACTTGCGATGACGAGCTAGTAAAGTTGGGGTTGATGGTGAAAGATATTATGATGTGCTCGGTAAGGATTGATGATCGATAAGAATGTGATGAGACATAGTTGATGGGTGGCAACCTCTGCTGTTATACTCTCAGTTCTGGGACTTCACAACACTGAGCTCTTGATGCTGTGCCGCAACAGTTTGACGCTTTGTTCCAAGCGGAATTCAATGGATACTAAAAATGAATGTATCCCGAATACGGCCATGAAGACGTAACGCCGAAGCTGGATGAGACATCGCAGGGTGAGAAGGTGACGCGCGTGTGCTCTAGGTCAGACCCTTGTGAGCTGGTTCAACACTCTGTTCTTGTTGGAGAAGTTTTGGAATAGTCGGCGCGTAACGAGATCTCGCATGATGCGCCCTGTGAACTGGACCAAATCATTGGATGAAGGGCAACGACATGCATAGTGTAGCGCGCGGCTAAGGAGGGTAAACTTTGAAGTGAAATCCGCGTAGTGGCCTGTCTTGCTAGCGTCGTTGTTGCCGCCAGCCAATAAATCGACCGAGCACGGACCCGCCCATGACCGTGCCAGGGATCAGCGCCGCTGGCATACCTTTGGACTGTCCCAGCCAGTTCCCGCAGTGATTCCTCTACAACATGTTGAAATTTGGTCAACGAGCATGTACTCACTTCAAATTTCCCTCTAATGTATCCCAATTTTTGCGCTTCCAGAGTATGAAGATGAATGTCAGCGAGCTCTTCGAAGAGGAGCGCCTTCCTTGGTATAGCCATGACCAGTTTTATCCGGTACGAACTGGTGAGGTTCTCGATTCTAGCTTTAAAGTTATTGGAAAACTTGGTTACGGTGCATACTCCACGGTCTGGCTGTGTCGGGATATCCGGTATGTTTGGCGTTCTCCACCCCACCTTTTCAAGTCTGATTCATACACAGAGAACGAAACGCTGGCTTCGTCGCTAGCTACGTCGCTGTCAAAATTTGTACCCGAGATGCCGAAAAGTCAACACAACTCGGTCGAGAGCTGGATTTTTATGAACACGTTAGTTCTATTGAATCACAGCATCGCGGTCAAGCATACATCCGCGGACTGTATGGCGAATTCGAGCTCAACGGTCCGACTGGCAAACATTTGTGCCTAGTTCATCCACCTATGCACATGACTATTCGACAGCTCCAGTATCAGAACTCAGCACACAAGCTCAATGTTCCGCTTCTGAAGTGGACGCTAGCCAATTTGCTGCAGGCTCTGTCGTTCTTACACGACGAAGCCAAGGTCGTACACACAGGTACGGCAAGACGATGCAACATGATCGAATTAACTGACAAGTTAGACATCAACCCTGCTAACATCATGCTGACTGTGGCTGATGAGACTATTTTGGAAGACTTCGAGAAAGCTGAAGCAGAGAACCCATCGCCATCCAAAGTGATCGATGACACCCGCACCATTTACAGTTCCCGCAAGCTTCGCCTTCCCACGGGTGATCTTTGGGGTCAGCCCGTTCTCTGCGACTTTGGAGAAGCTCGGATAGGAGGTTCCCACTCTGGCTTAATTCAGCCTGAGTTATACCGTGCACCAGAGATACTTTTCGAGATGGAGTGGGGCACCAAGGTGGACATCTGGAGTGTCGCCACATTAGTAAGTATTCAATCACATTGCAAGGAAGTCTCAATAACTGGTTAGGTGTGGGACTTGTTCGAGAATCAGCATCTATTCGACGCCCGTGACAATGACGGCAAATCGTCAAGCACACACCATGTTTCTGAAATGGTTGCATATCTTGGAATGCCTCCGCTTCAATACACGCAAAGCAACCATATCACAAAGATAGTCTTCAACGAGCAAGGTCAGTCGCCGAGGTTGTCCCGACATAGACTCTGCTAAACTTATTAGGGCACTGGACGGGGGGTTCTAAGAATGTAACCATTCCTAAGATCTCGCTTGAGGAACGAATCTCAGTGCTCAAAGGAGAGGAAAAGGAATTATTTCTCGAGTTCATACGTTCGATGCTCAAATGGCGGCCAGAGGACAGGCAATCGGCAACTGAACTCCTGAAGCACCCATGGATGGCCGATGCGACGTAATTACGACGGCGATCAAGTATTCCTTACTCTGGGAGGTCACATTCGAGTAATTTTTGTATCAAGTTTACGTTTGTGATTGACAAACAAGATAAATAGATGATTTCACTACACTTCCGGGCATTAGATTCTGCTCCGGTCAATTCTTTATGCGGAGAAATTCCCATTGTTTTTTAATCAGCACGTGTCCGGGGCTAGGATATCATCGCCCTGGAGCAATAGTATGAGTGGCGCAGCGACATTGACATGAACACCTCTTCGCTGCAAGTCAAAGAGATCGAGCCTACGGAAGACATTCAAGACTGCCCGAAGAACGAAGAAGTGCGCATCAATACCGCAAAGCTTGATCACAGGCTCCAAGAGCTCATTAACAACATCCACCCCAAACTGTACTCCGAATTTACTCGCCTCGCAATCGCAAGATCCCAGACCAAGTGCGCCACCCAACAACCTGAACCATGTTCACAAGCGTAGAGCCATTGAGGCCGGTAACAATGGTACGACGTACAGCACCTTGCGGCAAATAGACCAACTCGCTTTGGGTATGTGCAGAGGTTGCGTCTTCACGACGCGCATGACGAATCCGGGGTGACAATAGTTAGACGGGTGTGCACAGCAGTGAATAGAGAGCGTGAAAGATCTTCTCACGTCGCACCACATTGATGACCGATTCCACTTACCACACCACGTTACACCACATCCACACTTCCCTATCCCTTCCATCCATCCCAACACCCTCGTTCCGATTCCCATTTCAACCCGTCCCAGCACCGGCCCAATCCGCAACCCGAGACCGCCTACGTAATAATCGCATCCCTTACATTCGGCCTTCCATCCAGCCACCAGGTCGCCAATACGGTCCCACGCGTTCACGCGCCCGTGGCGGGAAGGAGTGCCGGGGACCTGGGCGGCTATGGCTCGGGCCAAGGTGGATGATGACGGAATGACGGGAAGTGGGTGTTTGAGGATTATTGGATATGTTTGGCGAGACGCTGAGGCGAATGGGGCGTGGTATGTGGCGTGAGTGATGAGTAAATTGCTGCATGGAAGGAAAGTATTCGGAAGGCAAGGTCGGGCACTGCAAGCGCTGAAAGCACTGAGCGAGAGCAGAGTACCTTTTCTTGCCGAGCGGCAAATGAAGTCGAATGAAATGAAGAATGTCACGTTTGCATGCAGAAGATTGAAGGTGTATTGTAAAAGTGGTCTTTTGATTTCTGAGTTTAAACTTCAGTCTTCTTCATCTCCATACATACGCGATGGGGCTCATCGATTCAGCAATGAGAGGCGTTGCGTGACTCTCCAATAACAGCAGTATAGGTATCGTAAGCAAACCAGAAAACACCAGTGTCCCATGACAAGCCCAAGAAAATTATTCAGCGATCGAACAAGCGGCCAAAGCCAGCTCCAATATTGTTCCCCGAGTCAAAAAAATGTACAGGTTCCAGCACCCAAAGATCGCCAGCTAAGTGATCCCAGATCCCAAGAGTAGAAGTTGATAAAATGCGCTGTGTAAAATGATGATTTGATCTAGCGGCCAGTTACGTTAGGACCAAAGTCGAACCCTTGCGCTTGTTGCGGTGGTGGGTACGAAGGCGATGCCAACGGGGTGTACGCTCCCGGGATGGGTACCGAGGCGTATTGCTGCTCGCCGGGTGCGGCGTTTACATGTGCATTGTGTCGTTCTTGGAAGCCTGGGGAGGCTGGTGGTAGTGGTGGCGATGCGGTGCCAGTTCGAGCTGGTGCATCAAAGCCATTTTGCTCCGTCTTTGGTGTGGCGCCTGTGATCTTGATCGGAGGTGCGCCAAGAGTGAAGGGCTGTGGTTGGACGATCTCGCGGACAGATGCGTATTGGACCTTGTCGCTCTCGCCGGCTTCAGCAGCGGAGTGCGGGTCTACGTACATTGGATGGCCTGGTGGTGGGCGCCAGCCGCCGGACCGTGGGGAGAGGGGACCAAATCCAGGTGTGTTGGGTGCGGATTGTGAGCGTAGCTGGGCGAGGTAAAGGTCAGAGCGAGCGCGGTCACGCATGGCCATGGACTTCCTGAGCTTGCGCTTGGACCAGAAGCGGTAGAAAACGATGCCATAGATGATAACGCAGAGGACTTCGATAACGACCTCGATGATGCAGCAGACGAGTGCCCAGTTCTGGATGACGATTAGTGCTGATGCTAAGAAACGTGAGGGAGTAAGCTTACCTGAAGACGGCAGACAAGCGCGTAAGCGACATCGTCTTCGAACAGATGTCGCCGCTTATTGTCTACGCAAGACCAGCCCCACATGTCTTTGTTGTTGTTCTGCGCTTTGCTTTGGTTGAATACTGCTGCGCCGATGGCCCACATGATGATGCTGAAGATGAAGAAACCGACGGCGAAGACAGTGTAGTAAGCAGCCACTTTCTCGGCTCGATTATGACCCCCTCTGAAGTAGGCGACCATAACGACGATGGACATGAGTAGCGAGATACAGGCGATGGTGAGGAGCAGAACCTGGGGCCAGATCTTGGTGTTCTCGGCCCATGCTGGGAGGTTGTTTCGTGGTGCGAGAGTCTTTGTGGCGTTGAATATGGCGAAAGCTGTCGCGATCATGGAGAGCACGATCAGAGAGCAGGCGAAATTGATGCCACGAAGGAAGATCTTGGCCATCCGTACTCGAATCTTGATTTTCTGCGTGGTATTAGACCTGAATCTCAGTTGAGAACGGAGAGTATGAACATACCAGATCCTTTGCTTGCTCCTTCTCGGTCGAAGCTTCATGCTTCTCAAGTTTTTGCTCCTCCCTGAAGGTAGGGCTCATGATGCTCGCGGCTCCGGGAGTCCGTGGAGGTGCGCCAGGCGACTTCATCGCGCTCTTGAGGCCACCGGGGGTCCTTGGTGTTGGAGGAGGAAGGTACTTTCGGTCGGTTTCCTCCATCTCGACGGCTGATACGTAGGACAGGCCTACGTCGGAGACTTGGGGTTGGGGCTTGTAGTGGTTGGTGGGATAGTCGAAGCGTGGGCCGTCGACTGGTGAGTATACTGATGTTGCTTCGGCAAAGCGTGCTGTGCGAGGAGTCTTGTTGGTGTCTGAGTCGTCCGTATTCCGTCTTTCGATCGTAACTGTGAGATTCTTCTTATTGTTGGTGGCCATTCTACAACTTTCCAAGAGACACGCGAAGGGACCAAGCTCTCATCAAGTGGAAGGTTTGGGAAGAGACAGGGTGGGAAGGTATGGAGAGACAGCGAGTATGATCCAGGCCAGCTTAGACCAGTCGTCAAGGATGTGGATAAGAGGGACTGAAGGCAAAAGACGCACGAAGTATTACAATAAGAGACCTGCTGGAGAGAAGAAGGGAGCAGTGGCAATGGGCGAAGCGCCTGCCTTTTGTCTCGGGGCGCTTCGAGGGCGGCGAGGACGAGGATTGGGCAGAGCAGAGCACGGTCGAGGATGGGGAGAGATCGGATGGGAAACGGGCGGGTACGTACAACGACTAAATGTATGGCGCCAAAGGCAGGCTGCTTGCACCACTGCAGGTCCCCGTCTGATAGGCCGTGTGGGAGACGAGCTGGGTCGAATGGCGCGCCGGTGGAGGAGGGGAAGTGTGTGGCCCAGAAATAGACGCCCGGATGAAGTCAATAAACGATTTGCAAACGATGCGCATCCAGACCAGAACACTGCAGCGCGAAGGCCTTGGTTATGTGCAATCTGACAAGGTGCTGATCCTGGACGTCAGCGTGTCTGTCGAACGATGCACGCCTGCGTAATATGGGCAGAAGTCGTAGTCGTACGTGGGCTCACTTGCGCCCTCTGGTGCTGAGGGACGTCCAGAGGACAGGAAATGGACGGACGGGTCCATGTCTGCTCCGCGCTGCCCCTCGGCGGCGAAGCTTGCCCAGACTGCGGGCGCTCTGCTGGCCAGGATAGAAGATCACCGACACCCAATTGCTGGGAGCTGTTTGACGCCTGCAAAACGCGAGCTGGCGGTTGCGGGAGGTGAGTGGTTGGACGCTGCAGGGACTGTGCATGACACCAAGGTGGCGCTAGTCGATTTAAGCTACGGGAAGCGCCCACGAAGGCCAGCCCCCACCAATCGCAGCGGGAAGGTGCCATGAGACGCTGAGGGAAGGCGCCGCCCGGCCCACTCTTGCTCGCAGTCTAGCACCACCTCGAGTCCAAGACAGCCAGCGTGGAATGCAGCATCGAGTTCGTTGTCTCAGAGCCGCAACGTCGCGTCGCCCTCGCAGAAACTTTAAGAGCACCCGCTCACCCGCTGCATTTGCGCCCTCATCAGCAGCGTTGTATGCGTTAATCTGCGTGTCTTGTCTCTGGTCAGCCTTCCTCAATGCCGGTATGTGATGGCTGGCAGCGTGCAGCGCATGTCAGAGTGCGGGCTGCGAATCAGCGATCAGCATGCACGAGTCTGGCACATGCCCTGCTAATTTGCCACACTTCTTCTCGCTTGGTACAACGCCCCGTCAGATGGGGACAATTAACCTGGAATGCTGCTCGGCCCGCTAGCCGTCTTGAGCCTGATCCGTTTCGATTCCTGCACGGTTATTTTTGGTGCCATTCACTCAGGTTCGACAGGGACCACGGTTCCTGTAGTCCAACGGCGAGCATGGGTGTGCTTCGTTGGCACAAGCTTTGTTCCTTCCACGAGCGACCACGTCCACGTCGACTGTAATCGGTGCGTTGGGCATGCGAGCGCTGCTGCAGAGCAATAGGAAGAACAGCTCAGTGCCTCACCCAGCGCCATACAGCATACGAGGAGGCCCGTCCCTCCCGCAAAGGCCGCTGATGAGGTCAAGGCAAGCCATGAAGATGTATGTAGGAAGACACAGCCCAGTGCTCGCCACACACTGAGACAAAAGGGTACGTATCTTCGGGAGCATGTTCTCTTCGGTATTGCCTTGGCTATACCGGCTCAACAGCATGCAGCTCGCTTCAGCATCCACGCATAAACATGCCAAATTCTCTCCGCACCTGCCCGTTCCATCTCCATTTTTCGGTCCTTTGGAAAATATCTTGTGCGACCCTCCAACATCGTCCCAAAATACAACCCCAGCCTGCCGTGCCATCTTGAACCCGCAGTCCATTCTTCAATCTGCCCCAGGACCAGGCGTTCACTACCGACGCAAGGCGGATCAGCCGTGCTAGCGACCGTGCGACGAAACGTCGAAACATTTTAACCCTCATTTAGCCCTCGCTTCCCCGACTTCGGGTTTTTTGTTTCCTTGCCCTGGTCGCTTTTATGTTGCACTGCATGTAAAGTCACTCGCTTTGGTACATTTTGCGTCATTAGGGCTGATGGATCAGACGATTGGCAGGGTGTTGGAGTCTGCCTGGGAAAGGCACTATTGATAGCAGCTGGATATTGTCGGCCGGGGATCTGTATGCTGATGCTCTATTGTCACTATGCTAGGCGCGGAGAAAGGGAAGAGAGTTGGAATATCGCTAACCATGGAAAAGCTGGAGCTGAATAAGAATAGTAGGAACAGTCATGAAAGTCCTCCCGACGCAGGAACGAGTTCTGTCGCTCCCAATACAAACAGTGAGAAGTACGATTGAGCTATCCTTGCTCTTTGATCAGCCAACCTTTGCCCATTTACCTGACCTCTCAAGCAACATTACACAGCTACCCTACTACACGCAAAATTCTATAGAGACAACAAACGCCTTCCTCTCAAGCGCTTAACGTCTTTAGGATTAAATCACACCCCTCTCGAGCGAATTACACTGGCGAATTCCACTCAGTCCTGATACTCATCTATCACCTCAACATAAGGCTGATAAAACCTCGTATCCCTCTCTCCCCTTTCCCTATTCCTTGTCCCTGAAAATAGTGCCTCAGGACGCATATTTTCGACTTCCCATCCCGATTCCCCAACACCATCATCTTCCCTGCCCCGTCTCGACGGCCCCGGATCTCTCGCGTATTCCCCATCAGTCGCCTCAATCCCTTGACATGCAAAGCTAGCATCAGAATCTTTCCTGCCCCTTCCTTTATGCTTCACAGACTTGCCTGCCGAGCCAGCAGGACCAATGAGCTTGTCGCGCCAGTGCCTAGACACCGGAATGCCAGCGATATGCTCGTGGCTGGCTTTTTGCTTACCTTGCTGGCGAGCGGTGAGGCGCTCATGAGGGGACCGGCGAGGCTGAGTGAGGTCTACGCGGGCTGGGTATGGAGATGGACTCTCTTGGGCTTGGGTAGATCTGGGAAAGTGAGTAGCTGCTGCAGGTCCACCGACGCCGCCGCATTCGAGCGCTACGTTTGCGGTGCGACCTTCCTGGATTGCTGTGAAGGGTCGCGGACGAGAGATCTTGGACTTGAGTATGTCTGCATTGGGTTTGCGGTGGGTGGAGAGAGGGGTGTGCTCGTCAGGTATCAGGTTTACCAGTGGTTTGTACCATGGACCAGACTTATTGACCTTGGTCTTGCGAGTGCCATGATGAACGGCACTTTTACTTCTACGCCACTGCGTTGGGTACTGGACACCGGATGATGAACTACTTGCCATATTGCCGGTCGCTCCTAGCTTCCGCCTCGGAGCAGGCTGTAGCAGTGGAACAGAAGGCAGCGCTTTGGAGTCATTTATAAAGCGCGGAACAGGAGGTAGTGGCTTGGGCGGTAGTGGTTTAGAGACATCAACGACGCGCTGAATCTCTGGACTGATACCGACAGGCACCTCGTACGACGTCCGCGACACAGCCGAGTCTTTCCGCGCTTGCGAGCTTGAATTGGTGGTCAGTAATTCATCGGATGTTCTGGATGCTCCCTTTCGTAAGCCTGCAGATGGAGGATGAGCAGACAACCCAGGTGCTGATGGGCGTCGGGGTGCCGCCATCTCTCTTAATTGCGTGTGACCAACTTTGGCACGATCTTTATTTTGTTTCTTCGGATGTGCGAATGTGGACCACAGCTTTTGGCCTTCGCCTTCTGGCCCTATATCGTATATCTCTCTAACATTGCGGTAGATGTCAGCCAGGTTCCATTGGGTCTGCGTACCTTTCGTGGTCTTTTTGATCCTGGTTTCAAAGTGGGGAAAGAGAGTAACTTCGGAGTCTTTCCTTTCGCTTTGAGGTGGCAACGAAACGTTCGGACCGGCGGTAGAGGAAGGCATATCTTCTTTTCGCACGCTGCCTCTCAAGCTCCCCCACGAGATAGAACTTGGGATGGAACTCTGAGGTGAGCGATCCGGTATGTCACGTAAATCATTGAAGTCATAGATTACAGCCGTCAGTTTGGGCGATCGAGATGGAATGTCGTTTTTATCGCGTTGTTCATCTTGAGTAAAGATTGCTGCAGAATGACCTAGGTGATGAAAAGTTGGCGTATTGTGCTGTATCGAAGTACTTGGACCCGGTCGGCTTGTAGAAGCATTTGCGTTTCCAGTAGGAATCCACTTTGTATTGCGTGTGTTGCGTCTCAAACGCTCATCGTTTTTTGTAAACGGATTGATGACTATTCGTTTATCAGTCATGGTATGCTCTAGTCGTCGTGCGTTTATTATGTAAACGTCGCTAAATGTTCGGCTGCGAATGTGATCCTGTGGACTTACAGGATGTTGCTGGTTCTTGAATGCGTCCTTAGGTAAATGAGGGTAACTTCAGGATCGGGTATAATTTCAGAACGATTCTCGAGCCAAAGGATATAGACCTTATCAACGATAATATACCATCGATCCATTGAAGCATTGTGTGGTTTAGAACAATGGATGTAGTTCCGGTTGTTGGTTCTGAGACGTAGAGGATTCCTTTGACCGCATTGTGGCCGGGAGAACAAAGGCTTGAAATAACGAACAGCGTGGGAAGCGAAAATCTTTCGTGTAGCCTTCAATGACACTTCACTGGGCACCTCCTCGTCGGGCAGGACAATTTTAACAACTTGACAGCATGCAATGTACATGCCAGATCCTCCTACAGCCAGTTCGTCTTCGTGGACCATAGCAAATTAAAGCCAGGCGGTGGGATTCTGACGGATTTGCATGAATGCGCACTGGGGAAGTCACGGCACGATGTTGTGAAGGCGTGAACGCTTCATTAAAGGTATGTTATACAGATCGATTTGATTCTGATGGTCATTGTGCATCATTGCTTTTGATCATGTTCTTCGTCCGCTCGCCTTTGAGTCGACCGGGTAGTTCATCTCCGCTTACAAGTTGACGGCAGTGCGGAAGTTCTTGCCTGCATAGATAGCGTTGTCACCTATAAGCAAGTCAGTAGAGCTCGTAAACAAGTCCAAGCAATTGAACATACCGAGCTCCTCCTCAATGCGGAGGATCTGGTTGAGCTTGGCAAGACGCTCAGATCGGGCTGGTGCACCAGTCTTGATCTGTCCGGCACGAAGACCAACAACGATGTCGGCAATGGTAACGTCTTCGGTCTCACCGGAACGGTGAGACACCATGACACCCCATCCGGCACCGAAGGCATCCTTGGCAGCCTGGATGGCCTCAGTGATGGTGCCAATCTGGTTGACCTTGAGGAGGAGAGCATTGCAAGACTTTAGCTCGATAGCCTTCTTGATGAACTCAGGGTTGGTAACAGTCAGATCGTCACTATGATCCATTAGTTTTGAGCACAAAACGTAAGCGTGCGTACTTACCCGACAATCTGGAAGTCAGAGGTCTTGAAGAAGTACGACCATGCCTCCCAATCGTCCTCGGCAAAAGGATCTTCGATGCTGACAATCGGGTACTTCTGAGCCAGGGACTTGTACAATTCAGCGAGCTGCTCGTAGCTGAGCCACTTGCTCTTGTCGCTGTCGGGGTTCTTGAAGTCCAGGTCGTACTTCTTCTCCTCAGTCTTGTAGAACTCGCTGGAAGCGACGTCCATGGCAATCTTGATTTGGCCGGTGTAGCCGGCCTCCTCGATGGCATCGGTAATAAGGTCCAGGGCTTCTTCAGGGGTCTGGATATCGGGAGCAACACCACCCTCGTCACCGACGTTGCCGGCCGATTGTCCGTAGCGCTTCTTCGCGAGGCTCTTGAGCTTCTGGTAGACCTCGGCACCCTGGCGCATGGCCTCGGAGAAAGTCGGGGCTTCTCTGTGCGATGTTAGGAATCTTTCGGAGGGAAGGGATGTAACGCCGGCACTCACGATGGCACGATCATGAACTCTTGGAAGGCCAAGCGGCCGCCGGCGTGCGAGCCACCGTTGAGAACGTTTTGAACTAAGGAATTAGTATGATTGCACTTCATTCCGGAGCAGAAGTCACTTACAGGGTACGGGCAGGACGTATGGCTTCTTGGTGCCAGCCAAGTCAGAGATGTGTGCGTACAGCGGCACACCCTTCTCAGCAGCTGCGGCCTTTGCAATGGCCATTGACACACCGAGGATGGCATTTGCACCCAAGCTTTCCTTGTTCTTTGTGCCGTCAAGCTTGTTCAGGAAGGCATCAACGGCTGACTGGTCTTTGACATCGATCTTCTCCTTGATCAGAGCCGGAGCGATGGTGTCGTTTACATTCGCGACAGCCTTGGTGACGCCCTTGCCACCCCACTTGGTCTTGTCACCATCGCGGAGTTCGCAGGCCTCGTGGGAGCCGGTGGATGCGCCGGAGGGGACGATAGCACGGTGAAGGCCGGTCTCAGTGACAATGTCGACCTCGACGGTCGGGTTGCCCTAATGCAAATCAGTACTGATGAGTTGTCGATGCGGAGGACCTCGATAACATACACGAGAGTCGTAGACGGAACGGGCGTGGATCTTGGTGATAGTCATGGTGTTTCTGCAACTGAATTCGATGGAATGTCAGTGGTTGAAGTTATGATTTAACGAGGTCAATTGTGAAGTGGGGGAGTCGCGAGATGATAAAGAAGCATAAATAGGCACGGTCCAGCCCTATGATGCAAATGAGGTGACAGCAAAAGCGAGGCCGCAAAAAGCAGACAAGCTCAACCATTGCGCCCTGCCCCACGAGCGTTCGAGCACAGCGGACCCCCAAACGGGCGTCGGAGGCGCGGGATGACGGATTCGGCCGCGGACAGGAGGAGCGTGAAAGTTTTTGACTTACCAGGTGGATGTTGAGAGTATGGTGTTGTTTCTGGAATGTTTTGTTTGGGTGGGGTTATCGAAGCTTTAAACAGTTGAGGAGGGGCAATCGTTCTTCCCTCAGCAGATCCAGCCCCGCCATGCCGCCAGGCCATTGGCCGATGCGGCGTTTTCGTACAGCGTGCATTGAATGTGTTGCAAAAGCGTGCAGGCGGGTGTCGGGACGAGAATTGAGTTTGAGTAGCATTGAGGTAACAGTCATGGGTATCATTGACAATCTCCCGCGCGGCTGTACCAGGGCCAGCGATGATGTGCGTGTCTTGCGTATTGTCCTTTTTGCAAAGACCTGTCTCAGACTATTCAATGAGATTTACACGATGCGCATACAAGATGGCACTGTGCGGCGGACGGGGAGCTCTCCGATGTCTCCGGAAGCTCGGGTGTGGTACAAGTAGGCGCGAAAGACGGGCACTGCAGGAGGACCTTTCGGGGGATAGTCATCGACGACTCAATTACACTTTTACAGGCTGTATTGATTGGAGAGGAGTACCGTGACGGCCGCCGGTTGGATGATAGATGATTCCATCGTGAGCTGTGGTCCTGATATCAAATCGCTACTTTGTCTTAAAAGTGGTGATGCGGTCAACGCCAGCAAACTCGCCAAGCCTGACCTGAGCTTGGGCCGCGTAGCTCAGAGCTGCCTTCGCGACCGACATACTGAGCACTTGCAACATAAATCACCACCACTCAATTTTCGTCTTTACACACACTCGGCGTAATCTTCGAGCTTGTCGCCAGCCCACACTGAATCTCACCCTCAGCCTTGCAGATCACAGAATACCTCAAAGCCACCTTCATCACACACCAAGCTTGTCACCATGTAAGCTTGGGAAACCACCGGGCTGGAGATGTCGTTACTGACATGTGTACAGGGAGGTTCTGCTAGGAATAACGGGCAAGGACTTCACGCTCATCGCCGCGTCGAAAGCCGCCATGCGAGGCGCCACCATCCTCAAAGCCTCCGACGACAAGACACGAGCCCTCAACACACACACGCTGATGACATTCTCTGGAGAAGCCGGTGATACTGGTAGGAGTGTATAGTGGTTGATGGTGGACTGCCGCTGATGGTGGGATAGTACAATTCGCCGAGTTCATCCAAGCCAACGTACAGCTCTACTCTATGCGCAACGGCATGGAGCTGTCGCCCGCCGCCACCGCCAACTTCGTCCGAGGAGAGCTAGCAACTGCGCTGCGATCGCGGAGACCGTACACAGTGAACCTGCTGCTCGGGGGATATGACAAGATCGCGGACAAGCCCACACTGTACTGGATCGATTACCTGGCGAGTTTGGCGCCTGTACCATATGCTGCCCACGGCTATGCTCAGTACGTATTCGGCTATCTGTGGCGACTCAAGCAACCGTAGAATTGTATCAGCGCTGACTGAATGGCCGCCAGGTACTACTGCCTCTCATTGCTAGACAAGCATCATCATCCCGACATCGACTACGAGAAAGGTCTCAAGATCATGCGCATGTGCACAGAGGAGCTCAAGCGACGTCTCCCAATCGACTTCAAGGGTGTTTTTGTCAAAGTCATCACAAAGGACGGTATCAAGGATGTAGAGTACGAAGACGACGTGAAAGTGGCTGTACCGTGAGAAGGCAGCGTGTTGGTGGTACACTCAAGATCAAGGTACTTCGTAGAGCCCGTCTCGTCATTAGGAGCGGACGATGCATTACGGGGGAATATGCTCAGTGCGAGCTGACGAAGAACATGCCGATGACAACAAAGATTACGAAGGGAATGAAAAGTAATGTTCCCAAGCAGCTCCCATTTGCTGCAAAACAACCTTGAAGTGCTTATGAATATTGTCCTAATCTTGGCATTTTAAGTATCGTCTATCGGCTACGTTCTGTCTGCGCAGGATGACACTGCATTACATTCATGATATCGTGGATCACCCCAGTGAACTGTTTGTTCTGTGATGCCGACCAACCGCTGGTTGTCATGATGGTGTTCGAGCTCGGATCACATCATGACTAAGCGCTAAAAGCTAGTATATATTCAAAATTTTCTCCGCACCTCCATTCTCCCTCTCATCAAAAAGTTTACACGATTCCATGCCACGACCGTTATGCAGATTTCTCTGTCGCTTTCGGTTGCCAGCTACTACGGTAGCGTGGAGTCGAAGAAAAAATAATCCTGTAGGAAGCTGGCGCCTCGTTGGGTCTTCTTTAGTGAGGGCGATGGGGCGGCAGTGTCGATTTATTGGGAGAACATACACGCATTGACCAAGAGTTCAACTCACGTTACATGCAAACAGCGCCTTGTGCGTTGTTGATTGAAATAATGTGTTGATGAAAATAATGAATTTGCGGATCTAGTGACAGCACACGCTGATAAAATGTTGACACCGCCACCCTGGGAAGAACTTTTACCGTTCCTTCTAAACCCACGGTTGCGACTAGTTTTTGTAACCATTCGCATATCCGTTGGCGATGTCCTTCAGCCCGTTGGGAACACCATTGGTCTTGCCGTTTGACAATCCGTTGGTAACCTTGGGGTTCTTCATGGCTTCTTCCACGGGCACATCGTTCAATGTGTATCCCGTGTCGCTAGCATCGACGTAGGCGTCAAGGCCAGCACCCTCTCGTGGGTAACCCTTCATCAGCTCCTTGTGCTTTCGCAGAGCAGCATTCATCTCTTCCGCCGACACATCGTTGAGGAAGACGCATGTGCCGATGGGGTTTGGCACCGCTGCGCGGAGAAGACCGTCTCTTGTCTTCAGGATGGCCTTGGTAGCTTTGTCGAGCATGTCCTCATCAAACATGTCATGGTCCATCGACAGACCTGCTCTTGAGAACAGGTTCAACAGGCGCTTGTGCTCCTCATCGCTGAGTAGGCCACGCATGTTGGCCAACGTCGCCGAGTATGCCATGTCGATCGAGATCGCGTGACCGTGACGAAGAGGCACAGGAGGCGAGAGCTATTATAATATTAGCTTTACTCGGCACAGCTTGACATATTTTCCATACCTCGTGCAGAGGACTCCAGGTGTGACCATAGGCAATGACACGGTCAAGACCGATCTCGTGGAGGTTGGGAGTCTCGAGCTTCAACATCTCGAAGATACCAGCGCGGTTTATCTCATCCGCTGCCTTGCGGACCTCCGGGTCGACATTGTCTCGGCCAAAGCGAGATGTAATCAGCTTCTCGCAGTACTTGTCCAAAAGCTCGAATGTTGGCCTGTGGCCGCAAGTCGAGATCTTGATCAACTCAGCAAAGCCGTTTCTGACTTGTGCCTCTGGGAGAGTCTTCAGGAACGAAAAGTCCAGGAAGGTGTGCATTGGGGCATGGTAAGCACCCAGTCTATTCTTGTAGTTGCCATAGTTGACAGCAACCTTGATGCTGACACTGGCATCGATAAGGCCAATGACAGTGGTCGGGATACGGATATAGTTTGTGGTCCTTCGGTAGGCAGCACAAGCGAATCTAGATCCTCGAGTTAACTCTATTCAAGAAGCGAAATCCGGCCAGAGTGCCTTAGAGTTATCTTTTACCCAGCGACATCAGTGACTAAACCTCCACCCTAGGAATTATTAGCGAATTCGAAAACACTCGAGGCGAATGACATACAACTACGAGGACAGGCTCCTTGCGAATGATACCGAAGTCAGTCATGGAGTCCACGATGCTCAAGAGAGTATCCATTGACTTGGCTTTCTCGCCAATCATCGT
Source organism: Paraphoma sp. B47-9 (assembly GCA_001748405.1). Lineage (NCBI taxonomy): Eukaryota > Fungi > Ascomycota > Dothideomycetes > Pleosporales > Phaeosphaeriaceae > Paraphoma > Paraphoma sp. B47-9. The sequence goes on from BCLK01000050.1 coordinate 165,396, forward strand.
CTTGTGGATCGTCAATGGCAGGTTGTAGTGGTCGAAGTACTGTTGCATCTCCTTGCCGTAGATGTTGAAGATGTTCAGATCCATGACTGCGAGGCAGCGACCCCAGCGCTCGTAGCACTTGGACAGCTGAGGGTTCTCGGTGTTGAACACTCCATCGAGGAAAGAGAAGTCATATTCGATCTTCTCATATCCCTCGACGTGGAAGCCGTTCTTCGTCTCGACGACGGTTGCCTTGAGATCTGACATGATGGAAAGTTTGGAAAAATTGTTATGAGATACGTTGAGTTCTGCTTAACAAAAGTACGGGGTCTCAGGGACTATATATGGGAGTTCGTTCTGGCGTTGATTTCGCCCAAGAACGGCCTTCTCCACGCACGGTGTCACTCAATTGGCTCACACATGCCGGCAACGCGACAAGAAAACGTCAACCATACGCAGACTTCTCGCTGATGATGCATCAGCTCGAGGATCCCTTGTCGCGTGGAGTCGGTACCGCTTTGCGTAGAGCGTGCGTAGTACAGACTAAACTGTTATTGGCTGGCAATGATGAAACGACTTCTGGACCAACGATAACTGCCCGGTTCCGGAACATGGCATTTCCAGTTAATCATGCAGAAATGGGCTTTTGCTGGTTTCGACAAGAGCCGAGAAGTCGTATTTTGCATACGGTTAGAGACCAATCTGGTGTAGCACAAGCCGCTAACCACTTTAATACGGGCTGCGGAGATGGACCCGCTAGAATATTAGAGCAATTAACCCCCTGGAGCATTCGGGAGCATGGAGAATTCGCCACCTCTAGAATTGTATGGTTGTGCATAACCTTGGAAGAGCGGAGGCAGAAACCCAAAGCTTATTCTCACAGACGGCACGTAGAGCCAGCGAGTCTTTTCGCTCCTCTGGATTCAAGGGATCAGAAGGATATCCGCGCCACTTACAGTATTTCACAAACCCTATATTCCATGCACTTCTTTTGGGGCAGTGATCATGAGTGAGATCTCAACGCTTTAGCTCCCGCTTCGGATAGATAGAGTTTAGAAGATCGTGGATCATTGCGGGATATTTCCAGTAATGGTAAGCGTTGAAATCATGACATCTGCTTTGTGGCTTTACATTTTGCTAAGAGGGCTGGGCCCAAAGCTCTAGAATCAGTGACGACAAGTACCTTGACCTTGGCGTCAACTTTGACCAAGTCCTCGTTTGCACCAATGACACGCTGTAGATGCCCACTAGGCTTTATGAAACCTCAGGTACTGCAATAGGATTGCCGAAACCAGCATGGCCATTGAAAGCGGTGCATGCCATGCAAATTTGACAGGGCCGCAATCTTGCATAGTGCATTCACATCCCGCGCCTAGAAGCGAAGTTCTGTCGTCAGCAGCTAATGATGTTGTTTAACAACTGACGACTACATTCCACTGTGGAGTAAGTCCTGCAGCCACAAGCCAGGATTAAGACACTTATCTGCACCCCACTGTCGCTCAGGTTCCTGCGTCGTGTTCGTCATCATCGTGCCGTAGCCCCGCACTAGGGTCCACGCGTTGAGGGGTATTCTGGGTAGCTCGGACGCGTCGAGCTCACGGCAGACGAGACCATTTTTTTCGGTAAGACATTGAATAGTAACGACAATGGGTAGCTTTGATCAAAGTAAAGCGTACGCTGCGCAAGAAGAGGAGGGTCAATTTTTTGACGATGGACGCGAGATTGAGCTACTGCACTTTGTGTACTCGCACAAGAACATCGAGAAGATACGCGGATCGCCAGAGAACGTTCTAGCTGCCATTGACGAATATGGACGCACGAAGAAGTATCTCATGAATGTCGGAGAGGACAAGGGACGCATTGTGACGGACTTGATCGCGGAAGTGAAGCCAAAGACAATGGTAGAAGCATTTCCTTGACACAGACACAGCTAAGCAAACTAACAAGCAATTTCAGGTCGAACTCGGCGGCTACGTTGGATACTCATGTATTCTTTTCGGCGACGCAGTACGAAAAGCTGGCGGCGAGAAATACTACAGTCTGGAACGCGATCCTGCATTCGCAGCCGTGATTATGTCCCTAGTCGACCTCGCCGGGCTCTCAGACATTGTCAAAGTAATCGTAGGCTCCAGCGACGAGTCAATAGCACGATTGACTTCATCTGGTCATCTCAAACACATCGATCTGATGTTCTTGGACCATTACAAGCCCGCCTACACCACAGATCTCAAGCTTGCCGAGGAATTGGGCTTGATCACCAAGGGCTCGGTGCTTGCAGCAGACAATGTGATCAAACCTGGCAACCCGCCGTATCTGGACTACGTGCGATCGAGCGTGGACGAGAAGGTGAAGAAGGCAAAGGAAGGTGGGGCGAGCAATGTGGATGGCATTGCAGAGACGAATGTCAAGATGTACGAGAAGAGGTATGGCAAGGCAAACTTCAGCCAGAGCAAAGGAAACCCGAATTTGAAGTACGAGAGCAACTTGGTGAACAGCTACGAGCCGACGGGCGTACCAGTAAGTTCATTTGAAGCACCTGCAGAGTGAGCGAAATTGACTTCAACAGGATGGTATCGAAATCACTAGGTGCGTCGGATAGATCAACCGAGATTATCGAGGGTGACAAGGTGCGCGCAAGTTCATGGTAGTTCCTGAGGTCGATTTAAGTGTCCTTTTGGGACTCTACAATGCAAGGCGCAAAATGCCTGAATCTGGAGGCACATCACGCTCGAGGACCTGGTGTCTGGCTGTAAAGTGCACAGCTATCTATTGCATTTCACAATTGCATCATAAACTCAAGACGGCGACGTCTTGTTGCTTTGCAAAATTTCAGGCTCACATTCCAAGTTATCTCGTTTAGACAACAGAAAGATCACCAGAAAGAAAGCAATGCATAAAGCACTGACACATATTTGCCAAAGACCCTGCTTGTTTGTCCTCATCCATTGTTGTAATTGCGTGAGTTGACCAACAATGCGCTCACAGCCGACTTTGCCGTACCATCCATGTACTTCGTATGCGACCCCAACTCTCCAACGATCCTCCATTACGAAAACAAACAACCCCACTAGTTGTCATCACATTACAGCTCCAGTTGTGCCGATCGCGGCCCGGCGCCTTGGAACCTGCATGGCTCTCGTACCCGCAGGGACCTCAGCTAAGTAATATGCAGTAGCAATCATGACGTGAAGACTAAAGTACCTCAGGCCAACATTCCGAGCTTGCGGAATGCACTATCCCACGCGATCTTGATGCGGACTAAGAATGGCGTGATGGGCTCTCGATTGTTCCGCGAGCGATCAAGGCAAGTTCCGGCGGTTGGCGATTTGAAGCGGGTGCGTCAGTCGTTCTTTCGTGAGTTGTGTTAGAATTTCGCGAGGACGCGAGAGAAGAACGAAGTCACGTTCTCAGAATTTGGTGGCGCATCGGCCCCCTTAACCCCGACAAGCAAAAGCTTCTGACCAGACACAATACTATCAAAAACAATGGCAGACTCTCGCACTGGCTATTACTCTCATGTTGGCAAGAATGGGCTGTTACTTCTTCTTAGTTTCTTTACCTTTCCCATCTCTCTGACGTTTTGCATCCTGGCATCCATCCTCGCAAGCTTCGATCACACACCAAAACCCCAACCATCTAGAAATGGACCAAACACAAATCGCAAGACCATTCTCGTCACGGGAGTTTCCATGACCAAAGGCTTGACCATTGCCCGCAACCTGGCCCAAAACACTCCCCATCGTATCATCGGCGCAGACATATCCGCCCTATCACCCGGCCGTTTCTCATTCGCCATCTCGAAGTACTTCCGTCTTGTAGCMCCCCATGGCGATAATGCAGAGCCATACATCGAATCCCTGCTCAGCATCATCAGCAGCGAGAAGGTTGATCTTTGGATATCATGTTCTAGCGTCGTCGCCGCAGTAGAAGACGGACAAGTCGTCAAACTTGCTGAGGAAGCTGCCGAAGCCGAAGACCGGGAATTCCACGCTATCCAGTTCAAAGAAGATGTCGTGGAACGGTTCCATGAAAAAGATAACTTCATCGAATACATTGCGAGCCTGAATCTGACGGTCCCAGAATCATATCGTTGTACGTCACCTGAAGACGTGCTTAAAGTCTTGCTACCGGCTATGAACAGGACCAAGTCTACCACCAGCAAGAACAACGCCCAGAGCGACAAAAAGGGAGGAAAGAAGGACAGGAGATTCATGCTTAAACCCATCGCCGTCAACGACCTCGCCCGCGCCCAAATGAAGACTCTCCTCCCTCTCCCCGATGCAGAAGCAACAGCAAAATACATCCAATCTCTCTACATCTCACCCACCAACCCCTTCCAGCTCCAACAATTCATCCCGGGAACAGAATACTGCACGCACGCGCTCGTGATCCGGGGCCACGTCAAAGCATTCACATGTTGTCCGAGTTCAGAACTCCTCATGCATTACGCCGCGTTGTCTGCACCTCCGCGCTCGAAACTCGCACAGGCTATGCTCGCGTTCACGCAGACTGTTGCGCGCGACGGCGGGGATGAGTTTACGGGGCATTTGAGTTTTGATTTTCTGGTTGAGCATGGGCAGGATGGAGGGAAAGAGGGCGATGGGGATGTGGTGTTGTATCCGATTGAATGTAACCCCAGAGCGCACACGGCTGTCGTGCTCTTCGACAACACGCCTGAAATGGCAGATGCGTACATGTCTGTTTTCGACGACGAGGTCTCTGATTATAACAAGAGCACGCCGGTGTATCCGCGGTCGCCCACGCCGGCTTATTATTGGCTTGGTCACGATCTAGTCACCTTTGGAACTCTACCGATTTTGGACATGGTTGCTGGGATTGGGACGTGGCAGGATGTTGTTGAGGGTGCGGGAACTTTGGCGAAGCATGTGTTGAATTGGACGGACGGGACATTTACAATTGCGGATCCATGGCCGTTTCTGGCCTTGTATCATTTGTACTGGCCTGCGAGGTTTGTGGACTCGCTGAGTACGGGAAAGAAGTGGAGTCGGATCAATGTCAGCACGACGAAGATGTTCGAGGGATGATGCCAACGTGGTATGCAGACATGAAGTTATGGCGAAAAAAAGACCATCTAAGACCATCTAGACGTGAAAGAAGGGGTATACACATTTCAAGAACGTCTAATATCTAATCCACCATGATCATGTCTTGGTTGAGACCAAGACTTGACGTTCCGTTTGTAATCGCTTTGATGTCGCCCACTTCATCCATTTCTCGCAGGGTGAAGTCGAGGAGATAGCTTTCGTCTACCAGCTCCTCGATCCTCTTGTAGTGCCGCTCACTGTAAGCACGAATGGCATCAAGTACGTCCTTCAAGCTACCTTTGGTACCGACTTTGCCACCTGGTCTCAAGCTCGCTAGTCTGGATGCCGGATATGATTTGACCACTGCCCAGAGGATCTTTTGGGCCACAGGCGCAGTCCGGACGTTTGTGTTCCAGTCGCGCAGCCGTAGGAGAAGTTTGTAAAGCTGCTCGTCTGCTAAACTTGCAATCACCTCGTCGACTGAAGCAAGCCCAGTCATGCTCCCATGGTCTGGACTCTCAGTTTCGACGACATTCTTGAACAGCGAGAACAGCCGGCCCGGTTGATCCATTTGCAATGCCAGAACGATTGCCTCCCGGTAGTTTCCTGCATATGCGTAGTTCTGTAGCTTTTGATCGAGCTCTACACGTTCCGTCTCCGCTGTGGTGGCTGCCTCGAGCGTCGCGCTGGTTGTGTCCTTCCAAAACGTGATGACGCTGTCACCGCCACCCGATACAAGAGTGCCAGTTGTGGGATGCGAGACCAAGGCCCATACACGATCTTCATGGTTATCGAGTGTAGACATGGTCTCACCAGAAGCAGAATCCCAGATCTTGACAAGTCCATCACCAGCAGCAGATGCTAGTTGCGAGCCTCGTTTATCTCTAGCGTCCACAGGTCGATATGGTAGCCATGCTAGCTTCAAGACGCTGTTCGAATGTCCTTCGAGCGTAAGAAGGCAGCTGTAATCAGCCAGACTCCAGACCTTGACCGTCTTGTCGCCGCTGCCTGTCGCTATTAGGCCTTTGTTTCCGGAATTGGGAACTTGTGAGTCTTTTGGTGCAAATTTGACAGTCCACACACCACGACGATGCCCCCGAAGCACGCCGATAGCCTCTCCTTCGGCCGCTGAGTAGATCTTGACCGTTCGATCTTGTGATGCAGAAGCGAACAACGTGGCGGATGGGTCAATGTCAATAGCATTGATATCCTTGTCATGTGCCTTGCGAGTATACTTGGCGCGCAGCTTCTGTTTCATCTCCTTCGTAACGTCCCATCGCTTGACTGTTCTGTCTTGTGAGCCCGTTACGATGTACGCAGGCGGATGCGATAGCGGGTCCGCGTAAGCTGCAGACGACTCTTGTGGTATGGCATGTGGCAGGGCGATTGCTCCCAGCGATTCTGCGTGACCAGTCAAGACGGCTGCGCATGTGTACGAATTATTGGCGGGGTCGATTCGCCATAATCGTGCTGTATTGTCCTTCGATGCAGTCGCAAGCCAGTGTCCTGACCAGTCCACATCCAAAGATATGACGATATCTTCGTGTCCTTTTAGAAGCCCTACGTCTGCACCAAAATATCTACCTTGCGTGGCATCGTCCTCAACGCCTGACTCAGCAAGTGTAACTATTCGAATGTCCTCCGAATTTGTGTTCAGCGCCAACATGGACTTGTCGCGGCCAACGTATGCTATATCGATGACCTCGTCGTGTGTTCCGGACACTCTTCGGTAGATCGGGAGTGGTTCGATAGGGGAGTCGCCAAGCGGTGACTTCAGCGGCTGAAGGGAATGGAAATTGAGGACCTGGTCGGCGTGCACCGACACAAGGTATGGCAGGGCGGCGTGATGCAGGATATTGACTATTTCGTCTGTCTCGGTTCCTGCCTCCTGCTCTTGCGTAAGCTCTTGGCCGGTGGCCGACGACCATAAGCGGACCCGGCCATTCTCGCCTCCAGAGTAGATGACTTGTGCGCCAGAAACGAAGCCTGCGCTTTCGATGCCTTCTAGCGCTGCGATTGTTCGTTGCGGCTTCCACCGCTGTGAGTCCCACAGAATTAGTGTTTTGTCTCTGCTGCCGGAAACCAATATTTTCTCATCCGACGAGTAGTGTAATGAGCGAACAACAGAGACGTGGGAGTCAAGGACAGCGATGCTCTTCCTCTTGTGTAAGTCCCAGATCCGGATCTTGCCATCCTCGGCGCCTGATGCAAGGCGGAATTCGATATTGCTGTCGCCGGACTCAGCCTCTGACTGCTGTTCCTGTTGCGACTTTCTCCGTTTCCTCTTCTTGTTGTTCTCTAAGTCGCCAGACTCTTTCAACGCAACTTCAACCTCGAAGAAGTGTAGCGCAGAAACTACTCCACCGTGGCCATGGAAGGTATGCGTGGTGTATCCTCCGCGAATGTCCCACACCTTGACAATGCCATCTGCACCGCCAGTGGCCACGAGCGTTCCTGTGCGGTCGACAGCCAATGTTACTACCGGCGAAGAATGCGGGCGCAACGTCCGGAGGAGCTCGAGCTCAATTGTCTCGTCGTCGGTTTCGGGGTCGTTGATAGCGTACAGGCGCAGAGATAGCGACCGCGAGCATACAATGAGGTGGGATGCCGACGGAGTCACTGCTTATGTCAGTACATGAGAAACACTCTCAAGACAATTTGCTTACGCGCGAGAGAGGTTATAGCCTCTCCGTCTCCCTCTATCCGTCCCAATTCTTTGCCATTTGTGAGGTTGGTGAGAAGCACATCCTCTCCCAAGCTTGCAGCCAGAATGCGCCCATCCGCGCTTAGGGACAAACTCCCGCCTGAATAGATCGGCTGTAGTGTACGATCAATCTCGTAAGTCGTTCTCACCGCGGCTCTCTGTGCCATCTTGTAAATGTGCCTCGGGCGTTGTGTTTCGTGAGTTGCGCATCGAAGTCGCGAAATTTTGGGAACTTTTCTTATCGATAAGAGCTGCGGGAGGGCGCGCTGACGTCTGGGGAAGTCGCGTCCACCTCGGCCTCCCCAACAGCCTGACAGCAACGTAAGCTTCAGGTTCACGTGGTTGAGTTATTCTCTCTCACGAAATGTATCCTTAGTGTTCATCATGGGCCGTCAAGCCTACTTGTCCAAGCTTGCATTTGTATATTCTCCCGCTCTCTGAACTCAACACCGACAGCACTGACGAGGCGACAGGGGAGATCAGCATTCGAGCCGACGCAAGATGTGACACAATCAGAAGAGTACATTCAGTTGGAGTCTTCCCAAGCAGAACTACCTGCGCGATATCAGGAGTTCAATGGCAACAACTACGTCCAGCTATACGATGAGCGCGGCAACCCAATCAACCCACGCTCTCGCGAATACGGAAAGAAGTTCAGAAATGCGCAGAATGATGTGCTGGCGGCCGTAGGAGTGGTTGAGCGGCGCCAGTCGCCTTCTGATGCCCTACCTGGGTCATATGCGGAGCGCCTGGACGAGCTGGAGTTTGAGGACACTATTGGCAGTGTGCTTGGAGCAACTCTGACACTCACGGAAAACCTATGCACTTGGTGGGTTGGATCGATTCGAGACAGAGTTCTTGTAGGTCTATTCTAGCCCTCATCTCGGCTAGACACTCACTGATCTACAGACTTTCCGATATCATGATGCTATGCCGTTTGCGCGAATCATACAGTTGGAGCACGCGGTGTCCGGAAATTCTATCATTTACACAAGCTTCATCCCTAGAGTTGCGGCAACGATATGTGCGCAGACTATTCTGTACAACGCATTTGTCTTCCAGCCCTTCGTGCGGCTTATGGACATCACTGGCGCTAGCTCGAAGACACGCAGAATCTACCGGTTGTCGAAAGACGCCTTGAAGCTGGGGTTAGTGTCTCGACTATCGCCTTGCTCATATTGCTAATGAAAGCCAGCCTTCGCTTGAGTCTCGAGGTCCTCTTTTATCCCTTCGCATACCATGCCGACTTGCAGCGGTTGGGTCTGATTCCAGCTCGACCATTCCTCCCACACTGGAAGTCGCTTTTACCACTATCGAGTCATTCGCCAATAGCTCCATTCTCAATCTACTACGATCCAACGACATCGATTGCAAATTTTGCAAAGGCCGTCTTAACATCGCCACTGGTCTTCGTATGCGTTGAGCATTTTTATGAGCGATGGGTGTATACTGCCATCAATGAAGCCGTTGATTCATCTATCCTGCGTCCTGATAATCCAGATCTTGTAAGCCCGGACGCTGGCAGGAAGTACCGTTTGACTACAATCCTGGGTCTGCGGCGAAAGTCTTCGCTCGTCGTAAGGCGCACTATTCATAACTTGCTCTCTGGCCTAGGCTGGGCTATGCCACTCGAAGAGCAGGCCAGCTTCCAGGCATCTGGGTCTCAAATCCAGCTTGATCCCACGGAAGCACAAACTATTGAAGTGGGCGGTACCACTGTGACGAGCCTCAGCCCACTAGACGTCCCAATAGTGCAGAGACAACCCAATCCTCCCATCCAAATCCCGTCCGTTGATGAAGTGGAACGTCCAACGACTCCAACGACCCCGATAATCGATCCACATTTCGATGACGACGATCCCAGAATCAGAATCACCAACCGCGAAGGCATCGTCGAGATGGAAGTCCGACTCCCTCCACGTATACTCTCTACACACACCGAGGTCGCCGATGCTCTCGCACCGTCACAAGCTTCGCGGCCGTCTCGAGCACGCTCAGGTGGGCGTCATTCAAGCGATCGACCGTACCATCGCGTCACTGTGCTCTCCATGGAATCGTCCCAGATGATTAGCTCCATTGTCAAAGCCCAGCTCGTTGGGCTCGCAGTGTTGCCGCTGAAGTTCATAATGCTGCGTCTAGTAGCATCACACTTCATCCATCGTAACGGCGACGCACATAGCCTCTCGCGCACCGTGCTGCCGCTACCTGACCTCGGCGATCTCAGCTGGCGGTCCATTGGTACGCAGTTGTCCCGGCTACTGCTTTGCAATGGTCTTGAGATTACGATTGATCTCGCGCTCTGGTGTGTGCAACATGCTATCACCCTGAACCTCGGGAAAGATTGGTTCGATTGGGGCGAGCTTTGAGACGTACCTATACACCGAGTGCGACGTCAAATATTGCTAGCATAGTGCTGTACAGTACATGCACGACGCATCACCCCACAGTAGGGATCTGGTGGCCTGCGATATTCGCCGAGCACGAGAATGCGCCGTACAGAAGTCCCTAGGTGTGTTGGGTGGCAAGACGTAATTCTCGGTGCAGCCAGTAGAAGACTCGCGACGATGTGCGCCGAATGATGGTCGAAGGATTCAAGCTCTGTCTACGAATTGTTTCAAGACTCACTTGAGCAAATCATATTGGCGTCTCACCGTGTGCTGAGTGCCGGGACATTTCGTCCAGGGGTCTTGATGTCTCCCAACGATATCCGTGTCCAAGCCACGTACTAGGCACAGAATGTGGGACGTCTTTATGACCTCATGAGCGGCTTGCCTTGGTTGGATATGCGTGGGTACACATGCCCGTCATAAGGAGAGGAGAAATATGCTTTTCATTCGGCTAGCATCAACGCCTGCGGCTCCAGCGGCTCCTCTTTGAATGGTGTGCTCTGGGCCCACGTATCGAAGTGTGCTTGAAGATGAGCCTCTCAGGAATGGTAATCGGACAGATTCGCCGAGACTTGGTTCGAATAGAGTAGGGAAGTACAGTATGGTTCAGTGTGGCAAGCCAGACGGCAAAGTGTGCCTGCCAATGTATATGAAAATGTACAGTGCTTGCAACAGATGATTCTTGATTCTGATACAATAGTTTATACATCTACTCCACCTTCGCCTTAGTTGCTCTCTTCACGTCAGTCGGCCGTCGAAGCCCAGCATACAACGCATCCCTTCTTACAGGCCCCACCTCCCCCTCTACTCCAAACGCACAATGTCCCACCCCATTCCGCCCATCTTGCAGGCCCGAATCTTCTCTCAATGCGCCAAACCTTAATTTTCTCTTCATGAGATCCTTGGGGAAGGGATCGTTGCCTAGACACGCTCCCCTGCTCATCTCATCAAGCGTCGGATTCCTTGTTGTAGCTAGCACTCGCGAAAATCCCGTCGAGAACGTCGTGCCATCTTCCCAGATTGTCCATGCGCCAATCAGCAGGATGCCAAGCGTGAAGAGAATCACTGGCGCATAGCAGATCCAGAAGCGTACGGAATCGTACATGAACGCTACGCGGTACTGTGAGCGTTGAACGAGTACTTTTTCTTTGGAGTTGACCAGCATATATGGCACTGCGAGCAATGAGATGACGATGCCCTGATATAATTTCTGTAGGCCTTCTTGTACATCTCGCTGCGGTTCACCGTTCTTTTGCACGAGCGGAGTCTTGGTAATCTCAGTTGAGACCCGCGCGAACCTGGAACCGGATTTAAGTGCGTGTACGGTGATTTTGCCTCGGAGAACGTCCCGAAATACTTCACTAATGGCGTGGTATGCAACAGTCTTCTTATAGAGCGGTGTATCGTTGCGAGGACTGAGCCACTTTTCTGAGGGTAGGATACCTTCGTTTCGCTGGGAGAAGTTGAAGCCGTGAACTGGCATAATGAATTGTGACGATGGCTTGATGTCGCAGGTGTGGCCTGTAAAGTTGAACTTGATTGTGTAATTCGTCTCGTAGAGAATGCAGCGCATGATGTGCTGTTCAAACTCGTTTGTCCAGTTCTTACTTATATACGGTGAGTTGGCTGGGAGGGTTTTGTTGGTTTGGAACGCATATCCTATCCAGAGCTCTGGTTCGAATCGTAGAGCCCCAGCATAATCTGGAATATCACCGTCAGGAAAGCCACCTGCGCCAGGCAACATGTTCTCAAACTGTGGCCGAGCGTAGTCTCCAGTGTCGACGTCGGTGTAGTATACGTGCTCCCCCTCAGGAACAAGTACGCTGATGTTGAACAGTCCATCGGGACGGTCGGTGACGTCTTTACACTTGTAACCAGGTGCAAGGAAGGAGATACTGTACGTGCAATTAAAGTCTCCGCCACATGATCTCTGTCTGGCGATCTCTTGATTGAAAGTATTATTTAGCACTTCAGCCGGTGAGCTGAATATGTTTCTCCAAAGCAATTGGACTGTCTCGAATGACGGCCGGTCATAATAATCGAACTGCAGAGCCGTGAAGAAGAAGTCAGCACAGCGCACCCAGCAATTGGTAAAACTTATTGGACAAGCGGTAAATCCAATCAGTCATATTCGGCAGTGATTTGGAGCGAATGCAAGTGAACGTACCCTGTTCATGTTAGCGGTGACGTTTTAAGATAAGAGTGTAGAAGAGGCGTTCTGCTTTGTCATAAACATCGCTAACATTATCAAAGGGGATAGGGTGGCGATGTCAGTCGAGTGTGCACAAAAACAGACAGCCGCTTCGCGTCTCTGCCTCACGTACCATCCTGGCTGTGTTGCTGTCATGTCGGTTGTGTTATAGTACAATATCGACCTTTTGATAGTTTCATTGTCCAACTTTTCCGGACGCCGCCAGTCCTTGTAGGCCTCCATCGAAAAATTGAGAGAGGGAACGTTTACAAAGGCCTCGCCGTCGTTTGGACGCCATGCAAAAGTCAATGCACTTGGTGAAGCAATCACAGTTGCCAAAGGAAGCAGCCATACAATCATTAGCATGCCAGTGAGGAGCGGTGCATTGCTCACAGCCTCCCAATTGAAAAGAAGTGAGGCATCTTCAACGCCAGCAAAGAGCTGGTCGACTGAGCGGAGGGACAGTGCGCGTTCTCGGAAAGTCCTCCAGATGCGTTGGCGGTAGCACGTGATTATGCACTGAGCGAAGGCTACTTTTGCGATATATGCAAGTGCGCGTCCAACGAGGACTAAACTGTTCTTGGTGAACTCGCGATCCTCTGATCTATGATGCAGGAAATTATAGAGTAGATGTTGACTGAAAGTTGCGCTCAGGCCAATGACAAATGACGCTACGAGAAGGCGCGGCGTTCGCCAATGTAGTTGCCATTGCGCTGGGCGAGGGGATGTGCCATCGAGAAGTCGTTCGGTTGAGGAATCGGGCGTCGAATGAGGATCTCTTGTGCGAAGAGAAGACGATCGTGTGTGTTGAATCGAAGAGGCATCTGTTGCCTGGCTTTGACTTCTTGTTGCGTCTTCAGATACACTCTTGTCCCTATAATGGGAGACCAATAGGTTTGAATTTACCATTGGCCGTAGTTGGTGCAGCTTCTCGGCGAATAGACGTGTCCGACCTGCGCTGAGGAGGCTTTCCCGTGACGTTGCGAAGTAAATACACTCGTGTGAAAATAAAAGAGGTCCGTTTTGTGAGATTCAGTCAAGTCGTCTGTTCGTGTTGTAGGCATGAACAGATGCCCCAAAAAATGTTGTAGAAGAGGTGTAGATTTCTACTCAAGCTGATAGAGGACCATGTTTCGGCCCCCATCCGACTCCTGCTCGCACGGTAAGATTCGTCCCGTAGCCGCCTTACCTGCAGCTCGAGATGAGGCTGAGCGAATGGTACTCATGCTGATTTGCTGGGTTTTGCTGTGTAAGCCACCACCACCTGTCCTGCCAAGCTCAGCTTGCATATTGCGCCTCAGGAGGGTGAGACCTCTGCGCGCAAAGGGGACCACCAACGCTTCCTTCACCATAAAGGGAAACATGTTGTACTGTATGCGTGGCTCGCACATATCACCCCTCCCGTTTCGATAGTAGAGGCTGGAGGTATACAAGCTAACATTAGCAGACAATGGCTACGATGTATTAAGTAACAGAGTGTAACGCTGACGTTAAAATCCGTCGAGAGAGAAAGCTTGAGCTTCACGACGAACAGTCGATTCGTCCGAGTTGACCGTCAAATGAGAAACATTAATTTGACAGGAAATATAGTCAATGGTATGTGAGATGCGATGCAGTGCCAAAGGCGTCAGGATGGTTGGTCAGCTAGAAGCAGTGTGGAGAGGAAGAAGAAGAAGCTGGAGAGAGAAGCCGAAGGTGAGCGCGATGTTTGGTTTGTTGCCCTGAGGAAGGTACCACCGCAACGCCGGGTCCGTGCTCGAAGTATTGGTGTCGCCTTTCTCATCGAACGGGCGATTTCGTGTGGCTTCAAGCATCTTGCGCAAGAGCACACGCAATTATAACCGCCAAATCTACCACCGTGGTTCGACCAAACAATGCTCATTGTTGATGGCTGTCGAGGCACAGCGACAGTGGCTGCGCACGGAGGACGCTACACGTGCCTGTGGCGCTCGATGCGTGCCGGTAGTGCGCCATAGACCAGCGCATTTTGGTGAGTGATTGGCGGCAAGTGCAGTGCAGCCCAGCTGTGATTCGGAGATTATATGGACGTTAAGGAAGGCAACTTGCCATGTTTCTGCTGCAGGTGCCGACTTTAGGAGGCCTCGAGACTGAAAAGGTTTGCAAAGATTATGCATGTGAAGACGCATCCCGGCAAGCTGGCACGCAAAAGGAGCCCCCATGCGAGACTTCTGGTTTGGGCAGTCGACCCGCCAGCGACTGTGTGCGAGATAGAGTGGCAGATATTGCTGGTGAGGTAGCACGACCCAGATATGCGTATACATACACAGTACAAAGCTGGTGTTTTCTGGCGAGGCTGTATAGCCGGAATCCTACGCGAACGGGACTTGCTAGGGTCTTCTGAAGTGGGCGTGGAAGCAGGGGCCCAGGGCTGGCGTAGGCTAACTGCCTTCAACATGGGGTGAAGTTGATCCAACAAGAGGCCGAAAAGCTCTGCCCACGACGACCCCTAAGTGCTCCCCGATTGAGGTGGAGTTGCTTTTTCGTGAGCCCTGCCGTCTCCACGTTTGCTTAGGCTCTGCGCACCGGGGCTTCTCAACCCTGCGCTCCTCTCGTTCTCGCCAGTCGCGCCGTCTTCGGGGGGGGCCCCTGCGCGCTCTACGGAACCATCCGCCAGACCATTCCTTCCCCCTGCTCCACGCTTGTCGGGCAGCTACGCTCCTATTCCTCCCCGCGAACAAAAGTGTCCAAGCAGCATCCGAGTGCCCTGCGTGAGAAAAGGTCCGTCCTGCACTGTCACTACTGAACCCATTTGCTCCGCAAGTGTCTCTGCCTCAAACGTCGACTTTGCACGCCTCGCGCACGGCGAGCAAACCTCAAACTCGGTACCGCGTCTCCGCTGCACGCACCCGTCTGCACTCGCGCTGGTTGCCGTCCCAAGGTCCGCCCCAGTCCCGCCCGACGCAGCGAGGCACTGCAACATCCAACCCACGCCGCCTGGAACCAGCCAACGCATAATCATCTTGGAGTCTTGCTGGCAACCGCTGGAGGACTGCCACGGACATGGTGCAGGCCTTCTAGGGCCCTACCAAAATAGAAAGGCAATCGGGTGACAGCGCGTCCCCAGCGTCCTCAAAGTTTGTCCTAGCGATCGCACAGTCGCTGCAGGACAGTCGTCATGTCGGGCACCACGCTTCCTCGCCCTTCGCGGCCCTCCATTGCGCCCCCAACGGGGCCTCTACCTTCGCTACCCGTCGCAAAAACGCGTCATTCGAACATCGGCATTGCGCAGCGCACGCCCTCGACCTCGCTGCTCCCAAGCCCCGCGGCGGCCAGTCGAGCAGTGTCGTCGTCAGCGCTGCCATACCGCCCCGGCCCGAGACACGGGAACTCGCCCTCAGTGCCCACGCTGACTGCAGATGGGACACCCGTCGGCGCACTCCCTCAGGGAAAGACGCTGCGAAAGACCGTTAGCATCGGTGCATTCCCGCAGCCACCCAAACACACCGGCAGATCAAATCCCAGCAGTCCACTCTCTGCAAGCTCAACACCGGGCGGGGAGATGGTGGATCGCAGATTATCCTCCGTCTCCAAGGCCTCGGTACCGTCTAGAAATAGCAGCTTGAAGAAGCCCAGAACGTCCAACATCGGAGGAGCGAGGGGCCTGCTTCCACGATCGCCATTGTCCCCTCCGAGTCTGCTGAACGGCAGCGCAGACTCAGTCGCAGTCGACACCAGCCATCTGAGTCTCCCCTCTCCGCCACAGAGCCGCAATTCGTCGCCCCAAGGATCCTATGCAACAAGTGCTACCACATTTGAAGAAGGCGAAGATGACTCCAGAGGCCGAACAGATGGCAAAGGCAACTCGCTACAGAAAGATGGTAAAGGCAATGTCCTCGTCAGCGTTCGAGTTCGCCCAGATGTTGGCGCCAAAGACAGCAAGCAAGAACTCGAGTGGGACGTCAACAACAAGCGAGCAGTCATCTCATATAGAGGCAAGGACGCCGGAGAATTCACCTATGGTACGTTTTGCTGTTACGCAAAGTAATAGACCTGCAGCTAACACGACTCGACTCAGACAACGTCTTCGACACACAAGACAACAACGCCCGCGTATACGATGCAGCTGCCAAGCGACTGGTACGACGGGTCATGGAGGGTTACCATGGGACCGTGTTCGCCTATGGCATGACCGGAACTGGCAAGACATTCTCCATGCAAGGGACTGCCACGAACCCCGGAGTGATCCCATTGGCCATCACCGACATTTTCTCGTACATTCGAGAGACACCCCACCGCGAATTCCTCCTCCGCGTGAGCTATCTGGAAATCTACAATGAAAGGATACACGACTTGCTGGCGGGACCAGTCACTGCCATGAACGGTCAGCCTGGACCACAGGAAGAGATCAAGCTCCGCGAGGACAGCAAACGTGGCGTTTATGCGACGCCGCTAAAAGAAGAAATCGTGCAAAGTCCGACACAGCTTCTACGGGTCATTGCTCGTGGTGACAATGCTCGACGCGTAGCCGGCACGCAGTTCAATGCCCGCAGTTCGCGCAGTCATGCTGTGGTGCAGATTGTGGTGGAGAGCAGAGAACGTGCTCCAGCACCCACCGGCAACCTGGCGAACAACAAGCGATCAGCCATTATACCCGGCGGTGTGCGAGTGTCTACGCTCAGTCTGATTGATTTGGCAGGCTCTGAGAAGGCAGCCGACAATAAAGAGAGACGTACGGAAGGATCACATATCAACAAGAGTCTGCTAACACTGGGCACCGTTATCGCTCAATTGTCAACCGACAAAGAAAAGAGCGAAAAAGGCAGCAACCAGAAGCACCTGCCGTACAGAGACAGCAAATTGACTCGGCTGCTGCAACCTGCCCTTTCTGGAAATTCCCTAGTGAGCATCCTTTGCACGGTGCAGATCGGCGCTAGCGGCAGTTCTGCCCTTGCAAACAGCCATACCCTCGAGACCTTGAACACTCTGAAGTTTGCCTCTCGAGCGAAGAACAACATCGTCAGCCATGCAAAGAAGGCGGACGAGTCGTTGGGCGCCGGCGGGGATGCTGCTGGACGTGCGCTTCTGGACCGATATCGATTGGAAATTCAAGAGCTCAAAAAGCAATTAGAAGACAGCAAAGGAAAAGAGACAAAAGAGGAGGAGGAAGATGATCTGAAGCGGGATCTTGAAGAAGAGAGGAGCCGAGAGATAGCAGACAAACAACGACATGAAGAACAGATGCTTGAGATGCAATTAGCGCGCACCGCGCTGAAGGAGCGGATCGAGCATCTGAACAGGCTGATCTTGAGCTCCAAAAGTCTCGGCGTGAATAGTGGCCGGTCATTTTCACAAATGAGCTACCAACGCACCTCTGGGGTGGGTCACCACATGGACATGAGACCATCATCCCTCCGATCGTCTACAAGTCACGCCACTCTTGAGGTACCTCCGCAGAACGGCCAAACAGGCCTAGCATTGGACGGTTCTGAAGAGGATGACTCTGTCGGAGAGAATGGGGACGGCATGGCAAGTCAGTCGGTGCAGATCCAATCGCTGCAGGCAGATCTTGCGGAGCGAAACCGCTACATCAATACGCTGGAGAAGCGATTGATGCACGCGCGGAGATCGAGCCATTCTCGTGTTTCAATGACCTTGTCGCACAAGCTCGGAGGCAGCGAGGATGGTGGGCTGATTGCCATCGTTGCCGAAAAGGACGCAGAGATTGTTAACCTCCGCTCGCAATTGGAGGACAAAGAGCGGATGATCTCCGCGCTGACCTCTGCCCGGAAGAAGAGTGAGACCGCGCACGACGTTGGCAGCGACGGTTCCCCAGGCAGTCGCCGGACTTCATCGTACATCCGGAGCGAAAGCAGCAGCGTTAGCTTAGTGGCCAAAGGACCGACCTCCCCCACAAGTCCGAAGCCGTTCTTACCCCCGGCGACGAACAATACCGGGAAGAACATCGAAGAGATGACGCGCATGCTGGACGAAATGATTGGCACCCGGGTCGACAAGGCTGCGAGGAGAACCAGTCTGATGCCAGTGAGCGAGAGCCGATAGTATGCAGACTAAGGACACAAGCCGCGTTCGCATGTCGTACGAACGAGACACGATTAGCGCTGTACCACGCCACGAAAGCGAAACAACGAAGAGAATACGAAGATAATGTAATGAGGATGGGTCTACAGCGAGGCGGGGGCAGTACTTCATTTTCTCACTACACGCGCGGGCAGCGCAAGGCGCAATCGGAATGGACAGGGACCGACACAAACGACCGGAGCACTGGGACGCAAGGCGCCTTGCAGTATTTATGTACCATCATCTAACCGCGGGGACAGCATCTGTATTTCCTTTCTTATTTCCTTGTTGAGACTTGCCGAGGGACGCATTTCGATCTGATACCCCGTTTTCCTGCAAAGCTTCTTATCTAGTGGTGCGGTAGCTATAGAGCTTCTATATGAGGCTAAATGCTGAAGGTCGTGCTTACTGCAACGGGCAGCGCTGCAGCTGTGTTCATATCGACTGTGACATCTTCATGCGCGGCTTATGTCATTTTATGTCTTTATATGAAGCGCAGACTAAAAGAGTGACCTCTTGTTGGTAGCCGTTGCCAAATTGTCCGTGTCAGATGCGGCGCTAGCACCGAATCATGGGGCGCGCCACCACAAACTAAACTGAGCGCGGTTCGCGTGCCGGTCTATCTTGAGACTGTTACACAGAATATGAAACGACTAGGGCGGCCACGACAGCGTCTGAGGTGCACGTCTCTGCTCCCGCGGGATCACGCATTCTCAACTCGGCCCTCGCTCCGAATTGCTTTTCGATGGCCTTCCTGGATAGAGGGGTTGGCCCGTGACGCTAGAACGATCAGATCTCTCGCATCCACAACTCTGGCTTGATGCTTTGATCCCGCAATTTCGAACCTCCCATTTTCACAAGCCTGGCTTCCTGAAGTTTGTTAGTCGCGCGTTGCTCCTTGATGGAGATCATCTGTTCGTTTGCCCAAGGCGTCAAACCTCTTACGCTTTGAAGCACTTGCTGCGGCAGGATTACTTCCTTCGATTGGTTTGCCCGCGCCCATCTGGCATGACTTCCTAGAAGCGAGGCAGACACGGAATTCCTCGCGACCTCGGTTTCATTCTTCTCTTCCATCATCATTTTTGTGGCTTTTGGTTGTTTCTCTTCACTCCTTTCCTTGACGGCACGGCATCTTGACGTTTGCCTCGTCCCCTCATTTTCTTACGTTACGCAACACCTGCAGGGACAGGTCATCACCATCACGGAGCTTCTTCCCTAGCCTCCAGTAGCTCAGTCTTACGGGAAGACGCGCAGCTGCAATTGACCGACTCTGTCGATCAGTCAAGCGAGGAATCACGTTCAATCCGGGCGACCCGAACATTCGACATGCTCGGTCAAGCGACTCAAAAGTTCTCCAAGATGCACGCCAGGCGGAACCTGAATCTATCGATTCAGTCCACAGCAGCTTACTCGCAACTGAGTCCACCTCCACAGTCAGCTACGTCTGGAGCTTTTCTGTCACCAACGGTAGCTTCTCGGCGGGGTCTGCTGTCACGTTCTCCACCAGCATCGCCAAGCCTACCATCACTTATCCCGCGACATGGAAAGAAGCCAACGCAGCAAAGTCATTCCAGATTAGTGAAGCGGATATTGATCAGTTGTTGTGGTGTCGCATTCATCTTATGGCTGGTCCTCCGCCAGCTGTACACCGACACGCAGCAATCTGCGGCTTTTGTGGATGATGGAGAAGAATGGGAAATGGCTTCGGGCAGTCAATTGCCAAAGGAACCGTCTGCGGTGGCAATCCAAGATGCCAAAGGGAGAATGAGGTGGACTGTATCAATTCCCTCCAACCTCGACTTCCCACTACGACCTGCTCAGTATCGGGATATTTGCGAGCAGTCGATGGAGTTGGCATCATCGCTTCGAGAGGAAGCGCAGTCTCAGAATATTGCGAAGCGAATGATGAACTACTATCAACAAGACCAGTACTACATTGACGTTCAGGAGGCTGAGGATCAGCTGTTACTTCCCCCGGCAAAAGCATCAGGACGACCAAAGGGGTTTGTAGAAGACGAATCAATCGTGGATGGATTCTCGACCACTGGACAGAAGGTCTGTGACAGGACTTTGACGTACGTCATGGAGACGGAGGACGCGGGCTTTGGTAACACATTGATGCGTCTCTGGATGTCGTACGGTCTGGCTATGGCGGAGAAGCGCTCCTTCTTCATTGATGGTACTCGCTGGTAAGCTTGCCACGCCACTTTATTTGGGTGATCGAATGCTAATTACGACAGGCCCTATGGCAAATACTCCTCCTACTTCGCGCCCCCACCTTCCGCTGGCTGTCTCCCACCTCCCCCATCTCATATGGTACCCTGCCCGCACACTGCACGCCACATCATCGTCTCCGGTGCCACCGTCAAGTCGACCTTTGGCCACGCTTTTACCGAAGAGTACGAAGACGCCCGCAAAATGC
Organism: Paraphoma sp. B47-9; assembly: GCA_001748405.1. NCBI lineage: Eukaryota > Fungi > Ascomycota > Dothideomycetes > Pleosporales > Phaeosphaeriaceae > Paraphoma > Paraphoma sp. B47-9. The sequence continues at coordinate 186,163 of BCLK01000050.1, forward strand.
GTCTCGAGCGCCAACACAAGATCTTCGCCCTCGTACGCACCGGCTACGAAGCCCTCTTCAAGCTCAAAGGTGATGACGCAAAATACGTCCTCAACCGCAGTCTCGAGCTGTACGGAAAGGCCAAAGAGCACGGCGGCATCAGCATCGGCATCCACGTGCGCCACGGCGACAAGCACCCCATGGAATACCAGTACCAGAAAGACTACATTCCGCTCTCACGCTACATCGACACGGCCCGCGACATCTATATCGACATGATTGAATCCAAGCAAACGAAGAGATCCAACGCCGAAGAAAAACGCCACAATGCTGCCGTCATGGTCCTCGCCTCCGACGACCCCCTTGTCTACGACGCCCCCGAAGTCGGCCACACCCTCCGTGCCCAAGACCGCATCGTCCTCGCCACAAAAGCCGCGCTCGAGGCATCCAACCCCGCGGCCAAAAACCCCTGGATCGACGAAATCACCGGCTGGGAAGGCGGGTTCTATCGCGACGTCTTCTTTTCCCTCGGTCAGCCTGTCGCGAATGCAAACGACATGGCCAAAGCGCAGACAGACGTGTCGGAGCAGGCAATGTCACTGCGGCAGCTGGTGGGTAGGGCGTATTTGATGGATTTGGCGGTGCTGGGCAAGGCGGATACGGTGGTGTGCACGGTTAGTAGTGTGAGTTGTAGATTGCTGGGTGTGATGCTGGGGTGGGATGCGTTGATGGGCAAGCCGGAGGAGAAGCGGTGGAGGAGCATTGATGGGAGTTTTGATTGGAAGGGGATTATGTGGTAGATCCACGCGGTATATCCTAGTTGCTGAAAATGCTACAATCTTTTTCTTGTGTCAAACATTGACGAGTTCGTAACTTGTTCACATTGTTACAGTAACAAATTGTTTATATGCATCGATTTGTGCGATGGTAAACTCGTTTCGACTCCATGGTATCACAAACTCCCTCCAAAGTTCACATATCATACACTTCCAACCCTCACCATCTCAAGCCTTCCCTTTTCCCTTCCCATTAACCACGCCATTCGGCTGTTGTCCTCTCCTCTTCTCCCAAACCATAAGATACGCCTCCTTAGTAAACAGCGTCTCACCCCTTTCCTTCTCCACAAACAGATCCTGGATACCATACCATTCATCTCGCGCCCGGTCCTTGAGCTGGACTCGCCACACCTTACTTTCCTGCTCGCCCTCGACACTGTCGTCCTTTTTCTTGACGGCCTCGTGCGTGATGTTGGCGACTAGATCATACCATATGGGCTCGCCGGGCGGGTATTCTTTCGGGTTGGGCTCGACGTAGGGCGCCATGTCGAGGGACATGGTTGGGAAAGTGACAATGGTGGGGTTGCGCTCTGACACGAATTTGTTCTTGCTGAAGCGCTTGATGTTGAAGAGGAGGTAGGGAGGGAGTGGGTGGAGGAGGCGGTATCTGACGCGGTTCTTCATTTTCTCCTGTGGTCGCATGCCGTCGTACTTGCCGAGTATGGTTGTCAGAGGTACTTGAGGGATGATGTTCTTTTCTAATGCGTCTTGGAACAGCGGGGCTGCGGGAAGGTCTAATGTGAGGACGAGGAATTTGGAAATGTCGGTTTTGACGGCTGCGTCTTCGAATCGTAATCGGTCGCCAGCGTCTGCGCGTGCGGTGATTTCTTGCGACTCGATCTTGAGGGAGCCTTGGAAAACCTTCTGGACGATGCTGGAGTTTGGTTTCGTTTTCGAGCCACCAACAGCGAGATGTAAGTTGTTCAAGAACCATGACATGAAGTCAACAGGATCCGCTTGATCTGTCAGATTGAAGCGTTTCGATGACCGCAACGCGACTTCCTGGAGCAGTTCGTGTGGTGAGACGTGTGTCTTGAAAGCTCGCGGGTTCCAGATTTTGCGGACCAGTGTGCTGAATCGCTGTGCAATCTGCGCCCGACTCGAGAGATCCTCCAGCATGAAGAAGTTTCTTAACGGAACGACGTGCGAAAGTGCCTGCACAACCACATTGAAGTAGTCGTTCGCCTTGATGTTGTTCATACCAACGAAGCCCGGTATGTATTCGCGATTCGACAAGTCCCACGATACCTTCGGTTCCTTGTCCAGCCGTGCCACTTCAGCCTTGCTCATGCGCGGATCCACGACGAACTTGATATCGTCCAGCGACTTCGACTTGACTTCATAGCCTTCCGGCAGTACGAAGACCTTCTTCGTCTCCATGTTGACATAAACATGATGTCCTTCCTCCAGGGCATGAAAGTATGCCTGTGACTTGGGTCCTCTGCCCTGGTAGTATTTGCCGCAGACTAGACAGGCGTAGACGTTGATGTTGGATAGCGTGACTGAGCATAGCTTTTCGAAGTCGAAGTCGAGGACTTTACGATCTATTGTGTCGAGATATAGATCTGTGTATCCTGCTTCTGGCGCGGTCTGGCGCTTCGGCGCTGCGATTGCGGGTTCGTTGTCGTCCTCATCCTCGTCCAATGCGCCGGCCTCTTCCAATTCCGCATGCTCTTCCGCATCTGCGCCCAGGATGTCCACTTTCTCCTCGTCCTGTCGGCGCGGGTGCATTAGGTGGCCATTTTCTGTTGCGCCGTTGGGTTGCGGACTCTCCATCTCTTCATCTTCCACCCTGGCGCGTTTTGGTGCTGGTGAAGGCGCGTCGACGACATCTTCGAGAGGCTCGAGAGCTTGCCGCTTCGACATGATGGGCTGCAGGGATTGTGCGAATGAGTAGATAAGACCCCGAGGGCTAGGACACAGATTGTAAGCTGTGAGGGTATTACAATTGCCGTAGAGGGATTGGTTGGCGCATGCTCGTGAAGGCAGCAAAGATCATGGCGCTCGGGAGCACTTCGGCAAACACTTCCGCGCGGGACAGCTTCGAAAAAAGTCGCGTCAGGCACAGCAGCTGCAACCCCACATCTTCTGAGATACCCCTCCGTTTCCTCACTGCCAATAGTTTGTTTTCAAGATGGTATTTTCATATGCGTATTCTCTCGTACGTCGCACACGCTAAACTGCACACAGTCAAACCCTACACAGATCTTTGCAGAGGATGTCACGGAAGAGAAGGGCGAGAATGCGCGTCTGTCTGCATTTGTAGGCGCCATCGCCGTTGGCGACCTTGTCAAGAGCACACTGGGGCCGAAGGGCATGGACAAGATATTACAGTCTGCGTATGTTCATGCCCCACTGACTGTATGTCACACTACTCACACACTGTGCAGCTCCACGGGCGAGATTATGGTAACGAATGACGGCGCCACGATCCTGAAGGCGATTGCCCTCGATAACGCCGCCGCAAAGGTTCTCGTGAACATTTCAAAAGTCCAAGACGACGAAGTTGGCGACGGAACCACTTCAGTCACAGTTCTCGCCGCCGAACTCTTGCGAGAGGCCGAAAAGCTCGTTGACCAGAAGATCCACCCCCAGACGATCATTGAAGGATACAGGATAGCAAGCTTCGCAGCACTGAAAGCTCTGGAGAAGATTGCGGTGGACCACAGCAAGGATGAGACAGCTTTCCGGAAAGATCTCGAGGCTATTGCCCGCACCACGCTGAGCTCAAAAGTTCTCTCACAAGATCGACAACAGTTCGCAAAGCTTGCTGTCGAAGCGGTCCTGAAGCTGGGAGGATCGACCGATCTCACACACATCCAGATCATCAAGAAGGCCGGAGGCAAGCTCAAGGACTCATATCTGGACGAGGGCTTCATTCTGGACAAGAAGTTCGGTGTGAATCAGCCAAAGCGGATCGAGAACGCCAAGATTCTGGTTGCGAACACGGCCATGGACACAGACAAGATCAAGATCTTTGGCGCAAGGGTCAAGGTCGACTCGACGGGCAAGCTGGCTGATCTCGAGAAGGCAGAGCGTGAGAAGATGCGCGCCAAGGTTGAGCGTATCAAGGCACACGGAATCAACTGCTTCGTAAACCGACAACTCATCTACAACTGGCCTGAGCAGCTGTTCGCAGATGCGGGCATCTGCTCGATCGAACACGCAGACTTTGATGGTGTTGAGCGACTGGCACTCGTGACAGGAGGAGAAATCACTTCGACATTCGACCACCCGGAGAATGTCAAGCTGGGTCAGTGCGACCTGATTGAGGAGGTCATCATCGGAGAAGATACACTCATCCGGTTCTCGGGTGTCAAGGCGGGTCGCGCTTGTACCATCGTACTGCGAGGTGCCACGGAACAGCTTCTCGATGAGGCAGAGCGATCCCTCCATGACGCCCTCGCCGTGCTGTCACAAACAGTAAAGGAGCCCCGCACCACCCTCGGTGGCGGTTGTGCTGAGATGAACATGGCCAAGGCCGTCATGGAGGCCGCACAAAATGTGGCTGGCAAGAAAGCCATTGCAGTCGAGTCCTTCTCCAAGGCGCTTCAGCAACTACCAACCATCCTGGCAGATAATGCAGGTTTCGATTCGAGCGACCTAGTCACACGCCTCCGGAAGGCCGTATACTCAGGCTTGACCAGCTCGGGCTTAGATCTTCTAACGCCGGGTGGTGGCATCACGGATATGAGAGAGCTAGGCGTGATTGAGAGCTACAAGTTGAAGCGCGCTGTTGTCTCATCAGCCTCAGAAGCTGCAGAAGTAAGTTGGCATGGTTGCATGTTTTTTTTGAGGACATTGGCTAATCATCAACAGCTACTACTCCGTGTAGACAACATCATCAGATCCGCTCCCCGGAGAAGGGATCGTATGTGAGAGTCTGATCAATGCAGTGGCTGATTTGTGGTTGAGTTCCGTACGCTGATCAGACGGACCGGAGCGCATCGCGGCATTGAGTCAATAGGACTTTCGACATGCGCTGATTCCGGTCCCACGACGTGTCTCAATGCAGTCAAACTTAGCGTAGACTTGGTTTGAGTCGGACCTGCGGTTGGCTCAAGAAGTCGTGGGAGTCTCGCTACCGAAAAGTAGTCTGCGGAACAACGGCAGCATGCATCGGACTTTTGGTAGCTGCATATAAGGAACAATAAATACCAATATCACCTGCAACCATGACTTTGGCGAGCGGACTTTGTAGCTCTCTGTGCATATCGTGTGGCTGCACTGACCATACTTCACGATCGATGCCCAGGCCCCACTGCATCACACCATGGGCGAAATAAGTTTCAGCGATCGGTCTAGCCAGCAATTCTGCCGGCTAGCATCAGACCTAGTTTGCTTAAGCATGGTCCCTATAACGTGTTTCATATGTCGTATTCGCGCGTTGGGGCAAGATCTTCCGAGGTGTTCGAGAGGCTTCGAGGAGTTTATTCGCCAGGTGGGCAGGTTGGGCGATGGTGCGTCGTTGCAATAGATTGCCCATGTTGCCACTTGCACGACACGCGACGCCGCACACGGCGGGCCATGACATGGAAATCAGGTGCTGGGCGAGGTTGATTGTCATTGGGAGCAGCTCTTTTGCCGGATTGTCTAGGACTGTAGCGGACTTGGAGAAAAAGTGGAGAGCTGCATACGCAGGCGGCGCAATCGCTCGACATGAACGCTTACTGTGGTACACACGGCGGCTTTGAAGGCTGACGGTGGATGTCGGTGCACACCAGCAACACTCCCTGTCATACACAACTGAGGTGCACTGAGGTGTAATGCTGGCAGATGATAGGAGGCGGAGCGAGGCAGGATCACGTAAGGGCTGTGGAGAAGGTCGACCCTGGAGTCTCGATTAGCGTCGGTTGCTCCCTTCCCTGTGCGTGCAGAACCAAAGCGAGAGGAAGGCCCGTCGTCTTGTTTGAGGGCTGCATCACAAAGGCGAGGCACTGCAGCCGATGTAGCTCCCAAGTCTGCCTCACTGCCCCCTCTCTCCCTCTGCGGCGCTCATCCACAGCACCACGACTATCATTGCATGCTTCTATTATCGGCCCTCTTTTCTGTACCTGCGCGGCGCGAGCGTCATCTACGCGCCAAGCAAGCAGGGTCTAAACCGACGAGCGTGTCGGAATCGAGTTAGGCGACGGCTGACGGCCGCACCCCAGTTGTTGCAGCACCGCCCACGCTCAGCTAGTCCCCCGCCCGTTAATATCGAGCACAAAATCGCTCCTGCTGGCCGGCTTCTTGATTCTTCGACACCCGCCATCGCCGTCTGCTCATGAGCCATCACCCTCATCGTCCCCGCCTGCCGCAGGCCTCAACGTAGCCGTCGCACCCCCTCACAATGCCCCGTCCGCGCCGGCCGCCCGGTGCTGGCCCGGCGCTCACTATCCTCGCCCTCCTCCTCCTGCCCTCGATTCTCGTGGCCGCTCAGCAGCAGCAGCCTCTGGAGCACCATGCCCGCAGCCATTCGCCCAGTGCGGCCGCCGCCCGCATCATAGCACAACAACACCACCGCAAGAACAGTCAGGACGGCAGCGTGTCAGACGCCGAGAAGCGCCACACGTACACGCCCGTCCTCGCCCAGAATGAGCGCGCCGTAGCCAAAGTCTCTTCTGCTCCAGCCAACAGTGCTGTCAGAGCCCACCATGGTGCGGGCGCTGCCTCGGGAGTCCTCGCCCCGAGTGCGCGCTCGCTGTTGGACTGGGAAGTTGAGGACTTTGTTCTCTTGGCGACCGTCGACGGCCACATCCACGCACGCGACCGGTACAACGGAACAGAGATTTGGGAGATTGCCGGCAAGCCCATGCTGGAGACCATCTACAACAACTCCCACGGCCGTGCCAACCTGCAGGACCAGCCCTTTGTCTGGATCGTCGAGCCACGGGAGGAGGGCGCCCTATACGTCCTCACCCCGGGCCCGCATCCAATGCTGCAGAGCCTCGGTCTGACCATCAAGCAGCTGACCGACATTGCCCCGTACTCGAGCGACGATCCCGACCTCCCCGTCGTCTACAATGTCGAGAAGAAGACGACCATGCTCAACGTGGATGCAGCCTCCGGCTTCGTCAAGCAGAGCTTTAGTTCGAGCTGGACCTTCAGCAAGGACGACGACAGTTGTGCGTCCCCCATTAAAAACTTCTTCAACGACCGAGATTGCCGCGGGAACTTTGAGATTGGCCAGACAGAGTACACCGTCAGCATACACAACAAGCAGACAAACCAGCTTGTGTGCACCATCAAGTATGCTGAGTGGGTTTCCAACAGCCGCGATATCGACCTCAAGTCGCAGTACACGAGGACCATGGACGATCAGTACATCTATGGCAGATACAATGGCGCCGTTCTCTCCCTTGACCACAAGCGCACGCGGTCCGGCAAGCGACCGGTTTTCATACAGCATCTACCGTATCCAGTTGCGAGGGTGTTCGACGTTGCCCGACCTATTGGTGACGAAAGTGCCCATGCACCCTTGGTCCTGCTCCCACAGCCCTCTGGGCCCAACGTGGTGGAAGAGAAGGCGAATTATGTCTGGCTCAACACCACCGAGCTTGGGGCATGGTATGCTCTGTCCGAGAGGAGCTACCCTGCTGTGACCGATGGTGCCCCAATGGCTCCTTGCTACAACGAGAACAATCTGCTCAGCTTTGATGCCGCTCACTCTCTCCCAGCTGACGAAACGACCCTCGTTGGAGTGCACGAACTGAACCATCAATTCGAGCCTCCATCGCGCTTCCAGTCCATCGCTGCGCCCACACAGTATCAGATCGATAACGGACAGGTCAATCCAATCCCGCCATCGTCGTCACCTCGCGAAAAACCGCAGACCATTGATGCACCGCCTGTCACACTTCTGCAGCCTGGGCCATGGAACCCAACTCCAGCCCAGATTGCCGTGCTAGGTCTATTCACAGCCATCATGGTCTCTTACGCCAAGTGGAGAGGCCCTGGGAAACTCGCATTCGTCTGGGACTATCTGGCGAGTGCACCTTCACATTTCGCCCAACCGAAGAAATCAGAAAAGCTTGACGCGGTCCCTGCTACAACCACACCCGATTCTGAGGCAGCACAGCAACCAGCTGAAGAGCCACATTCAGTAGAGAGCACACCGGCAGAAGAGCCTATTGAGCACACTGAGGAGAAGGAGGCCGAAAAGCCGCAACTGGATCCGCCTTTCGAGCCGGAGATCAAGGAGAAGAAGATAGTGACATTCAGCATACCTGACGATGATGATGACGATCTCTCGCCGTTATCGAGGACGACAACTGCAGATCAGGGATCTCCTATCGAAGAACTCGAGGGCCTGTCCGCAATCAACTCCAATGCAGACGCTTCGACTACGCCAAACGGCGCCGAGGGTAGCCTTCAGGATCCGACCGCATCGCCTGCTACACCCAAGAAAAAGAAGACACATCGCGGAAAGCGTGGCGGGCGGAAGCTGAACAAAAATCAACAGAAGGACGAGGATGAGGTTGGTCGCATCGTCGATGCTGCAAAGCAGCTGGATCCAGCACCTGGTCTTCATCCTGACGAGATCACTATGAATGGCGATGATATGCAGGATGTGACCAACATCAAACGCATTGGCAAGTTGACTATTGATCAAGATCGTCTGCTTGGAAACGGAAGTGGTGGTACCTTCGTCTTTGAAGGAAAGTGGAATGTAAGTATCCTGCATGTTCGTACGGAACCAATCTAATGTGTCATGCAGGAACGCGAAGTCGCAATCAAGCGAATGTTGCCTCAGTACTTTGGTCTGGCCGAACAAGAAGTCAAACTTCTCCAAGAAAGCGACCTGCATCCCAACGTCATCCGCTACTTCGACGATGAAAAAGACGAGAACTTCTTGTACATCGCTGTGGAGCTCTGTCAAGCCAGTCTCTTCGACCTTTACAGAGATGGTCGGCCAGGAGAGGAGCTCACCGAGGCGCAACAGAAATTGGCACAAGAGATCAGCCGCAATGTTCCTCGCGTTCTCTATCAGTTGGCTTATGGTCTCAACCACCTACACAGCCTAAGGATCATCCACCGCGACATCAAGCCACAGAACATCCTCATCGCATATCCGTCTCGCAACCAAACCAATTGTCCTCGTCTCGTCATATCCGACTTCGGACTCTGTAAGACACTGCCTGATAATGTTAGCACCCTCATCGGCACCACTGGTAATGCTGGCACTGTCGGCTGGAAGGCACCCGAACTCATCTCGCAACCAAAGGAGTTGATGAACGGTAGCTCCACAGGTGCCTCACGCGACTCATCGAGCTCAACAGATCCCGTCGCCCAAGGCGTCAAGCGTGCTGTCGATATCTTCTCCTTGGGCTGCGTCTTCTTCTACGTTCTCACTAATGGCTGTCATCCTTTCGACGACGATGAAGGCTGGATGCAGATTCGCGAATACAATATCAAGAAAGAAAAGGCCAATCTCAAGCAGCTTCGCCTCGGCGCCGATTCCGAAGAACCATATCACCTCATTCAGTGGATGCTCAAGACACGTCCCGAAGATCGTCCCACGGCCGTACAAGTCATGAACCATCCCTTCTTCTGGTCGGCCGAGAAGCGCCTCAATTTCCTCTGCGACTGTTCCGACCACTGGGAGCGCGAGCCTCGCGATCCACCATCTGAGCCTCTCGCGATTCTCGAAGACTATAGCTACGAGGTTTTGGACCATAAGAGGAACTTCCTCGGCAAGCTGGACCACGCCTTCATCAATAGTCTTGGCAAGCAGCGCAAGTACACGGGAGATCGCATGTTGGATCTTCTGAGGGCGTTGAGGAACAAGAAGAATCACTATGAGGACATGGACGAGACTGTGAAGGCAAAGGTTGGACCGTTACCGGATGGGTATCTGAGCTACTGGACCAACAAGTTCCCGCAGCTGCTCATGGCGTGCTACAAGTGTGTGTGGGAATGCAGGCTGGAGGGCGAGCCGAGGTTCAGACCGTACTTTGAGGGGCAGACGATGTAGTTGGAGAGTGATGCAGCGTATCATTAGCATAGTGTTAGCTATTTGACATTGCTTCGGCGTTCGAGTGTCCAGAATGTATTGTTCCGCTACACTATCTCGTCTTGCTTGGGTATCATTCATGCAATTCCTCATGCTTCCTCTCCACCCTCATCTTGCTCTTCGTTCTTTTCTTGCCGCAGCGTGCTTGTCGCGACTTGGCTGTCGTCGCCGGCCTTGCGGAACACAGCCTGCATCCAGCACCGATACATCTTCAGTCTTCGCTGCCTGTTAACCAGCATGCGTCTATCGACGCCAATATGCGCTACTTCGAACGTCGGGCGTGGATCTTGTGATTTCGTACCATCGATCGTATCCCCAATATCCAGTTTCTCCGTCTCCCCAGCCAACTCCTCAGTCTCATCTTGCCCCTCTGCCTTCTCACCCGTTTCTTTCCTCGGTAATTCCTTTCCGCCCCAAATCCACCCCAACTCCTCCTTCTCAAAGAAATACACACGCGTACCATCCCCCCTCACATAAAAATTCTCCTCCATCCAGCGTCCCTTTTTAAACCGCACTTGCGCAAGATCGCCGCGGCCGTAATCGCGAAACAAGACTTGTCCACCAGGTTTCAAGACGCGCCAAATATTCCGCACAGCTTGGTCCCACTGGCGCGGATTCAGGGCCGAGAAGATGAAGATCATGAGCACGACGTCGACGCTGTTCTCGCTGAGGCCCGGTGGCAGGCCTGCGTTTTCGGAGTCGGGAGAGGCGGCGACGTCCCATACATCTGCCTGAATATATTGTGGGTCGTACAATTCATGGCCGCGAATAAGCTCGACTGCTTTCTTTGAAAAATCGCACGCGTGGATTTTGAAGCGTTTGTTCTGGCTACTTTGCAGAATGGGAAATGCGCTATTCCCTGCTCCCGCGCCAACTTCAAGGAGCACTGCAGGCGGCGCATCAGCCTTGCCGACGTCGCCCAGGATCGGAAACTCCTGGGCCAGCCATTTGCGATTCTTGAAGAAGTTTGTCTTGTTGTTCTTGTAGAACGTGTTCCACCATTTCTCGGGGTTGTCGTTGAAGCGTTTGCGATCAAAGTCTGAGACGGGGTCTTGTCGTTGCCGCTCGTATTGCTCTTCGGAAAAGGCTTTGTATGTGTCGTCTACGCTGACGTGGTCCCAGGCGTTGAACTCGAAAATGTTGTCGCCTTCTTCTAGGTAGCGCGATCCGAATGCGAAGGGGTCGCTGCGCTTTTGGTTGTTGGAAGGGTCGTGTGAGCGGGATGGCGGTGCGCGGACGGGGGCGAAGGAGGCGGGGACTCCGTAGGCGTCGTTTTCGGCGGGTTCTGAGGGTGCTTGGGAGTCGGTGGGCGGTGTGGGTGTGGAGGAAGTATGAGGAATTGGATCGACGGTTACGGCGAAGCGCATGTGCTCCATTGATTTTGAGAGTTGTTGTTTTGGCTGGGGTTTTTTGGAGACAGTGTTGTCTGTCTGGAAGCGTTGCTCGCCATTTTGATCAGGACTTGTTGTCCGCTCTTCCTCTATTATTTCTGCCATGTTGAAGTATTCAGGTGTCGGACTTCGAGATGTGGGGGGAAATTGTGAATGGAGGGGAAATTTCGATATCGATAAGTGAGCGAAAGAAAGCTAATCCCAGAAACGCATCGTCTGCCGCGGTCCCTGACATGAGATCATTGAGCCGCAAAACTTAGCGCCAAAGTTGAGCGATGACCTCGAGATAACGATTCTGTTCTCCAATTCAGTTTCAATCATGATACAAAGGTGACATCGTCTATTCCACTCTTCTCACATCCCACCGTCTTGATATGGCGACCCTCAGGAGCACCCGTCCGGTCCTCCAAACCTCCCACCGCCTCTTCCGAACCCATAACCAAAGACGAACCTTCCTACCCAATCCGTTCGCCGCCGCTTCAGACTCCTCCTCTACCCCACAGACTCTGACTGCTCATCGCACGCTCTCCTTCCCAAGCGCACCTATATACTCGATCATTGCCGACGTGCCATCGTACGCCAGCTTCCTACCGTACTGCCAGCGCAGCGACATAACGCATTGGTCTGCGCCGGACAAAACATACGGTCGGCGCTGGCCAAGCGAGGGCGTTCTATCCAGCGGCTTTGGTGGTATCACCGAGAGCTTCAAGTCGCGAGTATACTGCGTGCCTGGGAAGTATGTGGAGAGTGTGGGTGGAGACACAGAAACCAGTCTGTCGAGAGATGAGATTGCACACCATCTTGAGGATGCTGGGGTAGGAAGTCGAAGGAGTGGGGACAATGTTTTGCTGAAGCATTTGCGAAGTAAATGGACGATAGAGGAATTGGGCAAGAATAAGACTGGGGTAACACTGGCGCT